>CM054944.1:11621741-11923446 GCA_029168755.2 Tillandsia fasciculata | reverse complement strand
AGACCGTGGATTCGGTCGAACGTCGTGAACTCGCGTTGGAAGAGTGGACTCAGCGTTGGGCGCGGATCGTGGATTCGAGAAGCTCGTGGAGCGAGCGCGGAGATCTACTAGGAGCGTATGGTAAAAGGTTGAGTCGTCTGGAGTACGCTATATCACCTTGTACGTGTTTTAATTCTAGTGGATTTCGCCGTGTTATCGGTCCCGTGGTTTTTTTACTTCGGTTTGGAGTTTTCCATGTAAAAACTCTTGCGTGTTCTTTATTTTTTCGCATTGGGTTTATTTGCACAATGATTTTTTGAGTGTTTATTGTTTACACCTATTCACCCCCCTCTAGTTTGTCTTTTCCCCTATTTAGATCCATATTAACATAACCAAAAAGTGGTATCAGAGGGGAATAGGGTTGTAAACAATGGTTGAAGGGGAAACATCAATCGACCCTTTTTTTGATGGAACAAATTATGCGTACTGGAAAGTACGGATGAAAGCCTTTTAATTTCCATCGACGAAAGGGTGGTGGCAATCAATTGAATTAGGAGGTCTAATCCAACTGAAATTATTGATGATGTTCGCACCTTAAAACCTAGGTCGAAATGGACCAAGGAAGAAAGTGAATCATCTTCTTACAATGGCAAAGGGATTAATGCTCTATTTAATGCTTTGTCGCAAACAGAGTTCTCTCGCGTCTCGGCATGTGAGACTGCGAAAGAAATCTGGGATATTCTTCAAGTTACGCATGAGGGAACTAACCTAGTGAAGATTCAGAAACTGCAAATGCTTACGAGCAATTTGACTCTATCTCTATGGCAGAGAATGAATCTTTCACTGACTATTACACACGATTGCAAGACATCGTAAACTATGTGCTAACTTGGGAGAGAAGATTCCAGAATTTAAAGTTGTAAGAAAGATATTAAGAACTCTTCCTGAACGATTTCGCCCGAAGGTCGCAGCCATTGAAACAATTAAACACCCGGGAAATGCGTGTAGAAGAATTAGTAGGTGCTTTTACAAACTTATGAAATGACATTTCCTACTAACTATTCTTCTGGAAAGGCATCCTCTTCTAAGTCTTCAGGTTACGCATTGAAATAAAATAAAGAAGAAGACGCGGATTCATCCTCCTCGGACGACGACGAGAAACCTTTCTATGGAGGACTTTGAGAAGCAGCTCGCTCTCTTGACAAGGAAGTTTCGCCGCAACTTCCGAAGGGGAAATTCAAGCAAAACTCCACCCTTCGAAAGTCGAAGAAAGGCAAGGGTTCTTCAAGTTACAAGTCAAGGAACCAAGAGAACTTCTCAAAGGATAAAAAAGTTCGGAGGGACAATTCAGTGCTTCAAATGTCGAGGCTACGGCCACATTGCAACGGAATGTCCCAACAAGAATCCGGCAAAGAAGAAAGCGATGCAAGTCGTTACTGGGATGACAACTCCACGTCAAATGAGTCATCCTCAAGTGATGAAGAAGACAACGCGACAGCTTTCCACGCGTCCACTATCTTCACCCTTCATGTGCTTGATGGCGAGTACCTCCAATTCCTTGTCCAACTCCTCCCATGTTGAAAAGCATTTACGGACGATGAATCGGATGATTCTGAAGGTGAAGATTTGCTCTAGCCTACCACAGACTTTTGAGGGATTCAAAGAAACTGGCTAAGCAAAACAAGGGGTTGAAAGTGAGATTGCAGGAATCGAAGAAGAAGTAAAAAGGGTACCCTCTCTCTCAACCGATCTTGAAGTGGAAAGGGATAATTTGATTCAAAAAAAAATGTTCTCTTTCTCCTTAGAGTCACTTGAGCTTACTACAATTCAGATCAAACGATTATGATGAGATTGGTGACACAAGTGAATTATTCTTGAAGCTCTACGGCGAGGCTCGACAGGAAAAATTGGAAATGACGGAGACCATTACGCAACTGAAGGACGACTTAAAGAGATTTTCTTCTGAAAGGAGTAAGTTGGAAACGACTTATTTGGTCTTGGTCAAAGAAATAAGTTCGGCCTCGGATACACTCCAAACGGAGACACATCCAAGTTCGAGTGGGACAGTTATTTGTGCCTCCGTCGGTATCGTCACTCATCTCCTAATCAGACACGGAAATTCACGACAATCAACGACACAAGCCTACCACATCCTCCTCGGAATCGACAAGAATTTAAGGTATGTTTTCGTTGTGGCATTTAGGGCACATAAGGAGAAATTGCAAGATGGACAGCCAAACGCACACCTCAAGCACCTCTTGCAATGACTCCAAAAAGGCTATTCCTCAGAAATCAAGTGCAATTAATTCAAAGGGAAAGAGCCTGGTAGTACACGCTCAAGACGAAATCATCAAGGAGCAGCAACTCTTCAAGCAAGGACGCTCTCACCTAGGAGATCAACTTCACGATCATTACCGACGCACTCCAAAAAGGTTTGTGTAAAACCGGGGTTTATTTTTCATTTTTGGTCTTACCTGTGAATTTATTTCGAACCGCTCTTCGGCTAAGGGGTCCGGGGTAAATTTTTCTCGCGTTGTTTGGGGCAGGCCATCGGGGCCGCGGGTATTTTTAGAGAATAAAGCCTGCGAAACGAAGACCGGCGGCGCGATCGGATCGGATTTCCGACCCCGGAATCTCCGGAATAAATTTCTGAAGTTTGTAGCAGCTCGAGTGTTCAGCACGTCTTATTAGAGGTAAGCCAGGCCCGGGTTTAAGTTAATTGGAGTTAATTTAAATTATTCTGGTTTAATTTAACTTAATTGGAGTTAATAATTTAACCCGTCTCCTTTTATTTGAATTTAATCGATGCTAATCGAATTGATCGGGTCCAGGTGGGGTTCTGTGAAGTTGGAATGGGGGTTTAGATCGACTGTGCCTAAACAGCTAATTAATAAGGGTTGGGAATTAGGTCGGGAACCCCATTTCTCTCCCCCCTCCTCTTACCCGTGGATGCGTACCCCGTCGTGCTGCGATCGAGAACGCGTCCCCCATTTCTTTTCCCTTTCATCGGTGTGGAGCACCGCTACAAGGCGACCGAGAGGAGGCACGCTCTCTGCTGAACCGGGCACGCAAGATCGGACGACCTCCTCTCCAATCATCGTCGTCGAAACCGAGGTGAGCCGGGTTTCAATTCTTTGTTTCTTGGGGCTTTGCGGGTCAGTGGGGGGGGGAAAAAGGCACAGGGCGGATCTCCGGAATCCGCGCATGCGAAGATCCATCCCTCCCCAAACGGGCGACCCCGTGCGAGACCATTGGCGGCCCGGGCTTGTCAGCCCAGCCGCGTGCGGCGCGGCACGGCAACTTGAGGGGACCAAAGCGACGGGGCCGGGGTTGCACCCAGCCCGCCGTGCGGGGGTAACCCGCACGGTGCGGTACAACCCGCCACGGGGGCTCCCGGTGCACGCCAGCCCGCCGGGGGGGGTAACCGCACGGCGGGCCAACCGCATCGGGTTCACTGGGGCGGTGCACCCACCGCACCCGCGTGCGGGGTACATCAGCACCCGTGCGGGTACAACCCGCACGGGGCCGGGGGCGCCAGCGCCAGCCGCGTGCGGGGCGGGTAAACCGCACGGTGCGGGTCACCGCCACCCGGCAACTGCACGCCCGGCCACGGGGCTTGCACCCACGCGCCGCGTGCGGTGTAACCCGCACGGTGCGGCTATGCCGCACGGGGCCGGGGTTTGCGCCCCCGGCCGCGTGCGGGGGTAACCCGCACGGTGCGGGTGTGACCCGCACGGTGCCGGGCATGCCCACGGCCGTGTGCCGATAGGGAGCCGCGGACCGGGAAGGCGGATTGTCGTTCTTTACTAGTCGAGTCTGAGCGCTGACTTTCCCAGCGACAGGTGGGTGTTGCGAGTTCGAGCGGGCGTACCGGGACGCGAGGGAGCCGAGCGTTGTCACCTACTAGCGACAGGGTGGGTTTTGTTTGCTTTAAGTCCTAACATTTAAATGCATCTTGTTGGATGGGGTCAATCGTGCGCGTATTTGGGTTAGGGATCGAGGGGTGATGGAAATTATTCGTTTGATTGTGCTACTTTTAAAATAAAGAAAAGGGGAAAGCATCACACAAATCAACTATGGTTTATTGTTCGTTTACTTTAAAGTTATATGCCATGTTTAGGTTAGAACATGGGGAAAGCATTAACTAATCATCGATAGTTTTATGTTGCTCTACCTTATTATATATGTGGTGTTTCATATGGCTTTTACGCATGGGTGATTATACATTCTGTTTTCATGGTTCACACACACATATATCTGTTGTTTCACGGTTACTGTGCTCGAGGCTGCGACACGCGCACCCGCGGTTTGGCCACCGCAGGGTGCGCTTTTCCGGAAAAGTGGTCTATGACCCGTGTATACCCACGAGGTGACGTAGTGGGGCCCCTTATTAGTTGTGGGGTTTGAGGCGCCGAGGTGCGAGCGGTGCGACCCGTCGGTTTAGTTGTCCGACGTGGTCGGGTTTCTGCAGGTACGGTATGGGCCGTCGGTTTAGTTGTCCGACGCGGCCAGGTATTACAGGTTACAGACGTACAGGTTGCCGTTTCCCTCTTGAGAGGGTGGTTGCTCCGGTTGTCTTCACGGTTTGTTTATTATATTTTTCCGTTCTATTATTATTGGTCACTGACTTCCCACTCCGTGACAGGGTCCAGGCGAGGGGAGAGGTAGGCGGCGGTGAGGACGGGACGGACGCAGCTGGGTCGTTGGGGACCCCGGACTGTATTTTATCTTTCTTTCGGCATTTCATTTACATTGTAGTTATGTGTGAGGTTCTCGATACCCTTGTGGGGTCGACGTGGATGTCGGTATTTGGTTATACTGTGATGCCTTACTTTTCCTTTCATTTCTGTTGGCCATTTGAAAAAGCAAAGAAAAGACAAACCCAAAGAAAGATTTTCGAAAATCGTTTTTAAAATCTAAGTGTCGTGTGGGCACTGGTTTCAAAACCCTGCGGATTTATGGATTGCGAAACGGATTTCAAAACTTGGGTGTCGTGTGGGCACCGTTTTCAAAACCCTGTGGTTTTATGTTGGTTTCGAAAACTCGTTTTCAAAACATAAGTGTCGGGTGGGCACTCTTTTAAAATTGTGGATTTATCCTTTCCAAATTGAATCGGCCATACGTTTAAATACTTAGAATACTGGTTGTATGTTAATGAATGTTGTGATTGAATGGTTATGCTTGTTTGGGAGATGTACTCAACCACACGCCGTGCACGTACAGGGGAGACTCTGTCCGTTTGCAGAGAGATCCTGTATGTGCGGCGGGTCTGGGCACGCGCCGGGGAAGGGAGGCCTTTCAAAAAAAAAAAAAAAAAAAAAACGTGCCGTTTCCGCTAAAACAAACCCCGGGGCGTGACAGATTAAGATGGTATCAGAGACGTTCATTCAATCACAACAGTTAATGCTGACATCCGTGGGAATGCCTCACATATCTACAAGTGAATGAAATGGGTAGGACATAGGACTGTAGAACGTGAGTGATCGGGGGGGGGGAGAAGTTGGAGTCTTTTCTCGAGCTAAGTGGTTTGTAGTTGTAGGTAAAGTCTGACGTTGACCCATGTTGTGTGTGACAGCCATGGTTCGTACCAGATCGTCGGCAGGAGACGCCGAGGCAGACGCGACAACATCGACGGCCGCGGAGAACCAGCTCCTGCGGCAGCAATTGCGGGAAATGGCGGGGCAATTGGCCACCCTCGCCGATCATGTGCGTCAGTTGACGCATCAGCAGCAGGCCGCGCCAGTGACGGCCGCCCCGGTCCCTCCGCCGGGGCCGACAGCACCGGCCGCGGCTCCACCGACAGCGCCACCGCCAGCGGCGACTACGGGACCGGCGCCAGGGACAACTAGCCGGGTTATTCGGGAGGAAACAGTGGTCACGCCTACCCCTATCGCGGCTGCCGCCGCCACGAGTGGAGGGGGGGTTGTGATGACCGAGCGGGATCGAGTGCGGGCCAACTTGAAGGACTTTAAGAAACACGACCCGCCCACGTTCGAAGGGGACACGACTGATCCGTGGGTCGTTGAGAAATGGGTGGGGTCGATGGAGAAACTTTTTGAAGACCTACTCATGGAGGATGATGAGCGGGTTCCCCTGGCAGTCCATTGCCTGGAGGGGAATGCCCGTTTGTGGTGGAAGACGGTACGTCCCGATCCTGCTAAGGGTACCGCTTTCCCATCCTGGGCAACATTCAAGAAGGAGCTGTTCGAGGCCTTCTTCACCAGCAGCGTCAAGAAGAAGTTGGAAGATGATCTGAACCATATCCAGCAGGGAAACCGGACGGTCATGGAGTACCAACGAGAGTTCGTCCGCCTAGCGAACTGCGTCCCGTTCGTCATAAGGGACGAGGCTCACAAGGCGCAACTCTTTGTGGATGGCTTGCGGAGCAATATCTTTGAGGTGGTGCAAGCAGCCGACCTGCACACCTTCCAGAAAGTGGTCGACAGGGCCACTACGGTAGAGCGGGGTTTTGCGGTCACCCGCGCCAGAAGGGAGAACTCGGCGCGGCTGGAGGACAGGAAGCGGCAACAGCAGAACTCGGGAGGAGGCTCTTGGAGTGGGAGCGGAGCCTCCAAACGGTGGAGACCGCAGGCGGGGCCCCGGGGCGCGCCAGCAGGAGGGCCGAGGCCGGGAAATAGGCCTTGTGTTATATGCGGAGGAGGGCACATTGCGGGAGAGTGCCCCCAGAGAAGCGACCACTGTTTCAGGTGCGGCAAACGGGGGCACTTCCGCCGCAACTGTCCCTTAGGCGGGGGATCTGCACCCTCGGGAGCTTATACGCCCGCGCCACAGCTCTCAGGGCGGGGGAAAGCTCCTATGGCGTCGACTTCCAGACCCCCCGCACCACGGCGTGAGGAGGACGGCAGCCACAACCAGGCGGGAGGGTTTTCTCAATGACCCGCCAAGGGACTGATCCACCGGAGGACGCTCTTGCAGGTACTACTTCCGTTTCGAATTTCCGTGCTAGAACTCTTTTCGATACCGGAGCAACACACTCGTTCATTTCTCGTGATTTCGTTTTCATGCATAACCTCGAGGAGACACCCCTCCAAGCCTTCTTGACGGTGCAAACGGCGGGAGGGACTTTGGAGGCGGTCAGCTTTGTGGCCGCCTGCCCGATTAAGTTAGGGCGTTGGCTTGCCCTTGGGACTTGGCGGTAATCCCCCTGAAGGAGTACGACGTGGTGTTGGGCATGAACTGGCTCACAAGGTACCAGGCACTCATTGACTGCGACAAGCGACAACTGCGGCTACAAGAACCGGGCTTTCCCGAACATGTGTACATAATGGGCAAGAGCATCACCTTCCCGGCGGTCATCTCAGCGGCGCGAGCCAGAAGGTTGGTAGAGGGTGGATGCGTGGCCTATTTAGCATCGGTGGATCTGGCCACCCGACCCTCGTCGACACCTTCAGACATCCCGGTGGTGAGGGACTTCCCCGACGTTTTCCCCGCAGAACTGCCCGGGATGCCTCCGGAGCGGGAGGTGGAGTTCCCTATCGAGCTATTACCAGGCACGCAGCCAATTACGAAGGCGCCTTACCGAATGGCCTTCGCGGAGCTAAAGGAGCTTAAAGCACAGCTGGAAGACCTCTTGGATAAAGGGTTCATCAGACCGAGTGTGTCACCCTGGGGCGCACCGGTACTCTTCGTGCGGAAGAAAGACGGAAGCCTGCGTCTCTGCATCGACTACAGAGGGATAAACAAAGTTACGGTGAAGAATAAGTACCCCCTGCCCAGAATCGACGACCTCTTCGATCAGTTACGGGGAGCGACAGTCTTCTCCAAAATTGACCTACAGTCGGGCTATCATCAACTCCGAGTTCGAAATGAAGACATCCCCAAGACCGCCTTCCGGACTCGGTACGGCCACTACGAGTTCACGGTGATGCCGTTCGGGCTTACGAACGCCCCCGCAGTTTTCATGGACATGATGAACAGGATCTTCAGACCCTTCTTGGATCGGTTCGTGGTAGTCTTCATCGACGACATTCTGATTTACTCCACTACCGACGAGGAGCACGAGGACCATCTGCGAACGATCCTCCAGACCCTCAGAGAGCAGAAGCTGTTCGCCAAACTCAAGAAGTGTGAGTTCTGGCTGCGCGAAGTCGGTTTCCTGGGGCATGTGATCTCGGCACAGGGGATCGCTGTGGATCCCAAGAAGGTAGAAGCAGTGGTGGACTGGCAGCCGCCGACGTCGGTGACAGAGGTTCGAAGTTTCCTAGGATTGGCGGGATATTACAGGCGTTTCGTTGAGGGTTTCGCGAAGATTGCTACTCCTTTAAATCGGTTGACCAGAAAAGGAGAGAAGTTCATATGGACGGCCAAATGCCAGGAGAGTTTTGAGGAACTCAAGAGGAGGTTAACCAGGGCACCCATACTTGTACTGCCGGCACCCGGAGAGGATTATGAAGTGTACTGCGATGCATCAAGGATCGGTCTTGGAGGTGTTCTGATGCAACAGGGGAAAGTGATTGCCTATGCATCCAGGCAGGTGAAGGACTATGAAAAGAACTACCCGATACACGACTTGGAGTTGGCTGCGGTAGTCTTCGTTTTAAAACTGTGGAGGCATTACCTCTTTGGAGTTCACTGTAACGTCTTCTCAGATCATCAAAGTCTTAAGTACATCTTTACCCAAAAAGAATTAAACTTGCGGCAGAGGCGGTGGCTAGAGCTATTGAAGGATTACGACCTGACGATTCAATACCACCCCGGGAAGGCAAACGTGGTGGCAGACGCCTTGAGCAGGAAAGGGCATCAGGAAGGGGCGTCGGAGAGCACGATAACGGAACAGAACCATTTGATCGCGGAGTTCGCACGAATGCAGTTAGAGGTGGTGCCAGCGGGCACGGTTGTGCGACTCCTAACCTTGGTAGTCAGGCCGACATTGTTTGAGAGGATCCGGGAGGGGCAGCAGACCGACCCACACCTACAGCGCGTACGAGACAAGATTCCTCAGGGCCAAGAGATTGACTTTGCGGTGGAAGACGACGACATCCTACGGTTCCGCGGACGGATCTGCGTGCCGGATTCACCAGAGTTGAAGGAAGAGATCTTAGCGGAGGCGCACCGAGCCCCTTATGCGGCACATCCGGGGGGCACGAAGATGTACAGGGATCTTAAACAGACTTTCTGGTGGCCTAAACTGAAAGGAGACGTGACTCGACACGTGGCTCACTGCTTAGTATGCCAACAGATAAAGGCCGAGCATCAGCGACCAGCCGGGAAGCTACAACCCCTACCGGTACCAGAGTGGAAATGGGACCAGATTACCATGGATTTTGTCACTGGATTCCCACGTTCACAACAGGGCCACGACGCGATCTGGGTCATAGTCGACCGGTTAACTAAGTCAGCACACTTCTTGCCGATTCATACAACTTGGACCCGCGAACGGTTAGCTCAAGTCTACATCAGCGAGATCGTGAGACTGCATGGGGTACCAGCATCGATCACCTCGGACAGAGACACGCGCTTTGTCTCGAAGTTTTGGCAAAGTCTTCAGCGGGCCATGGGGACCAGACTACATTTCAGCACCGCCTTCCACCCTCAGACGGACGGACAGTCGGAGCGCACGATACAAACCCTAGAAGACTTGCTTCGCGCCTGTGTGCTTGATTGGGGGACCGGTTGGTCACGCTACCTACCCCTCGTGGAATTCGCCTACAATAACAGCTACCAGGCCAGCATCCAGATGGCGCCCTACGAAGCCTTGTACGGAAGGCGCTGCCGATCCCCGATTTGTTGGGACGACTTGGGGGAACGGAAACTCTTGGGACCCGATCTAGTGGAGGAAACTGAAGAGAAAGTGCGCCTAATCAGATAGCGCCTGCTGACCGCCCAGAGTCGACAGAAGAGTTACGCAGACCAGAGGCGCCGTGACTTGGAATTTCAAGTGGGAGAGCATGTGTTTTTGCGGGTCTCGCCATCCAGAGGAATCAGGCGTTTCGGGCTAAAGGGCAAGCTGAGCCCACGGTTTGTGGGGCCTTTCGAGATCCTAGAGCGCATTGGCCCAGTAGCTTACCGCCTCGCCCTACCACCAAACCTCGACCGAGTCCACGACGTGTTCCACGTCTCGATGCTTCGGAAATATCTCCCCGACCCGTCACACGTTCTGGACGCCTCAGTACTCGAGCTTAAGGAGGACCTAAGTTTTGAAGAAACCCCGGTAAGAATCTTGGCAAGGGAAAACAAGTCACTGCGAAACCGAACTATCCCCTACGTGAAGGTACTTTGGAACAACCATGAGGAGCGGGAAGCGACTTGGGAACTGGAGTCTAAAATGAGGGAGTGCTACCCCGACCTTTTCACTTCCACTCGGGTTTGAGTTTCGAGGACGAAACTCGTTTTTAGAGGTGAGTGGTGTAATAACCGCGGGTTTATTTTTCCTTTTTGGTCTTACCTGTGAATTTATTTCGAACCGCTCTTCGGCTAAGGGGTCCGGGGTACAATTTTTCTCGCGTTGTTTTGGGCAGGCCATCGGGGCTCGCGGGTATTTTTAGAGAATAAAGCCTGCGAAACGCAAACCGGCGGCGCGATCGGATCGGATTTCCGACCCCGGAATCTCCCGGAATAAATTTCTGAAGTTTGTAGCAGCTCGAGTGTTCAGCACGTCTTATTAGAGGTAAGCCAGGCCCGGGTTTAAGTTAATTGGAGTTAATTTAAATTATTCTGGTTTAATTTAACTTAATTGGATTTAATAAATTTTAACCCGTCTCCTTTTATTTGAATTTAATCGATGCTAATCGAATCTGATCGGGTCCAGGTGGGGTTCTGTGAAGTTGGACTGGGGGTTTAGATCCGACTGTGCCTAAACAGCTAATTAATAAGGGTTTGGGAATTAGGTCGGGAACCCCATTTCTCTTCCCCCCCTCCTCTCTTACCCGTGGCGTGCGTACCCCGAGCGCGATCGAGAACGCGTCCCCCATTTCTTTTCCCTTTCATCGGTGTGGAGCGCCGCTACAAGGCGACCGAGAGGAGGCACGCTCTCTGCTAGAACCGGGCACGCAAGATCGGACGATCCCTCCTCTCCCAATCATCGTCGTCGAAACCGAGGTGAGACGGGGTTTTCAATTCTTTTGTTCTTGGGGATTCTTGATCGGGTTATCAGTGTAGGGGGGGGGAAAAAAGGCACAGGCGACGGATTCTCCGGAATCCGCCGCATGTACGAAGATCCATCCCTCCCCAAACGGCGACCCCGTGAGACCGCACGGGGCCGGGCGTGCGCCCAGCCCGCGTGCGGCGCACGGTGCGGGAACGACCCGCACGGGGCCGGGGCTTGCACCCAGCCCGCGTGCGGGGGTAACCCGCACGGTGCGGGTACAACCCGCACGGGGCCGGGGCTTGCACCCAGCCCGCGTGCGGGGGTAACCCGCACGGTGCGAGTACAACCCGCACGGGGCCGGGGCTTGCACCCAGCCCGCGTGCGGGGGTAACCCGCACGGTGCGGGTATAACCCGCACGGGGCCGGGGCTTGCACCCAGGCCGCGTGCGGGGGTAACCCGCACGGTGCGGGTGTGACCCGCACGGGGCCGGGCATGCCCACGGCCGTGTGCAGATAGGGAGCCGCGGACCGGGACAGGCGGATTGTCGTTCTTTTACTAGTCGAGTCTGAGCGCTGACTTTCCCCAGCGACAGGTGGGTGTGCGAGTTCGAGCGGGCGTACCGGGACGCGAGGGAGCCGAGCGTTGTCACCTACTAGCGACAGGTGGGTTTTGTTTTGCTTTAAGTCCTAACATTTAAATGCATCTTGTTGGATGGGGTCAATCGTGCGCGTATTTGGGTTAGGGATCGAGGGGTGATGGAAATTATTCGTTTGATTGTGCTACTTTTAAAATAAAGAAAAGGGGAAAGCATCAACAAATCAACTATGGTTTTATTGTTCGGTTACTTTAAAGTTATATGCCATGTTTAGGTTAGAACATCGGGGGAAATCATTAACTAATCATCGATAGTTTTATGGTTGCTCTACCTTATTATATATGTGGTGTTTCATATGGCTTTTACGCATGGGTGATTATACATTCTGTTTCTCATGGTTCACACACACATATATCTGTTGTTTCACGGTTACTGTGCTCGAGGCTGCGACACGCGCACCCGCGGTTTGGCCACCGCAGGGGTGCGCTTTTCCGGAAAAGTGGTCTATGACCCGTGTATACCCACGAGGTGACGTAGTGGGGCCCCTTATTAGTTGTGGGGTTTGAGGCGCCGAGGTGCGAGCGGTGCGACCCGTCGGTTTAGTTGTCCGACGTGGTCGGGTTTCTACAGGTACGGTATGGGCCGTCGGTTTAGTTGTCCGACGCGGCCAGGTATTACAGGTTACAGACGTACAGGTTGCCGTTTCCCCTCTTGAGAGGGTGGTTGCTCCGGTTGTCTTCACGGTTTGTTTATTATATTTTTCCGTTCTATTATTATTGGTCACTGACTTCCCACTCCGTGACAGGGTCCAGGCGAGGGGAGAGGTAGGCGGCAGTGAGGACGGGACGGATGCAGCTGGGTCGTTGGGGACCCCGGACTGTATTTTATCTTTCTTTTCGGCATTTCTTTTACTTCGTAGTTATGTGTGAGGTTCTCGATACCCTTGTGGGGTCGACGTGGATGTCGGTATTTGGTTATACTGTGATGCCTTACTTTTCCTTTCATTTCTGTTGGCCATTTGAAAAAGCAAAGAAAAGACAAACCCAAAGAAAGATTTTCGAAAATCGTTTTTAAAATCTAAGTGTCGTGTGGGCACTGGTTTCAAAACCCTGCGGATTTATGGATTGCGAAACGGATTTCAAAACTTGGGTGTCGTGTGGGCACCGTTTTCAAAACCCTGTGGTTTTATGTTGGTTTCGAAAACTCGTTTTCAAAACATAAGTGTCGGGTGGGCACTCTTTTAAAATTTTGGATTTATCCTTTCCAAATTGAATCGGCCATACGTTTAAATACTTAGAATACTGGTTGTATGTTAATGAATGTTGTGATTGAATGGTTATGCTTGTTTGGGAGATGTACTCAACCACACGCCGTGCACGTACAGGGGAGACTCTGTCCGTTTGCAGAGAGATCCTGTATGTGCGGCGGGTCTGGGCACGCGCCGGGGAAGGGAGGCCTTTCAAAAAAAAAAAAAAAAAAAAAAAAAAAAAAAAAAAAAAAAAACGTGCCGTTTCCGCTAAAACAAACCCCCGGGGCGTGACAGTTTGGGTGCGCAAAGGTGAAATTTTCCCTTGTCTTGCTACCAATGTTTCCTTGCATGCATATGATAGTTCGTCTTGGTATCTGGATAGCGGGTGTTCCCGTCATATGACCGGTGACAAAAACTATTTTCAAACATTTGAGAAAAACTCCGGAGGACTTGTTGTTTTCGGAGATGGTCGGTCTTCCAAAATTGTTGGAAAGGGAACGGTAGCTATTCCAGATGGCCCGGTTCTAAATAATGTGTTATTTGTTCATGGCCTTAAGACTAACCTCATAAGCATAAGTCAACTTTGTGATAGTGGTTATTCAGTTAATTTTTCATCTGATAAATGTACTGTAACTGACGAGAACCATGCTTTCTTTTTAAAAGGGGTTAGGTCAGAAAACAATTGTTATGTAGTTCCTACTAAGATTTCTGAAAAATGTAACCTAGCATCTTTGAAAAATGAAACACTTTGGCATGAAAGGCTAGGTCACATAAACTTTAAGGAACTTGCTAGAATTTCGAACAAAGATGTGGTCAAGGGGGTTCCGAAACTTTCTTTTGAACAAAACCTTGTGTGTGGCGGTTGCCAAAAAGGAAAACAGTCTAGGACTGCACACAAGAACTTGAACCACATAGGTACAAAACGGCCATTGGAACTTTTGCATATGGACTTAATGGGGCCAACTCGTCAACCATCTCTGGGAGGTAAATGGTATATTTTCTTATTGGTTGATGATTTTTCTAGATATACTTGGGTAGCATTTTTAAAAGAAAAAGCTGATACTTTGATTCTTTTCTCGAAATCTGCAATCGTATTATGATTGAAAAGAATGAAAGGATTACTCGAGTTAGGAGTGATAGAGGTGGGGAATTCATAAATTCAAAATTCATTGACTTTTGCTCCTCTAATGGCATTAAACATGAATTCTCCGCACCTTACACACCTCAACAAAATGGTGTAGTCGAGCGCAAAAACAGGGTCGTACAGGAAATGGCACGTGTTATGCTTCACAGCCGGAACTTACCTTTTATTTTTGGGCTGAAGCGGTAAACACTGCTGTTTATGTTATTAATCGCGTGTATTTGCGCCCGGGGACATTGAATACACCATATGAACTTTGGTTTTGTAGAAAACCTAACATCAAATATTTTCGCATCTTTGGGAGTCGGTGTTTTATTTTACGTGATCGTGAGAATCTTGGAAAATTTGACTCTCGAAGTGACGAAGGGATTTTCTTAGGTTATTCTACAAACAGCAGAGCATATCGAGTTTTTAACTTACAATCTAAGACGATCGTAGAATCGATAAATGTTAAGGTAGATGAAGCTTTTCACTTTGAATCTGAAAAATCTACCCTCGATATCTCTCTTGATGATGATACACCTGCTAATGCATCTTCTTCTAACAATTCTTTCGATAATAATGATGCATCTAACGGTTCTTCAAGTTTATCTGATGTGCAGGAATCATCTCGTGTACCTCCGTCTACTCCTCTACCTCAAACGTTACGCATCTCCAAGGATCACCCTGAATCGAACATCATTGGAGATCCACAAGAAGGAGTTAGAACACGGAGACAATTGGTTTGCGGATTTGCATGCTATGTATCTCAAATCGAACCAAGGAATGTTGATGAAGCTCTCCAAGATGACTATTGGATTAAAGCAATGCAGGAAGAGCTCCATCAATTCGAGCGAAACAAAGTCTGGGAATTGACGAAGCCTCCGAAGCAACACAATGTGATAGGTACCAAATGGATCTTCAAGAACAAGAAAAATGAAGAAGGTACTATCATCAGGAACAAAGCAAGGTTAGTTGCTCAAGGCTACTCTCAAGTAGAAGGTATAGACTTTGACGAAACTTTCGCCCCTGTAGCTAGACTCGAGTCCATTCGTATATTGTTTGCGATTGCTTGTCATTTTAAAATCAAATTATTTCAAATGGACGTTAAGAGCGCATTTTTAAATGGTTTTTTAAATGAGGAAGTTTATGTGGCTCAACCGAAAGGTTTTGTGGATCATAAACTACCTAACCATGTTTTTCGTCTGAAAAAGGCTCTTTACGGTCTGAAACAAGCACCGCGAGCATGGTACGAAAGGTTGACAAAGCACCTTTTGGAAAAGGGCTACACTCGAGGGGGAGCTGACAGGACTCTCTTTGTGAAGCATTATCAAAACAATTTCATTGTTGCACAAATCTATGTCGATGACATTGTATTTGGTGCAACAAGAGATAATGATGCTTCCAAATTCGCGGAGACCATGGAAAGCGAATTTGAGATGTCCATGATGGGCGAATTGACTTATTTTCTTGGATTACAAGTTAAACAAAACGATGAAGGTATTCACTTGTGTCAATCCAAGTATGCACTGGAGTTGGTCAAAAAGTTTGATCTTGAAAATTCTAAGGATTTTCCGACTCCAATGGGAACTAGCCATAAGGGACTTGGAAGTGAATCACATAGTGAGAATGTAGACGAGAAACTGTATCGCAGTATGATTGGGAGTCTACTATATCTCACGGCTAGTCGCCCGGATATATCCTTCAGTGTTGGGATTTGTGCGAGATATCAATCAGCACCGAAGGAGGTTCACCTGAAAGCGGTGAAGCGGATCATCCGATATATCAAAGGTACAATCAGTTTCGGAATTTGGTATCCTATGGGAACGACTTTGGATATTGTTGGATACTCAGATGCCGACTGGGCTGGATCGGTGGATGACCGGAAAAGCACGAGTGGTGCATGCTTCTATCTTGGCCATTGCCTTGTTGCATGGCACAGTAAAAAGCAGAACTGCATAGCACTCTCGACTGCCGAAGCGGAGTACATTTCAGCAGGAAGTTGTTCAACCCAGTTGTTATGGATGAAAAGCGTGTTGAGCGATTTCCGGATTTCAGCAACTTCGGTAACCATTTTATGTGACAACACTAGTGCTATTAACATTTCAAAAAACCCTGTGTTGCACTCTAGAACAAAACATATTGAACTTAGATATCATTTTCTTAGAGAGCTAGTTGAATCAAACATTCTTCAACTGTCATATATTTCAACTGAGGATCAATTAGCTGATATCTTAACAAAACCTTTGGATCAAAAACGTTTTATTCACTTGCGTAAAGCAATTGGCATGCTTTCCTTGAAATAAACTCTTTTGAAACCTTTGCTTAGGTTAGGTTTTGTTTTTGTTTTTGTTTTGTTCTTTATCTATGTTTTGTACATAGGACATTAATTGAGCATAAATCATAATTGACTTTAATTGCATCCTTTTATGTATTTAGAAATTTATTATGCTTTTGATGTCATAATATTTCAATGTTGCAATGATCATTTACGTTAATTAAACCATCTTTTAAGTGATCAAAGTCAATTTCTCTCTCAATGATCTCTTGGTATAGTCATTATCATATTTGATTGCTTAGTCGAGTATGAATTCGAGATCAATGGTTTGGTTGAATACCTTATATATTAAATAATTGATAGCCAATTGAGGGGGAGTCAATGAAATGTAAAATGCTCAAAAGATGTGGAAAGAGTTACATCCCAATGAGGAGTGTGAAAACTACCACCACATGGAGGAAATGAAAGAAAGAAAAAGATACTCCATGAATGCAAAGCAATTTTTTTTTTTATTGATGAAATGCATATTGAAATACTTGACTCAGTCATATTTCATGGTTGGTATAAGGTGGGATTTTTGATAAAAGATGCTCAAAGAGCCACTCCTTCAACAGATTGTCTAGATATATTATCTAACTTATCTGGGATTTCAAACATCTATTGATCTTGGTATTTCATTTTCTTTACCAAAATTGATGATTTGATAAAGGCATTACACATAAGATCAGGATAGATGTAATTGAAGTTGTTCAACTTTAAGTGTTTTAACTTTCGTAAATTTTCGTTTCATTTTTGGGTATTTTTGATAGATTTTGCATAATCTATTTCTTGTTGTATGAAACGATGTCTTTTGTTTAAAGTTGACATGATAAAGTGCTTACATACTTTTTCTGGTTTTTATGGAATTTTTCTGAATTTTTCTGGAGAAAAAGTGGAAGCCGATCCGGATCGGGGTAAGTGATCCGGATCCCGAACGCAGGATTCTTCCTGCGGGTAGCCGATCCGGATCACAATCACGATCCGATCCGGATCACGGCTAGGGTTTTTATAAGAACAAAGAGATTTCGATTTCTTTTACCCTAATCTTTTGTTTTCAAGCCTCTAGAGTTTCTCTCTCTAGATTTCTTGCATCTTGGAGCTTCCAAACTCAAAGTTCTTCGATTCCAAGTAAGTTTTGTTGATCAAATCTCGGTTTTTCACAGTTTTTATGGTTTTTCATCAAACGTGAGTTGAAAACTTGGATCTTTTTCGTTTGTGAATGGTTTTTGATCAAATTTCTTTTGAAATAAGAACTCTGGGTCGATTAGTTTTGCTTTTATGCTGGGTTTTTACCTGATTAACGAGTTTTTAGGCTTCGATTTCTAAAAATTCTGTTTTAGGGCATAAAAGAGGAATTTTTGAAAATCATGGGATTGATCTATTTTTAAAATTCTTTTTGGAAAACTAATTTGATTCTTGGCTTCTCTACATGATTATGATTGTCTAGGTACAATTTTTCAAATTTTTCAAAATTGACGATTTTTCATGTGTTCTTGAGTTGGCTCTTCACAGGACACTTTCTCCAAAACTCAAAACACTCAGATCAATGGCACTCTCTTGGTTAATCCTGTTACTGGTTACGATGGTACATACTCGAGCAACCAACAAACTGAAAAGAGCCAAGAAACTCCAACGAAAGGGTGAAGTTGATGTTATAAGTGACACTGAACTTGAAGAAAACAATGATGAAATACACTGGGATATGTTAACAGATGATGATGATGATGATGAGGTATTGCCTACTAAATCTAAACAAAAAGGAAAAGCACCCATGGACACTGGGAAAGCTCCTATGTCTGCTCCAACTATCTCTGTGAAACGGAAGCGACTTGCTCGACGTTTTGGACTAAGACGAGACACTAATGTTGACACGCCAATAGCTCCTGACTCTCCGCCACGTGTTGAAGAGGTAGTCGTTAATACTGACCGTCTTAGAGCTTTTGAACGACGTGAATGCATCGGAGAACGTCATGTCAACATTGAAGCCCTTCGCAATCATTCACCAGAATTTGGAACCTTAATTGAGCAAGCTTCTCTTATTCAAGTCTGCCGATTCCCTGAACTTCTAGGATATTGTTTGTATCGTGTGAGAACCTTTTACACGAATGCGAGACATCTTCAAGAAGATGAAAATGGGTCTATGCATTTCTATACAAACATCCAAGGAATGAAGATTAAGATCACACCGCAGTTAATTGGTGAAGTCCTTGGAATGGAATCTAGCACATCGGGGCTTAACTTTTGAAAGGAAAAAGTTTGACAAATGCATTGTGGCAAACTGTGATCGACAAGATCTGTTTGGAAGGAACTAAATCAGTTGATGGCAAAAGTGTCAGATCCAAACATCTACGACTGGAGTACCGATTTTTAAACTTCATAACGTGTTATAACATTCTGCCCAACATGCAGACCAAGGTTGTGAGATGGGAGCGGCTGCTATTCCTATATCTCATAGGTCATCCCTCTGAGGCTATTGGATTGAACATGAATATTCCCTATATAATTTGGAACAGAATGTCAAGATACATTGTGCATCCTCATCCTTCTGAGCGACTTCCGTTTCCTCTACTCATCATGAGGATCTTACGAAAGTTTGACATTGATGTAAGCTCAACATCATATCAGCACAGTTGCGGGATGATAGATGAATCAACAATTGTGAAGTCACTTCACAAATTACCTCATGTTATTGGAAAGAGACCTTGTGTCGGCACCTCGGCCTCACCGTCTCAACAAGAAACCGGCGCGGATGATGAAGCATCATTAACTTCGATCTTCAAGTTGCAACAACAACTATCTGTCAAGCAAGAACAGATCTTGAAGGAACAGCAAAGAATTTGCAACGAGCTTGAAATCGTCACGGCAGCTCACATTACCATCACTAAAAAGGTCAATTCTATGCACAAGCGAATGACAAAGATGTTCTACAAAATGGGTTGCACGAGCTCTGACGACTCGGATTCTGACAATTGACTTCTTTTGACTGATTTTCTTTTCGTTTCTCTTTGTGCAGAATTTTTAGGACTTAGTTTTTGTTCTAACCTTTAGCATAGTTCTCACGATTTTTCTTGATTATCGAACTTTTTTTTAACTCTCCTTACATATTGTAGCTCTTGCTACGTTTTGGCTTTCTTTTGTGACAAAAAGGGGGAGAGAGTTAGAGAGAACTTTGAACAATGATGAACAGTTGACAATGATGTGAATTTGGTGTGAATATCAAGGTAAGTATGACTTCAACTCAACTTTGGTTTTTCTCTTGTGATTTGTCACATGCCTCTATACTAACTATTCGACTAACTATTTGGGCATGTAATATGACTAACAAGTTGATGTTGGACTAATTTTTGTGACATTTGGTTTTTGAATGCTTAGAAGATACGTCGATGTTTAACTATGATTCTCTTACATATCTGAATTTTTCAAATGTCATGATGAGAATAAACTCTATCTCTGTATTTGGTTTTGTATGATTCAATTCTTGAGGTATCTAACGATTTCTTTTGTCAAGAATGATTTCTGTGTGCAGAGATTACAGATGTCTAAGTCTAGAGTCTGTCTTAGGAGTTTATCTCATGTTTTTAATTTCTGGATCTCTTTTGTAAATTTTTGTTGTATGGTGATAGCAACAAAAATATCTTTTTGAATTTTTTTTTGTGGATTTGTGTTTTGTCACGAAACCGCCAAAGGGGGAGATTGTTACGGAATTTGAGTTGGCGTATTTCGTGAATGTATTAAGTCTTGAAGATTGAAGATGAAGAAACTTTGGATCGTATACCTCAATCTCAAGAAAGAAGAATTCAAAGGGATCAGGTACGTTTAACTAAAGATTTTTGATGATCCGAATACTTCTTATAGTGTAGAAACACCTGGAAGAATTTTTAATTGCTTAAACATCAAAAACTGAACATGGGACATGTTCAGGATCCGGATCGGACTCGGCAATCCGGATCCCGAAGGGTGTTGGTTCATACACTGGTTCAATCCGGATCGCAGCATCCTCTGATCCGGATCCCGAACACTAGTTTTACCTGTGTGCTTCCTCGATCCGGATCAGGACTTGCAATCCGGATCCCGAACATTGATGTTCTGGTAAAACTGTATGAACGATCCGGATCGGACTTTGTGATCCGGATCCCGAACTACCATTTTTCTGGAAATCGTCTTTCTTGCTTCTGCAATCCGGATCGCCAATTCCAATCCGGATCGCCGTCGGTAAAATCTCCAGAAAAGGCAGTTTTTGATCCTATCTTCTTCCAATGGTTTCTAACCTATAAATAGGCCCTGTATTCATTTCTAGGGCATCCGCTATTACAGAAAAAAATAGCCGAAAAGAAAAATCCACATATAGAGAAGAAAGGAAATCAATAGATTTATTCTATGTTTCTTCATCTATATTGATTGATTTGATTCTAGGTTTTCCATACTCACATTTTGAGTAGAATCAAATCAATGAATACTTAGATGGTATTTCCGATCTATCTTTAATCTAAGTATTCGGCGGATCATCACCACCCAAAACAAACAACGATTTACCCCAAATCGGCGCGTGGACTCGCGTGGCCTTGTGGATTCAAGGTGCAACTACGTTCGTGGATTCGAAGCGTGGTATTGGGTGAAGACCGTGGATTCGGTCGGACGTCGTGGACTCGACGTTGGACGCTGTGGACTCAGCGTTGGGCGCGGATCGTGGATTCGAGAAGCGTCGTGGAGCGAGCGGGAAGATCTACTAGGAGCGTATGGTAAAAGGTTGAGTCGTCTGTGAGTACGCTATATCACCTTGTACGTGTTTTAATTCTAGTGGATTTCGCCGTGTTATCGGTCCCGTGGTTTTTTACTCCGGTTTGGAGTTTTTCCACGTAAAAATCTTGCGTGTT
The DNA here is from genome assembly GCA_029168755.2 of Tillandsia fasciculata. Classification (NCBI taxonomy): domain Eukaryota; kingdom Viridiplantae; phylum Streptophyta; class Magnoliopsida; order Poales; family Bromeliaceae; genus Tillandsia; species Tillandsia fasciculata. Next base: position 11,902,264 of record CM054944.1, on the reverse strand, counting down.
CTTTTATTTTTCCGCATTGGGTTTATTTGCGCAATGATTTTTTGAGTGTTTATTGTTTACACCTATTCACCCCCCTCTAGGTGTTTTTTCCCTATTTAGATCCATATTAACATAACCCAACAGATCAACTAGGAGCGTATGGTAAAAGGTTGAGTCGTCTGTGAGTACGTTATATCACCTTGTACGTGTGTTAATTCTAGTGGATTTCACCGTGTTATCGGTCCCGTGGTTTTTTACTCCGGTTTGGAGTTTTTCCACGTAAAAATCTTGCGTGTTCATTTATATTTCCGCATTGGGTTTTATTGCGCAATGATTTTTTGAGTGTTTATTGTTTACACCTATTCACCCCCCTCTAGGTGTTTTTTCCCCTATTTAGATCCATATTAGTATAACCCAACAAGTGGTATCAGAGCGGGAATAGGGTTGTAAACAATGGTTGAAGGTGGAAACATCAACAGACCCCCATTCTTCGATGGAACAAATTATGCGTACTGGAAAGTACGGATGAAAGCCTTTTTAATTTCCATCGACGAACGGTGTGGCAATCAATTGAATTAGGATGGTCTAATCCAACTGAAATTATTTCTGATGTTCGCACCATCAAACCTAGGTCGAAATGGACCAAGGAAGAAGTTGATTCATCTTCTTACAATGGCAAAGGAATTAATGCTCTATTTAATGCCTTGTCACAAACTGAGTTCTCTCGCGTCTCGGCATGTGAGACTGCGAAAGAAATCTGGGATGTTCTTCAAGTTACGCATGAGGGAACTAACCTTGTGAAGATTCAGAAACTGCAAATGCTTACGAGCAAGTTTGACTCTATTTTCATGGCAGAAAATGAATCTTTCACAGACTATTACACACGATTGCAAGACATCGTAAACTCATGTGCTAACTTGGGAGAGAAGATTCCAGAATTTAAAGTTGTAAGAAAGATATTAAGAACTCTTCCTGAACGATTTCGCCCAAAGGTCGCAGCCATTGAAACAATTAAACACCCGGACGAAATGCGTGTAGAAGAATTAGTTGGTTCATTACAAACATATGAAATGACATTTTCTACTAACTATTCTTCTGGAAAAGCATCCTCTTCTAAGTCTTCAGGTTATGCATTGAAAACAACAAAGGAAGAAGACGCGGATTCATCCTCCTCAGACGATGACGAGAACCTATCTATGGAGGACTTTGAGAAGCAGCTCGCTCTCTTGACAAGGAAGTTTCGCCGCAACTTTCGAAGGGGTAATCCAAGCAAAACTCCATCCTTCGGAAAGTCAAAGAAAGGCAAAGGGTTTTCAAGCTACAAGTCAAGAAAGCAAGAGAACTTCTCAAAGGATAAGAAAAGTTCAGAGGGACAAGTACAATGCTTCAAATGTCGAGGCTACGGCCACATTGCAACGGAGTGTCCCAACAAGAATCCGGCAAAGAAGAAGGCGATGCAAGTCGTCACTTGGGATGACAACTCAACGTCAAATGAGTCATCCTCAAGTGATGAAGAAGACAACGCGACAGCATTCCACGCGTCCACATCTTCACCCTTCATGTGCTTAATGGCAAGTACATCCGACTCGTTGTCCAACTCCTCCCAAGTTGAAAAGAACGCTACGGACAACGAATCGAGTAATTCTGAAGGTGAAGATTTTGCTCTTGCCTACCATAAGCTTTTGAGGGATTCAAAGAAATTGGCAAAGCAAAACCGGAGTTTGAGAGGGAGATTGCAGGATCTCGAAGAAGAAGCAAAAAGGGCATCTTCTCTCTCAAACGCTCTTGAAGTGGAAAGGGATAATTTAGTCAAAGCAAATGTTTCCCTTCAAGAGGAAAATGAGCTTTTTGAGAAAGAACATGAGAAATGATGGATAAAGCGAATTATTTCTCAAAGCTCTACGACGAGGCTCAACGGGATAAAATGGAAATGACAAAGACCATTCTCCAACTAAAGGACGATTTACAGCGATTTTCTTCTGGACGGAGTAAGTTGGACAAGCTTCTTGGTCTTGGTCAAACAAACCGGTTCGGCCTCGGGTACACTCAAACTGGAATCAGTCCAAGTTCGAGTGGGACAGTTTTTGTGCCTCAGTCGGTATCTCCTCCTCCGACACCGGAATTCACGACAAACAACGACAACAAGCCTACTTCATCCTTTTCGGGATCGTCAAGATCTAAGGTATGTTTTCGTTGTGGTGTTTCAGGGCACATAAGAAGATATTGCAAGACGGGAGTCAAACGCTCACCTCAAGCACCTCTTGCAATGACTACCTCAAAGGTGATTCCTCGGAAATCAAATGCAAATCATTTGAAGGAAAAGAGCCTTGGTAGTTCACCGCGCAAGACGACATCATCAAGGAGCAGCAATCAATCTAGCAAGACGCTTTCACCTAGGAGATTAACTTCACGACCATTACCGACGCATTCCAAAAAGGTTTGGGTGCGCAAAGGTGAAATTTTTCCTTGTCTTGTTTCTAATGTTTCCTTGCATGCATATGATAATTCGTCTTGGTATCTGGATAGCGGTTGTTCCCGTCACATGACCGGTGACAAAAACAGTTTTCAAAATTTTGAGAAAATCTCCGGAGGACTCGTTGTTTTCGGAGACGGTCGGTCTTCCAAAATTGTTGGAAAGGGAACGGTAGCTATTCCAGATGGCCCGGTTTTGAAAAATGTGTTATTTGTTGATGGCCTTAAGACTAACCTCATAAGCATAAGTCAACTTTGTGACAATGGTTTTCAGTTAACTTTTCATCTGTTGAATGCGTTGTAACTGATAAGGACCATGTCTTTTTTTTAAACGGGGTTAGATCAGAAAACAATTGTTATGTTGTTCCTAGTAAATTTTCTGAAAACTGTAACTTAGCCTCTTTGGATAATGAAACACTTTGGCATGAAAGGCTAGGTCACATAAACTTTAAGGAACTTGCTAGAATTTCAAACAAAGATGTGGTCAAGGGGGTTCCGAAACTTTTACTTAAACAAAACATTGTGTGTGGTGGTTGCCAAAAGGGAAAGCAATCCAGGACTGCACACAAGAACTTGAACCACATTGGTACAAAACGGCCTTTGGAACTTTTACACATGGATTTAATGGGGCCAACTCGTCAACCATCTTTGGGAGGTAAATGGTATATTTTCTTGATGATTGATGATTTCTCTAGATATTCTTGGGTAGCATTTTTAAAAGAGAAAGCTGATGCTTTTGATTCTTTTCACGAGATTTGCCATCGTATTATGATTGAAAAGAATGAAAAGATCATTCGTGTTAGAAGTGATAGAGGTGGAGAATTCATAAATTCAAAATTCATTGATTTTTGCACTTCAAATGGCATTAAACATGAATTCTCAGCACCCTATACACCTCAACAGAATGGTGTAGTCGAGCGCAAAAACCGGGTTGTACAAGAGATGGCACGTGTTATGCTTCATAGCCGGAACCTACCGTTATATTTTTGGGCTGAAGCGGTGAACACTGCTGTCTATGTAATTAACCGCGTTTATTTGCGCCCGGGAACTTTGAATACACCATATGAGCTATGGTTTTGTAGAAAACCGAATATCAAATATTTTCGTATCTTTGGGAGTCGATGTTTTATTTTACGTGACCGCGAAAATCTTGGAAAATTTGACTCTCGAAGTGACGAAGGGATTTTCTTGGGTTATTCTACAAACAGTAGAGCATATCGAGTTTTTAACTTAGAATCTAAGACGATCGTAGAATCGATAAATGTTAAAGTAGATGAAGCTTTTCACTTTGAATCTGAAAAATCTACCCTCGATATCTCTCTTGATGATGATACACCTGCCAATGCATCTTCTTCTAACAATTCTTTCGATAATAATGATGCATCTAACGGTTCTTCAAGTTTATCTGATGTGCAGGAATCATCTCATGTACCTCCGAGTACTCCTTTACCTCAAACGTTACGCATCTCCAAGGATCATCCTGAATCGAACATCATTGGAGATCCACAAGAAGGAGTCAGAACTCGGAGGCAGTTGGTTTGTGGATTCGCTTGCTACGTATCTTTAATCGAACCAAAGAACATCGATGAAGCTCTTCAGGATGACTACTGGATTGAAGCAATGCAGGAAGAGCTCCATCAATTTGAGCGAAACAAAGTCTGGGAATTAACGAAGCCTCCGAAGCAACACAATGTGATAGGTACCAAATGGATTTTCAAGAACAAGAAAAATGAAGATGGTACTATCATCAGGAACAAAGCACGTTTAGTTGCTCAAGGCTACTCTCAAGTAGAAGGTATAGACTTTGATGAAACTTTCGCCCCTGTAGCTAGACTCGAGTCCATTCGTATCCTATTTGCTATTGCTTGTCATTTTAAAATCAAATTATTTCAAATGGACGTTAAGAGCGCATTTTTAAATGGGTTTTTAAATGAGGAAGTTTATGTGGCTCAACCGAAAGGTTTTGTAGACCATAAACAACCTAACCATGTTTTTCGTTTGAAAAAGGCTCTTTACGGTCTGAAACAAGCACCGCGAGCATGGTACGAAAGGTTGACAAAGCACCTTTTGGAGAAGGGCTATACTCGAGGGGGAGCTGACAGGACTCTCTTTGTGAAGCATTATCAAAACAATTTCATTGTAGCACAAATCTATGTCGATGACATTGTATTTGGCGCAACAAGAGATAATGATGCTTCTAAATTCGCGGAGACCATGGAAAGCGAATTTGAGATGTCCATGATGGGCGAATTGACTTATTTTCTTGGATTACAAGTTAAACAAAATGATGAAGGTATTCACTTGTGTCAATCCAAGTATGCAATGGAGTTGGTCAAAAAGTTTGATCTAGAAAATTCTAAGGATTTTCCGACTCCAATGGGAACTAGCCACAAGGGACTTGGAAGTGAATCACATAGTGAGAATGTAGACGAGAAACTTTATCGGAGTATGATTGGAAGTCTACTTTACCTCACGGCTAGTCGCCCGGATATATCCTTTAGTGTTGGGATTTGCGCGAGATATCAATCAGCACCAAAGGAGGTTCACCTGAAAGCGGTGAAACGGATCATCCGGTACATCAAAGGAACAATAAGTTTCGGAATTTGGTATCCTATGGGAACAAGTTTGGATATAGTTGGATACTCAGATGCCGATTGGGCTGGATCAGTGGATGATCGGAAAAGCACGAGTGGTGCATGCTTCTATCTTGGCCATTGCCTTGTTGCATGGCACAGTAAAAAGCAGAATTGCATAGCACTCTCGACTGCCGAAGCGGAATACATTTCAGCGGGTAGTTGTTCAACCCAACTCATATGGATGAAAAGTGTGTTGAGCGACTTCCGGATTTCAGCAACTTCGGTAACAATTTTATGTGACAACACTAGTGCTATTAACATTTCCAAAAACCCTGTGTTGCACTCAAGAACAAAACATATTGAACTTAGATATCATTTTCTTAGAGAGCTAGTTGAATCAAATATTCTTCAACTTTCATATATTTCAACTGAAGATCAATTAGCTGACATTTTAACAAAACCTTTGGATCAAAAACGTTTTATTCATTTGCGTAAAGCAATTGGAATGCTTTCCTTGAAATAATCTTTTTGAAACCTTTGCTTAGTTAGGTTTTGTTTTTGTTTTGTTTTGTTCTTTATCTATGTTTAGACATAGTACATTAATTGAGCATGTGTTTTATTGACTTTACTTGCATCCTTTCATATTTTTAGAAATTTATTATGTTTTGATATCATAATAATTCTGTTGATGCAATGATCATTTATTTAAATTAAACCATTTTTATTTGATCAAAGTCAATTTCTCTCTCAATGATCTCTTGGTATTGTTTTTATCTTATTTGACTATATAGTCGAGTATGAATTCGAGATCAATCCTTGGTTGAATACTTTATATTTTAAATAATTGATAGCCAATTGAGGGGGAGTCAAAGAAAAGTAAAATGCTCAAAAGATGTGGAAAGAGTTACATCCCAATGAGGAGTGTGAAAACTACCACCACATGGAGGAAAGAGCTACCACCTCGGTCGTCCGAGTACTGTATGCAGCTACCACATGAATACCAAGCATGGTTTCATTAATTTTTGATTAAATAAAATGCATGATTGAAATACTTGACTCTGTCAAATTTCAAGGTTGGTATAAGGTGGGATTTTAATGAAAGATGCTCAAAGAGCCACTCTCTTCAACAGATTGTCTAGATACATTATATAATTTATCTGGGATTTCAAACATCTATTGATCTTGGTACTTCATTTTCTTTACCATATTAATGATTTGATAAACGCCTTACTCATAAGATCATGATGGATGTGTTTGAGCTTGATCAACTTTAAAGGTTTTAATTTTTATAAATTTTCATGTCATTTCTTGAATGTTATTGATAGATTTAACATAATCTATTTCTTTAGACATGAAACGATGATTTTTGTTTAAAGTTGATGCACAAAAGTGCTTACATACTTTTTCTGGATTTTATGAAATTTTTCTAAATTTTTCTGAAGAAAAAGTTGGAGCCGATCCGGATCGGGCAAGCTGATCCGGATCCCGAACGCAGGCTTCTTCCTGCGGGTAGCCGATCCGGATCGAAATCTCGATCCGATCCGGATCACGGCTAGGGTTTTTAATAGAACGAAAGGGTTTTGATTTCTTTTACCCCAATCTTTTGTTCTCAAGTCTCTAGAGCTTCTCTCTCTAGAATTCTTGCATCTTGGAGCTTTCCTAACTCAAGTTCTTCGAATCCAAGTAAGTTTTATTGATCAAAATCTCGTTTTTCACAGGTTTTCTCTATTTTCTCCAAAACGTGATGAATTTTCTCTATCTTTTTCGTTTGTGAATGGTTTTTGGTCAAATTTCTTTTGAAATAAGAACTTTGGGTAGATTAGTTTTGATTATATGCTGGGTTTTCTCAAGATTAACGAATTTTTGGGCTTCGATTTCTGAAATTTCGGTTTTAGGGCATATATTGGGAATTTTTGAAAATCATGCAATTGATCTATTTTTAAAATTCTTTTTGCAAAACTAATTTGATTCCTAGTCTCTCTACATGATTATGATTGTTTGGGTACAATTTTTCAAATTTTTGAAAATTAACAATTTTTCATGTGTTCTTGAGTTGCTCTTCACAGGATACATCTCTCACAAGCAGCGAAAATGGTGATCACCTGGATTATTTTTCTACTTGCTGCCATGGTTCATGTTAGAGACACTGCCAAGCCTAAGATGGCTAAGAGAGCGAAGAAAACTCGGAGTGATTCCGAGACAGAATCTGAGACGGAATCAATTAACTGGGATAACCTCGAGGTCGAGCAAACTGTCCCCATTATCTCCAAAGGGAAAGCAACTGCTGAAGCTTCAAAGACAAAGCCTCAGCCTACTGCAGCTGAAAAAGGAAAAGCACCTATGGATCCAAGTCCAGTTGGAACAAGAAGAAAAACCGGTGCAAGAAAAAGAAGCAGTGCTCAGGGAATTTCCATTGAGCAACCAGTTGCTAGCCAGCCTCCTCCACAAGACTTCATCAGCTCCGCGAGAATCAAGGATTTTGAGAAGAGGGAATGCATTGGCGAGAGACATGTCAATGTCAAACCAATGAAGGAACGATCTGCAGTCTTTGGGATTTTGTTTGACCAGGTTGGTCTTGCTCCAATTTGCAACTTCCCTGAGACTACTGGGTATTGTCCACACTCAGTTCGAATGTTTTATCAGAACGCTGCAAGTCTAATTGATCACGATGATGGACGTCGAGAATTTCATACTTTGGTTAAAAATATCAAAATCAAAGTCACACCCCAACTGATTGGAGATGTGCTAGGTATGACAGCCAAAGCTGATGGACTACATTACCTAAAAACTCAAAGCTTCAACGACAACTCCTGGAGAGTTGTTGTCAATGGAATTTGTGTTCCGGATACTTTATCAACCGGAAATTCTGTTTTCTCTAAAGAGCTTCGACCAGAGTATCGGTATATAAACTTCATTGTCTGCTACAACATTCTTCCCAACATGAACACGAAGGTTCTTCGATGGGACAGGATGTTATTCCTTTATCTTCTTGGAAACCCGGCCGCATTGATGGGAGCAAACTTGAATATTCTTTATCTCATTTGGTCAAGGATGGCGCGGTATGTGGAACACTCTCACCCCACAGAGAGACTACCCTACCCAATGATAATCATGCGCATCCTTAGAAAGTTTAAAGTCGATACAAGCGCGAGCTCATACATGTACAGTTTGGGCACCATTAATAAGACAACAATTGTGAAGTCTCTATCGACAAAACAAGATGATCCTCCATCTCCTCCAATCCGACAAAGAGCTCGACCACAAGCAACTACTTCTACAGCTCCTGTTCTACCAGCACAGCAGGCACCTCCATCAGCTTCTGAAGATGATGCTTCAGTTAATTCAATTTTTAAAGAACAACAGCGACTCTCAAATGAGCAAGAACGGATGTCACAGGAATTCACTGAAATGAGAGGAGAAATTCAAGTAGTGAAAAAGGAGCTGGAAATCATCACTGCCTCTCAAATCACTTTGACCAAGTCCGTCTCTTCAATGAAAAAACTGATGAAGAAAATGTTTGCAAAAATGGGATGCACCACCTCTGATGACTCCGACTCTCAGGAGTAAATTTTTGTTCTAACTTTCTTTTGCTCTTTGCAGGATTTTCACTTTTCATGTTTATTTATCTTTTTAACTCTCTTTTGTTTTGTAATTTTGAATTCATAAAGGGAGACAACATTTATGAATTCATAAAGGGAGACAACTAAAACAAGAGATACCTTAGAGTATAGTAAAATCCCACTGTCCGGGATGGTACATCTATCACACCAAAATAAACTACACTGGTAGAGATCTATCTTATGACTCCCTGTCCTCGGTCCGTCAAGCCAGCTAGAGTAGGAATAGAAGGGTAAACCTGTAGTGGCCTAGATCCCCGTGTAGCTTTCCCCCGTGATCCGTGGTGAGGAACACCTATTATTGGTCTATCGAGCCCGCAACACGTCAAATGAACGTGTTAGACGGACTCAGTGAGGGTTTTGGATCAAGCCTGTCTTCCAGCCATTCTCGCTGAGTTTTGGAAATGGTTTCAGGCTAATCGGAGGCCGGATTTGGATTCAGCACGGTAAAACTGTGAGGACCCGAATCCTCACTTAAGAGATTACTGTCGGATTAGTGGCCTTTGGGAGTGTTTGTGCGCGTGTCGGGCCCAAGAAATGGATTTTTGGTGCAATTTGGGATTTAGGTTGCATCACTGGAGGCCTGCGTGGTGTGTCGGTGGTGTTTGCACGCAATTTGGACACAAGTGGTGGACTTCGGGCTTAAAAAATGGATCACGTGGGTAATTGGAGGACCCGACGAGTGTTTAGAAGTGATTTCGCGCGACACGGATGTCAAATTTGGACTCAGGGCGAAGTTCGGATGAAAAATTACCTCTCCGGATGCCTTCGGAAATTATTTAGAGTTGGAATTTGGCAATCGGACTTAAGAAATGGACCCAGCGTGAAAATCGGAGCAAGTGGGCTTTCCGGGGGCTTTCGGCAAATTTTCGGATGAGAATTTGGAGAAACGGACATCGTTTTTGGATTCGGCGCGCGAAATCGTTGAGAATGGATTATTTACTTGTTTTTTTTTGGAGCCCGGTTGACGCGCATGTTTTTTGAGGCTTGTGCGCGAATTTCGAGGCCGGCATGGATCCCGAGGTGCGGCACGGTTTCCGAGGCGGCGGCGGCGCGCGGCTCGAGGCGCCACGGCGTGCTGCGCAAGGCGTGTGGGGCGCGCTGGGAACCGCACCTACCTTGCGCGGGTCGCGCGGGGGCCGCCACGTGGCGGGCCCCAACTGGCGCCCGCGCGGGCGAGGGTGACGCGCGCCCGTGTGGCGCGCTACGTGTCCCGCGCCTGCGTGTGGCGCGGTGTAACGCGCGCGCGTGGCGCGCGGTGACGCGCGCCGCGTGGCGCAGGGGGGCGCGCACTGTGCCTGGTGCGCGCGCCCATGAGCGGTGGACCGCCTAGCAGTGGGCCCCCTTGGGCGGTGCACCGTGGACTCGGTCCATGGAAGCCCTCCCCTCCTCTCTTTCTTCTCTTCTTCTTCTTTCTTCTCCTCCGCACACCATTTCTTCTCCCATTTTTCTTCTTCTTCTCCAACCGAGCGAGAGAGAGTGAGAGGGAGGGGATTTTGTGAGGTGCGGCGGTGTGCCGTGGACCTCGCGGAGCGCGCGAGGTGTTCCAAAGGGTCGGTTGGGCGGCGCGACGCAGTCGAGGTTGGTCCCGCGCGTTAATTTTACGGTGTTTTTAGCATAGTTTTGGGGCGTTCTTTTGGACATTGGATTTGACCCCTTGTTCTTTTGTGTGTTAGAAACCGTGTTTTACTGCACCGTTTTGCGTGCGGACCCCGACGGCGTTCTCCGTTTTGCAGGCGGACTCCGTTTTGCGTGCGGACTCCGGCACCGTGCTCCATTTTGCTTGCGGACTCCGGCGGCGTGCTCTGTTTGGCGTGCAGACTCCGGCACCGTGCTCCGTTTTGGGGGGCGGACTCCGGCGGCGTGCTCCGTTTTGCGTGCGGACTCCGGCGGCGTGCTCCGTTTTGCGTGTGGACTCCGGCGGTATGCTTCGTTTTATGTGCGAACTCCGGCAGCGGACATCGTTTTGCGTGGAGGCAAGGTAATCGCGCGGAGCCCAATTGCAAGTGTCTACGAGCAATTGGTGGCAAACCGAGGTGGGTGGCCTTATCTCCAAGTTTTATGGACTGTACAGTAATTCTACTGATGTAGGACTATGCATGATAGTTTATTTTCTTGTGTAGCATGCTAGATTGTAGGAATTGTTATTCCTTTTATTACATGAGGTTCTTGTGACCTCCTTACTCTCTATCATCTGTTAAATTATAGTTATCTTGGAACTTGACCTAGCACCCCCGTCATATGTTGCATGTGTAACCAGACCAGTAGAAAACCCTCACTTGGGCTAGGGTTATTTATGTTTAGACATCCACACTGTTCTTTCATTCCCGGACATAGTGTTATCCTCGCCCGGGTAGTGGGCCGAGAGGTAGGTACTTTCTTTTATTGTGGGATGCATTTGCACTCGTGCTTGGGAGCAGAGTAGAGTCTGGTAGTTGTAGTGGGTCGCTTATCTATGCCGGGAGCCGTTTGGGTAAACGGTAGTCCCGGGAGTTCTTGTATCCCTGTTGTGCTGTCGCCACTGTGTTAGTGGCAGTTGTGTGCTTGTGTTAGCTGGACCTAGATCCCAGAACCTTTTTAACATACACATGATTTTAGTCTATCGATGTTTCCTTCCAAGCATCGAAGGGCCGCTGAAGTCTGTTCTTGTTTGATTGGACAAAGGCATCAGCCCTTCGGGGTTTGGGTAAACACTTGTTTTTAACTGTTTTTCCTAAAAAGAACTAAAAATCATTAAAATGGATTTCTCCTCAAATTAAGATGGTTTTTCAAAAAGGGAACTACTTTTAGTCCTCACCCGCGTGGGTCGAGTGAAAATGGTTTTCAGTAACAAATGTCACCCTTTATCCTGTAAATTTCTCCACTCGTAAGGATTCGAGTGGTCTGGGTTCTAGGGGCCATTCCTTTGTCGGGACGAAAGCCACGGGGGCCGAGCCTGGAACCTGTTCTTGTTGATAGGGTTGTACGTGTTGGTCTTCCGGAACTTTCGGGCCCTAGTTGACATCTTCTGCGTGTTGTTCCGAGGTTGTCGCGTTCCCGAACTGTAAGGGGGCCGGGAACTTCGATAGGCGGAGCCTAGAGTCTGTTCTTGTTTGATAGGATTCTTAACACCGACCTATCGGATTTTCCAAACCCTTATGGTGTCGGTCCTTCCTGTGTTATCTGTGAGTTTGACGTTCTGTCGTGGGGAGCCGTTGAACAGACGGTGGTCCCGGGCCGTCGAGTATCTTCCGGTCAGTGTTGTTGGGAACCGTTTGGGCAGACGGTGGTCCCAGGTCGTTGAGTGTTGTCCGACCAGTCTTGTTAGCCCTGAGTTGTGGGTCGTTCCTGGCTGTGGAGTATCTCCAGCCAGTGTGTTTTGTGCTGCGAGCTGTTGGAGAGGCTAGTGTCTCGTGTTTCGTGAGAGCTGATCAGCTGAGTCGTCGAGAGTGCTCTGACTGTTGTGCGAGTTGTTTGAGGATTGTGTCCTTTCGTTCAGAGCGTGAGGGTGGATTTTGACCATAGCCTGCAGTGCCACCTGAGCGACAGAGTGCGCTGATACCTTTCCTCGGTGGGGTCGCGCCCCTCGAGAGCCATGCCCGGGGTGGATATGTTACTTTTGTATCGCGACTTGTCAACGCCGTCCCTCTAACTGAGCCAGTTTTGGCAGTCACGGACGCCGTCCCTCTGGCTGAGCCAGTTTTGGCTGCTACGGACGCCCTACGTAAGTCCGTTCCTCCGGGATGTGCGGCAGTAGGTAGGCGCAAGCTTGACTAGACCCGAGGAGGCAGTCAGTTCAGATTGGGTGACTTTACTGATTTGTTAGTAGATGCATCATATTATCATCTGTTCCACTTCTTGAGCATCTAGATAGAGGCATAGTTGCTGTAGAGTTATCCTTTTCCAGCTCTTTTCTTTCCGTATTACTTTGTTACTTTATGCCTCTAGTAGACTTAGTGGGCAGACCGTTGGGCTTGTTGACGGCACTCACTGAGAACTACTGTGGGAAGTAGTTCTCACCCCCGTCGTGGTGCCTTTTTTCCCAGGGACTTCTACTCCTGTTCCTGTTCTCCAGTTGCTGATCCTTCTGACCGGTTTCGAGGGAGTCGCGAGCTAGTTCCCTACCCGTCGTTGGAGTGTAGCGGTACCCCCTTCAGAGGAGAGCTTCAGTAGATTAGTTTACTTCTTTTTCCTCTGTTGAGAGACCTTTGTTGTGAGGTATAGAGTTGTACTTTATTTTACAGTTTGAGAGACTGTTGTAGTGAGGATATTTTTTTTGTTTTGAGAGCTTGTACACTGATGTATTTATTAGAGATATCTCCCTTTTGAGTTTTGTATCAGAGGACTTTTTATACGATCGTATTTGGGATATGAATATTGTATTATTTTCAGTTGTATAGTGATTGGATTTCAGTTTTTCAGTAGTTTACTTTCAGCTCTGATATCTGTATACTGTAGTTGTTTCTTTTTGCAGGTTAGTCGCTTCGTCTATACGGGGTTTCCGTATGGGCGGCGGATCTGTTGGCGAGCCCGGGTCGTAGTTTCGACGCCGCGGCGTGACATATTAGAGTGGTATCAGAGCCTAGGTTGTAGGTCGTGGTGGACTTAGAAATCCTAGGCTTGTGGTTGGACATTAGGATGACTACGTAAGAGTCGTGACTTTTAGCGAGAGTCCTGATTGAGTTTTTATATCTCTCCCAAGAGACGGGATGAGTGATTGGCATGTTTATTCTCCTAAGCGATTATGTTGGCTGCAGACAACATAATGCTATGGAATGGATGGCATGTTTTAGACTTTCGCTGGATTGGGTCGTATGGTTGTTGTGTCCTGATGTTTGTTATTGTGCAGTGGACTACGATACCCCTGAGACGTCGTGTTGTGAAGGGGGCACACCCCGCATCTGATGAGTACCTGAGCAGCGGGAGGCAGACCTATCAGAGCAGAGCGAGACCCAGGAGTTATGGATCCAGATGGCACCGACGTCAGAGGCTGTCCGATGCCAGGAGGAAGCCATGGAACGTTTGATGCGCTTGTTGGAGCAGAGAGCACAGCTAGTTGCAGTATCGCTTGAGAGTCCTCTAGCACTTTCTTCCTATGCAGTGGCATATTCAGTTGTACCAGTGGCACCGATGGAGCGAGCGGCCCCCTTCGTGTCGACGAGTAGTGCCGAGGCACCGAGGTAGGGTGGATGGCGGATAGTAGATGAACTTTGGGACATCATCGGTCGATTGAGCCAGTCCCGGCAGTCTGATCCACCCCGATTGGCAGGATTGAGCTTGGAGCCGTGGGAGGCTGAAAACTGGACAGCAGCAATGGAGAAGCATCAGGTGCACTTGGCTACGCACTTTGTGGAAAAAGACGCCGAGATTTGGTGGCGTCGAGTTCGTCCTGTTGGACCACCGGGAGCGCAGTTGTTGACTTGGAACAAGTTTCGTGCTTTGCTGCTCAGTGCCTTCTTTCCTGACAGTGTAAGCAGAAACTGGAAGGGGATCCTAGACATCTGCAGCAGGGGAGTCGACCTCTTCAGGAGTTGTTCGCGAGTTTTTGCGATTGTTGAGCCGTGTACCCTATGTCACCGGGATGAGGCCCAGAAGGTTGAGCTAGTTGAGAGAGGGCTGCATTAGGATATCTATCACTTGGTGCATTCTCGGCGAGCGCCGTCGTTAGATGCAGCGATTGAGCAGGCCCGGTGGGTTGACCGAGGATCAGTGATCATGTCAGAGAGAGGCGGAGCGCCAGGGACTAGCTCCGGGGAAAGGCATCTAGTGCCGCCTGAGTTTGGATAGTCGAGTAGATCGAGACCCCCGGGGCCGCCACGATCCCAGTCTGAGGGTCGTGAGTCTCAGAGGAGACAAAGACCAGGAGGTTCTCCACAGCCGATGTATCAGCAGCCGCAGCGGGATGACTGTGTCATTTGTGGTGGGCCGCATTCTGCGCCGCAGTGTGACCACAGGCAGGGGCGATGTTTTTCGTGTGGACAGTCGGGACATTTTCAGGCAGCATGCCCTCGAGCAGTGCTTACGGTAATACCGCTTGCGATGACACCCCCGCTACCTCTTCGGGATGAAGGAGCTCCTCCGATTTACCGCTAGGCAGATAGGGACACGACGTCGGGGCAGACTGAGCGACGACCACCTACATTGAGCGGATGAGTCTGTACCGCCCGGTTGGAGGGCGCTACGGCAGTGGACCAGGATGTCGCGGGCGTGATTTCCTTACAGCAGTTGAGTTGAGTGTTTTTGGCTTTCCTGTCTGGTCTGGAGGCAGAGTTATTACCACGTGCACTAGAGGTACAGGTTCCTGTTGGTGTTGTGCATGTGGGGGAGCCTTGTGGATCGTGTCCAGTACAGTTGAGACTTGGAATTATACCGGCAGGTGTTACGGTTCAGTGGCAGCTCCACGACTCAGATTGAGCACACAGGATGGACCAGTTGGTGCGGTATCGTGCAACGGCTGATTGTGGAATAAGATCAGTTACCCTTCCGCAAGTTGGATTAGAGGAGTTTATTTTCACAAATCACCGGGGTATCCTTCCTGCAGCTGTGGCTTCAGCGGTTTGGGGCTTGGTGCTACTTTTGGATCGTTGGTGATGATTAGGACTAGAGGTTGTGTCCTTAGGGGTCACGGTTAGATTGTAGCTTCCGTTTTGTAGCCACGGTAGGAACTTCAACACTTCTCTCCCTTTTTTTCGCCTGTGTGCTGAAATTTTCGAACAGGACGAAAACCTCGAAAGACTGCTCCAGAAATGGAGACGGTGCCCGAACCTGTTCTTGTTTGATTGGGGCAAAGGTACTGGTCCTTTTGGAATTTTCGGACTTTTCGTTAATTTCAGCCATTTTCTAAATTGAGAGTTGGGGTTGACGACTTTCCTGCTGGTGGGGCCTTACCCTTCTTGTTGGTTGTGTTGGCGTAATTCGCGTAGTTTTGGACGAGTAGAGTTGGTCGTTCTTCCTTGTCCTCTGTCCTTTAGAATTCGTGGGGTTTTTCCCAGCTTTTGGACTCCTTGCTGTGTGGACTCGCTTCGCGGGGGTGTGTAGCGACTGGGGAGCTGGAGACGGTGTTGATGGATACTTACCTTAGGCTTTGGAACTCCCCTTTTGAGTCGTGTTAGTTTCGAGGACAAAACTTTCTTTTAATAGGGGAGAGTGTGAGGATCCGAATCCCCACTTAAGAGATTACTGTCGGATTAGTGGCCTTTGGGAGTCTTTGTGCGCGTGTTGGGCCCAAGAAATGGATTTTTGGTGCAATTTGGGATTTACGTTGCATCACTGGAGGCCTGCGTGGTGTGTCGGTGGTGTTTGCACGCAATATGGACATAAGTGGTGGACTTCGGGCTTAAAAAAGGGATCACGTGGGTAATTGGAGGACCCGATGAGTGTTTAGAAGTGATTTCGCGCGACACGGATGTCAAATTTGGACTCAGGTCGAAGTTCGGATGAAAGATCACCTCTCCGGATGCCTTCGGAAATTATTTAGAGTTGGAATTTGGCAATCGGACTTAAGAAATGGACCCAGCATGAAAATCGGAGCAAGTGGGCTTTTCGGGGGCTTTCGGCAAATTTTCGGATGAGAATTTGGAGAAACGGACATCGTTTTTGGATTCAGCACGCGAAATCGTTGAGAATGGATTATTTAGTTGTTTTTTTTTTTTGAGCCCGGTTGCCGCGCATGTTTTTCAAGGCTTGCGCGCGAATTTCGAGGCCGGCATGGATCCCGAGGTACGGCACGATTTCCGAGGCGGCGCGCGGCGTGCGGCTCGAGGCGCCACGGCGTGTTGCGCAAGGCGCGTGGGGCGCGCTGGGAACCACGCCTACCTTGCGCGGGTCGTGCGGGGGTCGCCACGTGGCGGCCCCCACTGGCGCCAGCGCGAGCGCGGGTGACGCGCGCCCGTGTGGCGCGCTGCGTGTCCCGCGCCTACGTGTGGCGCGGTGAAACGCGCGCGTGTGGCGCGCGGGATACCGCGCCCGCGTGGCGCGCGGTGACGCGCGCCGCGTGGCGCAGGGGGGCGCGCACTGTGCCTGGTGCGCGCGCCCCTGAGCGGTGGACCGCCTGGCAGCGGGCCCCCTTGGGCGGTGCACCGTGGACCCGGTCCATGGGAGCCCTCCCCTCCTCTCTTTCTTCTCCTCCGCACACCATTTCTTCTTCTTCTCCAACCGAGCGAGAGAGAGTGAGAGGGAGGGGATTTTGTGAGGTGCGGCGGTGCGCCGTGGACCTCGCGGAGCGCGCGAGGTGTTCCAAAGGGTCGGTTGGGCAGCGCGACGCAGTCGAGGTAGGTCCCGCGCGTTAATTTTTCGATATTTTTAGCACAGTTTTGGGGCATTTTTTTGGACATTGGATTTGACCCCTTGTTCTTTTGTGTGTTAGGGACCGTGTTTTACTGCACCGTTTTGCGTGCGGACCCCGACGGCGTGGACTTCGCGGAGCGCGCGAGGTGTTCCAAATGGTCGGTTGGGCGGCGCGACGCAGTCGAGGTAGGTCCCGCGCGTTAATTTTTCGATATTTTTAGCACAGTTTTGGGGCATTTTTTTGGACATTGGATTAGACCCCTTGTTCTTTTGTGTGTTAGGGACCGTGTTTTACTGCACCGTTTTGCGTGCGGACCCCGACGGCGTGCTCCGTTTTTCGTGCGAACTCCGTTTTGCGTGCGGACTCCGGCACCGTGCTCCGTTTTGCGTGCGGACTCTGGCGGCGTGCTCCGTTTGGCGTGCGGACTCCGTTCTGCGTGCGGACTCCGGTACCGTGCTCCGTTTGGCGTGCGGACTCCTGCGGCGTGCTCCGTTTTTGTGTGCGGACTCCGGCGGCGTGCTCTATTTTGCGTGCGGACTCCGACGGCATGCTCCGTTTTGCGTGCGGACTCCGGCAGCGGGCATCGTTTTGCGTGGAGGCAAGGTAATCGCGCGGAGCCCAATTGCAAGTGTCTACGAGCAATTGGTGGCAAACCGAGGTGGGTGGCCTTATCTCCAAGTTTTATGGACTGTACAGTAATTCTACTGATGTAGGACTATGCATGATAGTTTATTTTCTTGTGTAGCATGCTAGATTGTATGAATTGTTATTCCTTTTATTACATGAGGTTCTTGTGACCTCCTTGCTCTCTATCATCTGTTAAATTGTAGTTATCTTGGAACTTGACCTAGCACCCCCGTCATATGTTGCATGTGTAACCAGACCAGTAGAAAACCCTCACTTGGGCTAGGGTTATTTATGTTTAGACATCCACACTGTTCTTTCATTCCTGGACATAGTGTTATCCTCGCCCGGGTAGTGGGCCGAGAGGTCGGGACTTTCTTTTAGTGTGGATGCATTTGCACTCGTGCTTGGGAGCAGAGTGGAGTCTGGTAGTTGTAGTGGGTCACTTATCTGTGCCGGGAGCCGTTTGGGTAAACGGTAGTCCCGGGAGGTCTTGTATCCCTGTTGTGCTGTCCACTGTGTTAGTGGCAGTTGTGTGCTTGTGTTAGCTGGACCTAGAACCCAGAACCTTTTTGACATACACATGATTTTAGTCTATCGATGTTTCCTTCCAAGCATCGAAGGGCCGCTGAAGTCTGTTCTTGTTTGATTGGACAAAGGCTGATCCCTTCGGGGTTTGGGTAAACACTTGTTTTTAACTGTTTTTCCTAAAAAGAACTAAAAATCATTAAAATAGATTTCTCCTCAAATTAAGATGGTTTTTCAAAAAGGGAACTACTTTTAGTCCTCACCCACGTGGGTCGAGTGAAAATGGTTTTCAGTAACAAATATCACCCTTTATCCTGTAAATTTCCCCACTCGTAAGGATTCGAGTGGTCTGGGTTCTAGGGGCCATTCCTTTGTCGGGACGAAAGCCACGGGGGCCGAGCCTGGAACCTGTTCTTGTTGATAGGGTTGTAGGTGTTGGTCTCCCGGAACTTTCGGGCCCTAGTTTACATCTTCTGTGTGTTGTTCCGAGGTTGTCGCGTTCCCGAACTGTAAGGGGGCCGGGAACTTCGATAGGCGGAGCCTAGAGTCTATTCTTGTTTGATAGGATTCTTAACACCGACCTATCGGGTTTTCCAAACCCTTATGGTGTCGGTCCTTTCTGTGTTATCTGTGAGTTTGACGTTCTGTCATGGGGAGCCGTTGAACAGACGGTGGTCCCGAGCCGTCGAGTATCTTTCGGTCAGTGTTGTTGGGAACCGTTGGGGCAGACGGTGGTCCCAGATCGTTGAGTGTTGTCCGACCAGTCTTGTTAGCCCTGAGTTGTGGGTCATTCCTGGCTGTGGAGTATCTCCAGCCAGTGTGTTTTGTGCTGCGAACTGTTGGAGAGGCTAGTGTCTCGTGTTTCGTGAGAGCTGATCAGCTGAGTCGTCGAGAGTGCTCTGACTGTTGTGCGAGTTGTTTGAGGATTGAGTCCTTTCATTCAGAGCGTGAGCGTGGATTTTGACCATAGCCTGCAGTGCCACCTGAGGGATAGAGTGCGCGGATACCTTTCCTTGGTGGGGTCGCGCCCCTCGAGAGCCACGCTCGGGGTGGATATGTTACTTTTGTATCGCGACTTGTCGACGTCGTCCCTCTGACTGAGCCAGTTTTGGCAGTCACGGACGCCGTCCCTCTGGCTGAGCCAGTTTTGGCAGCTACGGACGCCCTACGTAAGTCCGTTCCTCCGGAATGTGCGGCAGTAGGTAGGCGCAGGCTTGACTGGACCCGAGGAGGCAGTCAATTTAGATTGGGTGACTTTACTGATTTGTTAGTAGATGCATCATATTATCATCTGTTCCACTTCTTGAGCATCTAGATAGAGGCATAGTAGCTGTAGAGTTATCCTTTTCCAGCTCTTTTCTTTCCGTATTACTTTGTTACTTTATGCCTCTAGTAGACTTAGTGGGCAGACCGTTGGGCTTGTTGACGGCACCCACTGAGAACTACTGTGGGAAGTAGTTCTCACCTCCGTCGTGGTGCCTTTTTCCCCAGGGACTTCTACTCTTGTTCCTGTGCTCCAGTTGCTGATCCTTCTGACCGGTTTCGAGGGAGTCGCGAGCTAGTTCCCTACCCGTCGTTGGAGTGTAGCGGTACCCCCTTCAGAGGAGAGCTTTAGTAGATTAGTTTACTTCTTTTTCCTCTGTTGAGAGACCTTTGTTGTGAGGTATAGAGTTGTACTTTATTTTACAGTTTGAGAGACTGTTGTAGTGAGGATATTTTTTTTGTTTTGAGAGCTTGTACACTGATGTATTTATTGGAGATATCTTCCTTTTGAGTTTTGTATCAGAGGACTTTTTATACAATCGTATTTGGGAGATAGATATTGTATTATTTTCAGTTGTACAGTGATTGGATTTCAGTTTTTCAGTAGTTTACTTTCAGCTCTGATATCTGTATACTGTAGTTGTTTCTTTTTGCAGGTTAGTCGCTTCGTCTATACAGGGTTTTCGTATGGACGGCGGATCTGTTGGCGAGCCCGGGTCGCAGTTTCGACGCCGGGGCGTGACAAAAACGCTGAAAGACGGCTATTTACTTGCATTTTTCTGAGTCTAGATGCCCAAAAATGGCAGTCGGAAGTTTTCGGTGCATTTTGGTGCACGGGGGAGCCGTGGACCGGCGGGGGTTAGACGTGGCGGCCGCGGATTGGCCGGCACACGCGTCGCAGTCCATAGAATAAGGTGCTGGTGCAGTGGGCCGGCGGGGAGACATGTGGCAGCCTCCAATTGGCGGGCTCACGCGGCGTGGTCCACGGAGTCGCGCAGGAAGCGCGTAGACCAGCGCGGGAAGCGCGTGGACCAGGGCAGGCCACGTGGCGGCCCCGGATTGGCCGGCTCACGCACGCGCGATTCACACGGGGGCGCGGGGCTGACGTCGTACGCTCGCGTGGCAAGCGGCGATTGGCGGGGGTCAGCTGGCGTGGTGGGCGGGGCAGCACACGCATGCGCCATGTGGCGCCCCGCCATTGGTGGGTGCCACCCATCCGGCCGCCCCACGTGGGACACGCGGCAGTGCCCGAGCAGCTGGGCGTCGCTGTCCCGTGTTTGGGACACGCGTTGCGCCCAGGCGCATTCGGGCTCTCGTCATATGGGCCCCTCGGGCGCGTTTTTGGGCCCGAAATCTTTCGGGCACCGGAAACCTCGACCCAAATCCAAAATTTGGATTTCTTTGGGCTGAGGCTATAAATAGGCCTCCCAACCCCCTTTTCTCTGGTTTTTTGTGCTTTTTCCCGGGAGCCACCTTAAGAGAAGTTCTTCCTCACCCTGTTCCCCATCTCGTGAAGGATCTGTGGGATTTTAGGAGGCTACGGCATTGACGACCTCGGCGACTCGGCGCGCTTCGACATTTTCTTTTCGGTGGCCTTTTTCCGTCGCTGTTCAGTCCGAGGGCTCCCCTGTGCTACCCCGAAGAAACTTTTGGACGATTTTTGCGGCAACGTGTCCTTGAGAGGTAGGCCTTCGATTTTTTTGTTGATCACTTCGCTTTGTTTCGAGTTTTTGGTGGGGGTCCCGAGGCATCTTTTGACCTCTTTTTCTGCGGCAATGTTTTGGGACAGCAATGGAGTGTTCTCGCCATATCTCGGCCTACGAGTGTCGGAACTAGGCGTATAAGTACTTTATTTCCATCTACTCGTTGCGAAGATAGCACCCGTAATTTTTCTGGATTTTTTGGAGGACTGCACAGAGGTGAAAATCCTTATTTTTCTAGGTTGTTTTGCAAAACAGCAAGCACTATTTTTGGGGATCTCCATTTACATCGTGTGCGATTCTTTTTGCAGTTGCTCGTAGATTTTGGGTGTTTTGCGGGGAAAAGGAAGTTGGACAGAGAGGAGTCTTTTCGAGTTGGGGATTTTCGCGTTTCAGGTGGGTGGTTTTCGCATACCTGTTTCTACGACTTGCTCACTAGGACTATTAGAGAGACCTCTAAATTATTATTGATTTGGCAACCTATTGAAAGTCATACATGATTACATTACTTATGAGCCTATCTATGTGGGGATATTATTGTTGGAATACATTCGCATGCCATGTTAGTATTTAGCTTTTTATGCAAAATGAATTATCATATTGGGATATTATGATTTAGCCATTGTGAGGGTACTACTTGATGTTTTTCCTTTATCCTATATGAGAACACTTGCATGCTTGTATGGGCATCTAGATAGGCCACTATTTACCGCTACACTATCATATTGGGACTTGACTTAGGAGAAACCATGTTGCTCTTTTCTCCTTTTCTAGATATTTGATTCATGTTGCTCGGGTTCGAGCAGGGGTTTGGGATAGTGTAGCCGAGATTATCGAGTCGGGGATGGTTGTACCAGATTATAGGCTTATAGGGTATCGCGACAACTGTGGATATTGGGCGGTTGACAGGATGTCGGTCGTTGTACCAGATTGGGGTCTTGTAGGGTGTTGTGGCGACCACAGACATTGGGCGGTCGACCGGATGTTTACTTTTGCATCAGATTGGGGGATCGGGGTTTCATTAGTGGAGGGATTTGTTCCACTTGAGCATAGTCGTGATCCAGTCTTGCTCTTGACATATTTGTGACATGGTTACTTTACTCGTGTGGGCAGCTCCCCTCGAGTGCCACTCCGAAGCGTGCGGTGCTACCAGGTAGGTTCCGGACAGTTATTGGGTTCTTGATATCACTTTGGCGCTAGCTGTTGGCTGGCTTGCCCGATGATTATGGAGAGCAAGTAGTACCGGGGTTTTTACTGGTCGTTAGATTGGATTTATTTGGATAGATACAGTTACTGATGCATACATACAGTCCTTCCTTTCGGCATTGCATTAGAGCATAGTAGTGGTAGTTTTCTTTTATGAGCACTCTATTTTAGCTTATCATTTTACCATCCTTCTGCCTCTGGTAGATCTAGTAAGTATGTGAGAGTTTGAGGCTTTACCCACAGGGGGAGGCTACTGGTTTTACTTGTGGTTCTCACCCCCATTGTTGTTTTCCTCTTTTTTTTCCTTTCGTTTTGCAGAGTCTTCTGCGGGAGCTGCTGGGCCATCGGCGGCTGATCGAGGTAAGGGGATCGCTGAGTAAATAGATCTCCTGTGAGACTGAGAGTCTAGTAGACTACTATTGTACCCTCCACTCAGACTGTTGTATTTTTTTTTTTTTATTTTGGGTCTGGTTTCAGCCAGCTGGTTGTACTATTTTGGTCAGCTGGAAGTTTATTATACTTATTACTGCTGTATTTTATTTTCATTTTTAGTCTGGGATGTTGTAGTTTTAGTTCAGCTCTATACTTGTGCTCTTTTATTGCTTATATTATATCTGAGCAGGTTTTCGGCGTTTTGTGTACGTGAAAAATTGCGTGTGCACGGCGGATCTGTAGACGGGCCCGGGTTCTGGTTTACACCCGGGGCGTGACAAAACCTCTGCAAAACTGCCACTGACAAAGGGCGTGAGAACTACATCCAACAGTAGTTCTCAGTGGGTACCGTCTCCAAGTCCAACGGTCTACCCACTAAATCTACTAGAGGCATAAGATAATAGAATAATGAATAAAAAAGGGATGAGCTGGAAAGAAATCTGCAGCTATTATGCCGCTATCTACCATGCTCAATGAAAAAAAACAGATGATGATATGCAACCACTCGAACACGAGGTGCTCAATCAACCCAATCGTAATCACTGCCCAAACGGGTCCAGTCAAACCTACGCCCACCAACTACCACATATCCACAAGAGGACGGGATTTACATAGGGCATCCCACACGGACGACATTGACAAGTTGTAATAGCAAAGTAATAGGCCTAGCTTCGAAGCGGCACTCGAGGGGCGCGACCCCACCGAGGAAGTATCTGCGCATCTCTGTCGAGCTCAATCTGGCTCATGTAGGCTATAGTCCAAATCCACGATCACCCAGATTGACAATGTCCAACTCACAACACTAACCCACTGGCTGGAGGTACTCAACAGTCGGGATCGCCGTCAACCCAAACGGCTCCCAAAATAGGAATCCAACTCAACACACTAAAACTCACTGGCTAGAGATACTCTACAGCCCCAACAACGAAGGGTCCGAAAATCCCCGGGGACTAATACCTACAACCCCAATCAAACAAGAACAGGCTATAGGCATAGCCTCCCGTTGTTCTCAACCAGAGAATGAAAACAGCTCTTAGGACCCAGATTGCTCAAACCCTCCCGTGTGAGGAAGGTTGTATGAAAAGATGATTTTTATTGTTAAATAATATTTCCACTCAGACTCTTTCGGGGTGAGGACTGTCACGCCCCAGAGGCCTCAGGATAAGCGAAAAAACGTGTTTATTTTTTTTTTGAAACCAATTAATCAACGGCCCCGCCTACCGGTGCGTGCCAGACCCGCCACACATACAAATTCACTCTTCAAACGGACAGAGTCTCCTTTGTAAGTGCACGGCGTCTCGACTACATTCACGATAATAACATTGCACGGCATTGATCACACAGTCACCGTGACTAAGTACAACAAGTATCCTCATTCAACAACATTGGAAAGAACCTAGAAGTTCGCAAACGGTGTCCACTCGACACCCAAGTCTTTAAAAACGTCTAACATTCACATGCAGGCGGCTACATTGTTTTGAAAGGATAAGTTCCCAGGGTTTTCAAAGTGGTGTCCACACGACACCCTATTTTTGAAAAGCGTTTTCGAAATCCTTTTACATCATAAAACAGCCGCACAGTTAACATAAAACATAACCAAATCCAAACAGTTAATTACATGTCCACATATCCAGCATGATCCACAACCACACAAAATAACGGAAAGAGGAAAGAGAGAGAGATAACCAAACTAAAAGTTTCAACCAAGGGCCTCATTCGGCCACGCTAAGTCTGCGGCACCTCACCTCCGTCCCGATATACACACCTATTAGGACCTGTCACGGAGTGGGTAAAGTCAGTGACAAATAAAGTAGATGCTTTAACAAAATTAAACAAGAGCTTAAAAAGAGTTACACCGCACCGGAACCTTCGCTACCCGACGCCCTGCAAGTTAATTTAAATACTTTATTTACTTTAGTTCACACCGTCCCGTCAGGGTAGTCGACGAATCTCCCCACGGGACATTTGAAGCTCTAACCCTCTCACGATGCGTGAGCGACACGTTTCGCCATCGTGATAAGGTCCCCAAACAACACACGTGGGGCACACGTGTCCTACAGACCACTTCTCCGGAAAAGTACACCAATGCGGGGGCCTATTCCGCCTGTGTACGTGCAGCATTCAAAGCAGGGATGCCGAAATCGGCGTGGATTGATTATTACAAAATGCGAAGGATTAAAACATTAGCACCTCTCATCTACTTTATTAACCGGTTAGCAATAGATACTTTAGTGATATGTTGCACTCAATGCACTTACAGCACTTGATGCAAAAGAACCCACCTGGTCGCGGGAGAAACGGGGTACTACGAGTCTCAGACACCTTCCCGCTGCACACCTGGACCTAAGAAAAATCCCCAAAATAATAGTCAATAACTTACACGTTTACCGGAAAAGCAACCCTAATCACCTCTGCGCCGTAACCCCAAAAACGGCGACGAGAATCGCACCTGCCGACCCCCGCGCGGAGACTGCCCGCGCAGTGCCCGCACCGTGCGGGTACACGTCGCGCAGCGCCCATGCGGGTGCGGGCTGCGCGGCGCCTGCGCGGGGTCGATCGCGGCGCCCGCGTGGGGCCGGGCCGCGCGGCGCCCGGGCGGTTGCCCGCGCGGCGCCCGCGCGGGGCCGGGCCGCGCGGCGCCCGCGCGGTTGCCCGCGCGGCGCCGGGCCGCGCGGCGCCCACGCGGGGCCGTGCCGCGTGGGATCCGCGCGGCGCCCGCGCGGTGCCCGCGCGGCGCCCGTCCTTGTGGCGCCCGTCCGCGCGGCGCCCTAGCGGCACCGCGCGTTCCTTCATCCGCGCGGTGCCCTAGCGGCACCGCGCGTCGCCCGCCGCGCGCACCGTGCCCTACCCCGCACGGTGACGGCGGCGGGCGGAGGAATCGAGAACGGGAAAAACACCCAATAATCAAAAGGGAAAAACCGGAAAAATACTACGAAATAAAAACTCACCGGATTAATCGACGGGGTACGACCGATCACGTTCTTGGTTCCGGTACGTGCTTCGGGGTGATCGGATCCGCCGTCTTCTCCCTTTTCCTTTCTTCCGGTTAGGGTTTCGCCTTTCTTCTTTTCTTTCTTTTCTTTCCGCTCTTACGGCTAGGGTTTAGAATTCTCTCTTTTCTTTTCTTAACGAGGGGGAGGAAAAATACTTATATTATCTATTTATTTATTTTTCCCTTATTTTCTGTTATTTTCCCAAATCGTACGTAAAGAAAAATCTCTTTTTCCGTCACCGGATAATTAATTAATTATCCACACGGGATAACCCCCATTATCCCAAACGGGTGCAAGATATTTTGCACGGATTTCGATGCACGACTAATCACCGCATCACTAAAAATCCCGTTCCGGGGGTTCCCGACATCGGATTTCCGATCCGATCGCACCGTCGGTCATCATTTTTCGCGCTCTTTCGCAGAAAAATACAAGCACCACACACACCGACCGACAAACCAAAAGTAATATTCCCGGAGTACTAAAAGAACACTAAAATAGAAGGAGGGTTAAATATTACAAAACACCGTGTCATTACACCACTCACACTTTATAAAAAGTTTCGTCCCCGAAACTTAAATACAACCCTCGCTAAACAGCTCGGGAAAACATTCCCTCATTTTCGATTCCAGCTCCCACGTCGCCTCGCGTTCCTCGTGGTTGCTCCATTGGACCTTCACGTAGGGGATGGTCCGGTTCCGCAGTTTCTTGTCCTCTCGCGCCAGGATCCGCACCGGTGTTTCCTCGACAGTTAAATCCTCCTGAAGCTTGATCGTGGATATGTCCAGGGCGTGAGAGGGGTCGGGAAGGTACTTTCGGAGCATCGATACGTGGAACACGTTGTGTACTCGGTCTAGGCTTGGCGGCAAGGCCAAGCGATAAGCCACCGGACCCACACGCTCTAGAATCTCAAACGGTCCCACGTACCTCGGGCTTAATTTCCCTCTCAGGCCGAAACGTCGGGTCCCTTTCGAAGGCGACACTCGCAGCAACACGTGCTCGCCCACTGCGAATTCCAACTCCCGTCGCCTGCGGTCTGCGTAACTTTTCTGTCTGCTCTGGGCGGTTAACAATCGCTGCCTGATGAGGCGCACCTTTGCCTCGGTTTCTTCGACCAAATCCGGTCCCAACCATTTGCGCTCTCCCAAGTCATCCCAGCATAAAGGCGACCGACAGCGGCGTCCGTACAAAGCTTCGTATGGCGCCATCTTAATGCTGGCTTGGTAACTGTTATTATAGGCGAATTCCACAAGTGGCAGGTATTGAGACCATCCGTCGCCCAGGTCTAGCACGCATGCCCGCAGCATGTCTTCAAGGATCTGGATCACCCGCTCTGATTGTCCGTCGGTTTGCGGGTGAAAGGCCGTGCTGAAATGCAGCTTAGTCCCCATTGCTCGCTGCAAACTTTGCCAAAAATTCGACACGAACCGCGTGTCTCTGTCCGACGTGATGGATGTCGGTACCCCATGCAACCTTACTATCTCGTCGATGTATGTTTGTGCCAGTCGTTCCCGCGTCCACGTCGTGTGTATGGGCAGAAAGTGGGCCGATTTCGTCAGACGGTCCACAATCACCCATATCGCATCGTGTCCCTGTGGCGACCTCGGGAATCCGGTCACAAAATCCATGGTAATCATGTCCCACTTCCACTCCGGCACGGGCAACGGCTGCAACTTCCCCGCTGGACGCTGGTGTTCAGCCTTCACCTGTTGGCACACCAGGCAGTGTGCCACGAATCGAGTCACATCTTCCTTCATCTTGGGCCACCAGAAGGTTTGTTTGACATCCTTGTACATCTTCGTTCCCCCGGGGTGCACCGCATAAGGGGCGGTATGCGCCTCCCTCAGGATCTCTTCCTTGAGTTCCGGTAGATCCGGCACACAGATTCGTCCCCGAAAACATATCGTGCCATTAGCATTCATCGCGAAATCGCCTCCTTGGTCTGTGGGTAGCCTATCTCGCACAAGTTGTAGCTGGGTATCCGTCGATTGCCCTTCACGGATTCTGTCCAATAGGGTTGGTCGGACCACCAGGGTCATGAGTCGTGCGACCGTTCCTGCTGGTACTACCTCCAGTCTCAATTGTGAAAATTCCGCAATCAAGCGGTCCTGTTGGGTGAGGGCGTTCGTCACTGATTCTACCGTCTGCCCTTTGCGGCTCAAGGCATCCGCCACCACGTTCGCCTTCCCAGGGTGGTAATGGATGGTTAAATCATAATCCTTTAGTAATTCGAGCCACCGCCTTTGCCGCAAATTCAGCTCCTTCTGGGTGAAAAGGTACTTTAAGCTCTGATGGTCTGAATACACGTTGCAGTGTGTTCCATACAAGTAGTGCCTCCATAACTTGAGGACGAATACAACCGCTGCAAGCTCCAGATCGTGCACGGGGTAGTTCCTCTCGTACTCCTTGAGTTGCCTCGACGCATAGGCTATAACCCTACCCCGTTGCATGAGCACGCCGCCGAGACCGTTTCGCGACGCGTCGCAGTATACCTCGTAGTCCTCGCCGGGTTCCGGTAGAGCGAGCACCGGGGCTCGCGTTAACTTGTCCTTGAGTTCTTCGAAACTCTTCTGGCATTGCTCCGTCCATATGTACTTTTCTCCTTTACGGGTCAGGCGAGTGAGGGGCAAAGCTATCTTGGAGAAGCCTTCCACGAAGCGTCTATAATACCCTGCTAGCCCCAGGAAGCTTCTAATCTCAGTTACCGTCGTCGGTCTGGGCCAGTCGGTTACCGAATCAATCTTCTTTGGGTCGACCGCAACCCCAGCAGCCGACACGACATGCCCCAGGAAGTCCACCTCGCGAAGCCAAAACTCACACTTTTTGAGTTTGGCGTAGAGTTTCTGTTCCCGTAAAGTTTGGAGGACTACGCGTAGATGCTCTTCATGCTCCTCATCCGTACGGGAATAGATGAGGATGTCGTCAATGAAGACTACTACGAAAACATCCAAGAAGGGTTTAAACACCCTATTCATCATGTCCATGAATACCGCCGGGGCATTTGTGAGCCCGAACGGCATTACGGTGAACTCGAAGTGACCATAGCGAGTCCGGAATGCTGTCTTCGGGATGTCCTCGCCCCTAACTCGGAGCTGATGGTAACCGGACTGCAGATCGATTTTAGAGAACACCATTGCTCCCTGTAACTGATCAAACAGGTCGTCAATCCGTGGTAATGGATACTTGTTCTTGATGGTGACCTTGTTTAATTCTCGGTAGTCGATGCACAGGCGAAGGCTTCCATCCTTCTTTCTTACGAATAAAACGGGCGCGCCCCATGGCGACACGCTCGGTCTGATGAAGCCTTTATCCAATAGATCCTCCAGTTGCGCCTTGAGTTCTTTCAGCTCAGCGAAGGCCATCCGGTACGGTGCCTTCGTGATAGGTTTAGTGCCTGGGAGCAGCTCGATAGGAAAGTCAACCTCCCGTTCGGGTGGCATCCCAGGGAGTTCGGCCGGGAATACATCGGGATACTCCCTCACGATCGGGATGTCGGATGGAGAGGGGGTGGGTCGAGTCGTTAGGTCCACCGAGGCCAGGTAGGCCACACACCCGCCTGCTATCAGCTTCCTTGCTCGTGATGCAGAAATGACGTTCAAGAAGGAAGTACTCTTACACGCCAGGTAAACATGCTTCGGAAATCCGGGCTTCTGCAGGCATACCTGGCGTTTCTCACAATCGATCACCGCCTGGTATTCTGTGAGCCAATCCATGCCCAGCACTACGTCGTATTCTTTTAGCGGGATAACTACTAGGTCCCAGGGGCAAGACAGCCTTCCCAACCTAATAGAGCAGGAAGGCACGAAGCTATTTGCTTCAATTGATCCCCCAGGAGTTTGGACGGTCATCAAATAGCTTAGGGGTTCATCTTCTATCAGGTGCGTTTGCGCAAAGGCGCGAGAGATGAACGAGCGAGACGCTCCGGTGTCAAACAGAGTTCGAGCTTGGAATTCAGAAATCAGAGTCGTACCTGCTACCACGTCCTCCGGTGGTTCGGCTCCTTGCTGGTTCATTGAGTAGACCCTGCCTCCGGGTTGTGGTCGCGCCTCCCCTTCCTGTCGGGGTGCCGGGGGGCGCGTGGGCGCTCCTAAGGGTGCCCTACCCCGCCCCTGCGGCTGAGGCGTCGCGGCGGAAGCCGCCGAGGACGTCGCCCCTATGTTGGCGGGGCAGTTGAATCGCAGATGGCCGGGCTTGCCACAGCGAAAACAATGATCTTGTCTCTTGGGGCATTCAGTGACCCGGTGCGCTCCTCCGCATATGATACAGGGCTTGTCCGCTGGCCGTTGTCCTCCCGTCGGCGTACTCTTGGCCCCATGTCGCGTCTTGGGGTGTTTTGGGGGTCTGTTCCCGCCAGGTAAGCCCCCTCCGGGGTAGGACTGTGACCGCTTCTTGTCTCGATTGTAGTCCGATCCCTCCCGCCGGGCGCGTGTGACGGCGAAGCCACGCTCCACGATAGTGGCCCTGTCGACCACCGCCCGGAAGGTGTGTAAGTCCGCCGCTTGAACTACTTCGAAGATGTCGCTTCGCAACCCATCCACAAAGAGACGGGCCTTGTGGGCGTCATCCCGTATGGCGAACGGGACACAGTTGGTCAGTCTGACGAACTCCCGCTGGTACTCCATCACCGATCGATTCCCTTGCCTGATGTGTTTGAGGTCGTCTTCCATCTGTTGCTTAACACTATTAGGGAAGAACGCTCCAAACAGTTCCTCTCTAAAAACCGTCCATGATGGGAGAGGGGCATTAGTAGCTGGGTCCGGGCGCACCGTCTTCCACCAGATGCGCGCGTTCCCCTCGAGGAAGTGAACGGCTAAAGGTACCCGTTCATGCTCTTCCATCATCAAATCCTCGAACAGCTTTTCCATGGTGTCCACCCATTTTTCTACGACCCAAGGGTCGGTAGTTTCTCCCTCGAAAACGGGCGGGTCATGCTTTTTGAACTTCGCCAAGCTTGTCCTAGCTCGTTCCCGGTCGCTTCGCTGTCCCGCGGTCCCTCCAGTAGCCGCGGTACTTCCGGGGGTGTGCACCGCTGCCGCCTCCCTCGCCGAGCCCTCCATAGTGGCTCCTACCGCAGGTCCTGTAGCTGCCACCGTGGGGGAGTCGGCTGAGGCCATGGGCTGCCCTGCCGACACGCCCGTCACAGTGGTCTGCCGGGGCGCGGTTGCCGTTGCACCGCCCGCGCCGGGGGGGTCCACAGTGGGGGCCGTCGGTTCGTGCGGTGGGGCCGGGGCGCCCTCTGCCGTTGCGGTGGACTGCCGTTGAGTTAGCTGACGAACTTGCTCCGTCAACGTTGCCAGTTGTCCAGCCATTTCCCGTAATTGTTGTCGGAGGAGTTGGCCTTCCGCGGCGGCTGGGGCCGTGCCTTCTGCCCCCGGGTTGTCGGCCGATGATCTGGTCCTGGCCATCTTCTGCTGTACACATAGAAACCACATTAACCCTAAGGTTCCTGGCCTAATACTTGACCTACAAAAACACTAAGGTTACGGCCCCTTTTATCCCCGCACACTCACGCTCTAAGACACCTACGACCTGGTTATCTCATATCCAATTTTGGTGGTAGGATCATGCACTGCGGTTACTGGACACCGACTGTTGTGGTCAAAGCCGTTTTTCTCTCTGATACCATAAAATCTGTCACGCCCCGGAGGCCTCAGGATAAGCGGAAAAACGTGTTTATTTTTTTTTTGAAATCAATTGATTAACGGCCCCGCCTACCGGTGCGTGCCAGACCCGCCACACATACAAATTCACTCTACAAACGGACAGAGTCTCCTTTGTATGTGCACGGCGTCTCGACTACATTTACGATAATAACATTGCACGGCATTGATCGCACAGTCACAGTGACTAAGTACACCAAGTATCATCATTCAACAACATTGGAAAGAACCTAGGAGTTCGCAAACGGTGTCCACCGACACCCAAGTCTTTAATAACATCTAACATTCACATGCAGGCGGCTACATTGTTTTGAAAGGATAAGTTCCCAGGGTTTTCAAAGTGGTGTCCACACGACACCCTATTTTTGAAAAGCGTTTTCGAAATCCTTTTACATCGTAAAACAGCCGCACAGTTAACATAAAACATAACCAAATCCAAACAGTTAATTACATGTCCACATATCCAGCATGATCCACAACCACACAAAATAACGAAAGAGGAAAGAGAGAGAGATAACCGAACTAAAAGTTTCAACAAAGGGCCTCATTCGGCCACGCTAAGTCTGCGGCACCTCACCACCGTCCCGATATACACACCTATTAGGACCTGTCACGGAGTGGGTAAAGTCAGTGACAAATAAAGTAGATGCTTTAACAAAATTAAACAAGAGCTTAAAAAGAGTTACACCGCACCGGAACCTTCGCTACCCGACGCCCTGCAAGTTAATTTAAATACTTTATTTACTTTAGTTCACACCGTCCCGTCAGGGTAGTCGACGAATCTCCCCACGGGACATTTGAAGCTCTAACCCTCTCACGATGCGTGAGCGACACGTTTGGCCATCGTGATAAGGTCCCCAAACAACACACGTGGGGCACACGGGTCCTACAGACCACTTCTCCGGAAAAGTACACCAATGCGGGGGCCTATTCCGCCTGTGTACGTGCAGCATTCAAAGCAGGGATGCCGAAATCGGCGTGGATTGATTATTACAAAATGCGAAGGATTAAAACATTAGCACCTCTCATCTACTTTATTAACCGGTTAGCAATAGATACTTTAGTGATATGTTGCACTCAATGCACTTACAGCACTTGATGCAAAAGAACCCACCTGGTCGCGGGAGAAACGGGGTACTACGAGTCTCAGACACCTTCCCGCTGCACACCTGGACCTAAGAAAAATCCCCAAAATAATAGTCAATAACTTACACGTTTACCGGAAAAGCAACCCTAATCACCTCTGCGCCGTAACCCCAAAAACGGCGACGAGAATCGCACCTGCCGACCCCCGCGCGGAGACTGCCCGCGCAGTGCCCGCACCGTGCGGGTACACGCCGCGCGGCGCCCGTGCGGGTGCGGGCTGCGCGGCGCCTGCGCGGGGTCGGTCGCGGCGCCGCGCGGGGCCGGGCCCGCCGCGCGCCGGGCGGTTGCCCGCGCGGCGCCCGCGCGGGGCGCCGCGCGGCGCCCGCGCGGTGCCGCGCGGCGCCCGTCCTTGTGGCGCCCGTCCGCGCGGCGCCCTAGCGGCACCGCGCGTTCCTTCATCCGCGCGGTGCCCTAGCGGCACCGCGCGTCGCCCGCCGCGCGCACCGTGCCCTACCCCGCACGGTGACGGCGGCGGGCGGAGGAATCGAGAACGGGAAAAACACCCAATAATCAAAAGGGAAAAACCGGAAAAATATTACGAAATAAAAACTCACCGGATTAATCGACGGGGTACGACCGATCACGTTCTTGGTTCCGGCACGTGCTTCGGGGTGATCGGATCCGCCGTCCTCTCCCTTTTCCTTTCTTCCGGTTAGGGTTTCGCCTTTCTTCTTTTCTTTCTTTTCTTTCCGCTCTTACGGCTAGGGTTTAGAATTCTCTCTTTTCTTTTCTTAACGAGGGGGAGGAAAAATACTTATATTATCTATTTATTTATTTTTTCCCTTATTTTCCCAAATCGTACGTAGAGAAAAATCTCTTTTTCCGTCACCGGATAATTAATTAATTAATTATCCACACGGGATAACCCCCATTATCCCAAACGGGTGCAAGATATTTTGCACGGATTTCGATGCACGACTAATCACCGCATCACTAAAAATCCCGTTCCGGGGGTTCCCGACATCGGATTTCCGATCCGATCGCACCGTCGGTCATCATTTTTCGCGCTCTTTCGCAGAAAAATACAAGCACCACACACACACCGACCGACAAATCAAAAGTAATATTCCCGGAGTACTAAAAGAACACTAAAATAGAAGGAGGGTTAAATATTACAAAACACCGTGTCATTACACCACTCACACTTTATAAAAAGTTTCGTCCCCGAAACTTAAATACAACCCTCGCTATACAGCTCGGGAAAACATTCCCTCATTTTCGATTCCAGCTCCCACGTCGCCTCGCGTTCCTCGTAGTTGCTCCATTGGACCTTCACGTAGGGGATGGTCCGGTTCCGCAGCTTCTTGTCCTCTCGCGCCAGGATCCGCACCGGTGTTTCCTCGACAGTTAAATCCTCCTGAAGCTTGATCGTGGATATGTCCAGGGCGTGAGAGGGGTCGGGAAGGTACTTTCGGAGCATCGATACGTGGAACACGTTGTGTACATGGTCTAGGCTTGGCGGCAAGGCCAAGCGATAAGCCACCGGACCCACACGCTCTAGAATCTCAAACGGTCCCACGTACCTCGGGCTTAATTTCCCTCTCAGGCCGAAACGACGGGTCCCTTTCGAAGGCGACACTCGCAGCAACACGTGCTCGCCCACTGCGAATTCCAACTCCCGGCTTGTGGTCTGCGTAACTTTTCTGTCTGCTCTGGGCGGTTAACAATCGCTGACTGATCGCACCCTAGAGTCGGTTTCTTCGACCAAATCCGGTCCCAACCATTTGCGCTCTCCCAAGTCGTCCCAGCATAAGGCGACCGAAGCGGTCCGTACAAAGCTTCGTATGGCCCATCTTAATGCTGGCTTGGTAACTGTTATTATAGGCGAATTCCACAAGTGGCAGGTATTGAGACCATCCGTCGCCCAGGTCTAGCACGCATGCCCGCAGCATGTCTTCAAGGATCTGGATCACCCGCTCTGATTGTCCGTCGGTTTGCGGGTGAAAGGCCGTGCTAAAATGCAGCTTAGTCCCCATTGCTCGCTGCAAACTTTGCCAAAAATTCGACACGAACCGCGTGTCTCTGTCCGACGTGATGGATGTCGGTACCCCATGCAACCTTACTATCTCGTCGATGTGTTTGTGCCAGTCGTTCCCGCGTCCCCGTCGTGTGTATGGACAGTGAGTGGGCCGATTTCGTCAGACGGTCCACCGGGCACCGAAGCCATCCACATCGTGTCCCTGTCGCGACCTCCCGGAATCCGTGTCACAAAATCCATGTAATTATGTCCCGCTTCCACTCCGGACGGGCAACGGCTGCAACTTCCCGCTGGACACAGGTGTTCAGCCTTCACCTGTTGGCACACCAGACAGTGTCCCTTGAATCGAGTCACAGGTCTTCCTTCATCTTGGCCACCAGAAGGTTTGTTTGACATCCTTGTACATCTTAAAAACCCCCGGGGTGCACCGCATTAGGGGCTGGTATGCGCCTCCCACAGATCTCGCCTTGAGTTCGAGGTAGATCCGGCACAAAGGTACCCGTTCATGCTCTTCCATCATCAAATCCTCGAACAGCTTTTCCATGGTGTCCACCCATTTTTCTATGACCCAAGGGTCGGTAGTTTCTCCCTCGAAAACGGGCGGGTCATGCTTTTTGAACTTCGCCAAGCTTGTCCTAGCTCGTTCCCGGTCGCTTCGCTGTCCCGCGGTCCCTCCAGTAGCCGCGGTACTTCCGGGGGTGTGCACCGCTGCCGCCTCCCTCGCCAAGCCCTCCATAGTGGCTCCTACCGCAGGTCCTGTAGCTGCCACCGTGGGGGAGTCGGCTGAGGCCATGGGCTGCACTGCCGACACGCCCGTCACAGTGGTCTGCCGGGGCGCGGTTGCCGTTGCACCGCCCGCGCCGGGGGGGTCCACAGTGGGGGCCGTCGGTTCGTGCGGTGGGGCCGGGGCGCCCTCTGCCGTTGCGGTGGACTGCCGTTGAGTTAGCTGACGAACTTGCTCCGTCAACGTTGCCAGTTGTCCAGCCATTTCCCGTAATTGTTGTCGGAGGAGTTGGCCTTCCGCGGTGGCTGGGGCCGTGCCTTCTGCCCCCGGGTTGTCGGCCGATGATCTGGTCCTGGCCATCTTCTGCTGTACACATAGAAACCACATTAACCCTAAGGTTCCTGGCCTAACACTTGACCTACAAAAACACTAAGGTTACAACCCTTTTTATCCCCGCACACTCACGTTCTAAGACACCTACGACCTGGTTATCTCATGTCCAAATTTTGGTGGTAGGATCATGCACTGCGGTTACTGGACACCGACTGTTGTGGTCAAAGCCGTTTTTCTCTCTGATACCATAAAATCTGTCACGCCCCGGAGGCCTCAGGATAAGCGGAAAAACGTGTTTAATTTTTTTTTGAAACCAATTAATCAACGGCCCCGCCTACCGGTGCGTGCCAGACCCGCCACACATACAAATTCACTCTTCAAACGGACAGAGTCTCCTTTGTAAGTGCACGGCGTCTCGACTACATTCACGATAATAACATTGCACGGCATTGATCACACAGTCACCGTGACTAAGTACAACAAGTATCCTCATTCAACAACATTGGAAAGAACCTAGAAGTTCGCAAACGGTGTCCACTCGACACCCAAGTCTTTAAAAACGTCTAACATTCACATGCAGGCGGCTACATTGTTTTGAAAGGATAAGTTCCCAGGGTTTTCAAAGTGGTGTCCACACGACACCCTATTTTTGAAAAGCGTTTTCGAAATCCTTTTACATCGTAAAACAGCCGCACAGTTAACATAAAACATAACCAAATCCAAACAGTTAATTACATGTCCACATATCCAGCATGATCCACAACCACACAAAATAACGGAAAGAGGAAAGAGAGAGAGATAACCAAACTAAAAGTTTCAACCAAGGGCCTCATTCGGCCACGCTAAGTCTGCGGCACCTCACCACCGTCCCGATATACACACCTATTAGGACCTGTCACGGAGTGGGTAAAGTCTGTGACAAATAAAGTAGATGCTTTAACAAAATTAAACAAGAGCTTAAAAAGAGTTACACCGCACCGGAACCTTCGCTACCCGACGCCCTGCAAGTTAATTTAAATACTTTATTTACTTTAGTTCACACCGTCCCGTCAGGGTAGTCGACGAATCTCCCCACGGGACATTTGAAGCTCTAACCCTCTCATGATGCGTGAGCGACACGTTTGGCCATCGTGATAAGGTCCCCAAACAACACACGTGGGGCACACGGGTCCTACAGACCACTTCTCCGAAAAAGTACACCAATGCGGGGGCCTATTCCGCCTGTGTACGTGCAGCATTCAAAGCAGGGATGCCGAAATCGGCGTGGATTGATTATTACAAAATGCGAAGGATTAAAACATTAGCACCTCTCATCTACTTTATTAACCGGTTAGCAATAGATACTTTAGTGATATGTTGCACTCAATGCACTTACAGCACTTGATGCAAAAGAACCCACCTGGTCGCGGGAGAAACGGGGTACTACGAGTCTCAGACACCTTCCCGCTGCACACCTGGACCTAAGAAAAATCCCCAAAATAATAGTCAATAACTTACACGTTTACCGGAAAAGCAACCCTAATCACCTCTGCGCCGTAACCCCAAAAACGGCGACGAGAATCGCACCTGCCGACCCCCGCGCGGAGACTGCCCGCGTAGTGCCCGCACCGTGCGGGTACACGCCGCGCAGCGCCCGTGCGGGTGCGGGCTGCGCGGCGCCTGCGCGGGGTCGGTCGCGGCGCCCGCGCGGGGCCGGGCCGCGCGGCGCCCACGCGGCGCCGTGCCGCGTGGGATCCGCGCGACGCCCGTCCTTGTGGCGCCCGTCCGCGCGGCGCCCTAGCGGCACCGCGCGTTCCTTCATCCGCGCGGTGCCCTAGCGGCACCGCGCGTCGCCCGCCGCGCGCACCGTGCCCTACCCCGCACGGTGACGGCGGCGGGCGGAGGAATCGAGAACGGGAAAAACACCCAATAATCAAAAGGGAAAAACCGGAAAAATACTACGAAATAAAAACTCACCGGATTAATCGACGGGGTACGACCGATCACGTTCTTGGTTCCGGTACGTGCTTCGGGGTGATCTAATCCGCCGTCTTCTCCCTTTTCCTTTCTTCCGGTTAGGGTTTCGCCTTTCTTCTTTTCTTTCTTTTCTTTCCGCTCTTACGGCTAGGGTTTAGAATTCTCTCTTTTCTTTTCTTAACGAGTGGGAGGAAAAATACTTATATTATCTATTTATTTATTTTTCCCTTATTTTCTGTTATTTTCCCAAATCGTACGTAAAGAAAAATCTCTTTTTCCGTCACCGGATAATTAATTAATTAATTAATTATCCACACGGGATAACCCCCATTATCCCAAACGGGTGCAAGATATTTTGCACGGATTTTGATGCACGACTAATCACCGCATCACTAAAAATCCCGTTCCGGGGGTTCCCGACATCGGATTTCCGATCCGATCGCACCGTCGGTCATCATTTTTCGCGCTCTTTCGCAGAAAAATACAAGCACCACACACACACCGACCGACAAACCAAAAGTAATATTCCCGGAGTACTAAAAGAACACTAAAATAGAAGGAGGGTTAAATATTACAAAACACCGTGTCATTACAAGGACAAAAATAGTTTCCGTTATAGAAAACCATCTTGATTTGGGAAAACCAACTTTTATAGATTTTAGTTCTTGCGAAAATCGGTTAATAACGAGTTTATTTTTTGAACCCCGAAGGGCTAATGCCTTAGCCCAATCAGATAAAAACAGGCTCCGGCGACGCCTAGAAATTCGGAAGGAAAATCACTGTTTTACTAAAATCATGAGTATCCAAAAACATTCTGGGTTCAAGGTCCTAATATCACAAGTACATCACGGCCACAAACTCAGCGACGACAGCAAATCGGAGAATGCTCGACGACTCGGGACCACCGTTTACCCAAACGGTTTCCAACACAGGCACAACACTATCCACAACTACGAGACTCCACTCAAACCCCAGGCTTGAGTGCGACATGCATTCCACATTATCCCGACCACTTAGACCACTACTCGGGCGAGGAAAAGCTCTATGTCCAGGAAAAAGGAATGTAAGGGGGTGGAAACTAGAACATAAGATGTCACGCCCGGGGTGTGAACCAGAACCCGGGCCCGCCAACAGATCCACCGTGCACACGGAATTTTCCATGTACACGAAGCGCTGGTAACCTGCTCAGATAGATAATATACAATAAAAGAGCATAAACAGAGCTGAACTAATAGAACTAAAAGTAATCTCAGACTGAAATAAACTACAAGCTGACATAAAAGTACAATATACTCCCAGCTCACCATAAATATACAACCAGCTGGCTAAAGCCAGTCCCAAAAGTAAACTAATGTAGTCTGAGATACAAAAGGGGTACAATAAGAGTCCAGCTACTCTCACAGTCGGGTAGATGATCTAGCTAGTCCGCAATCCTCTTACCTCGATCTGCCGCTGAAGGCCCAGTAGCTCCCACAGACGACTCTGCAAAACACAGGGGAAAAGGACAGAAAACAACAATGGGGGTGAGAACTACTAGATAAAACAGTAGCCTCCCCTAGTGGGTAAAACCTCAAATGCTGACACACCCACTAGGACTATAAGAGGCGAAAAGGAAAGAACAGTGGTATACAATAAAGACTGCTGAAAAAGGAAACTACCACTACTATGCCTCTAAATGCAGTGCCAAAAGATAACTGTATATATATGCAACTGTAAAGCTAACTGCCCAAAGAAAACAAATCGAAGGGCCAGGAAATACTGGCACTGCCTGCTCTGTCATCACTCGCAACTCATCAAGGTGCCCGGCGCTCGGCACAGTGTAAAACCTACTCCGGAGTGGCACTCGAGGGGAGCGACCCACACGAGTGAAGTATGTAAAGTATCCCTGTATCAAGTATCTCTGTATCCAGCATCTCTGTAACCAATGTCTCACAATAGCAGGACTGGATCATGACTATGATCAAAGTGGGAAATATCCATCCACTAAAGTAACCCTGATCCCCAATCAGATGCAATAGTAATCACAAGTGGGAAACACCATCCACTAGGAAAATCTGAAACCCAATCTGATGCATAAGTGAACATCCGATCAACCGCCTAATATCCACGGTCGCCGTAACACCCTATAAGTCCAAAATCTGATAAAGTAATCAACAGCTGGCTAACCGCCTCAAGTCCGCGGTTACCACCATGCCCCACAATATATATAATCGAGTCAAACCTGTCCCAGACTCAAGCCTCAACTACACTATCCCAAACCCTGCTCAAACCGAGCAACATATATCCGAATGCGAAGGAGAATAGTGAAACATGGTTTCTCCTAAGTCAAGTCCCAAAATAGTGTAGCAATAAATAGTAGCCCATCTAGATGTCCAAACAAGCATGCAAAGGTTCGCATTTTAAAACAGAAGGAAAGTATTGAAGATTTATTTAGAAAAAATGGTTTTATGATAAGACTTTAGCATGCGATGATAGGTTATAGCATATGTCCAACAACAGTGTCCCAGTTTATCATAAATGAGCTGTCATATTATTTGTGGGGTTTACTTATGCATTTCATGATTAAAAGTACCGATTATCAGTTTAAAGTCGGGAATCTCTAATACTCCTAGTGAGATAGTCAGAAGTGAGGTAAACAACAACCACCCACCTCGAAAAGCATGCACAACACACCAAGAAAATACCCGCTGTCCTCTAAGTACACCGTCAGCTGAAACAGTATCCTACAACATCACATAAGTGTACACGATGTAAAAACTACAAGTCTCAAAACAGATTTGCTGTTTTTATAATCAGCACGCAAAACGAGAAATTTCACCTCTGTCCCGAGCTCCTAAAATCCCAGAAAAATCACGGTTGCGTTCCTCGCGAAAAGTAGCCCAAAATCGACTCTTGAATCGCCTCGATCTGATATTCCTACGCTGAGAAACAATTCGTCGAAGTCGCCGCTGTCCAAAAACCCAAACAGCAAAAGAGGGGGTCAAAACACCTCGGGAATCGTGCCAAGGAATCTGAATCCAGAGAAACGACCAACACGGAAAACGAAGCCCTACCTCTTAGGAACACACTGGCGAAGAAATCGTCGAAAAAGGACTCCTGTACTGCGCAGGGGACTCCTCGGACTGAAATGCGACGATAATGGGCCTAGATTGGGGGAAAACCGAGGCACACTGTAAAATCCGAAACGCCGCAGTCGAGCTTCCGAAAAATCTAGGAACGCACCACGAGGTAGAAAATACAGTGAGGAACAACTTTGCTACAGTGCACTTTCTCTCCTTCTCTCTCTAGCTCTCGAAAAATGGAAGAAAAGAGGGGGGGGAAGGCCTATTTATAGGCCCAAAAAATCTTTTGGGAAAATGACCTTTGTGTCCCCGGTTTCGGGCGGCTACAGTGCGCCCGGCCCACTTTCGGGCGGCTACAGTGCGGCCCGGCCGAAGGGTTTCCGGGCGGCTACAGTGCGGCCCGGCCCACTTTCGCTCGCGCACGGGATCCGGCCGCACGCCACCCGCCGTCCGACCCGCCCCAGGGTCCGACACGTGTCCGCCAAACAGGCGGCAGCCGTGCGGACCCAACGGGAAAACGCCACGTGTCCCCCGCAATTAGCGGCGCGATGGGCGGCGCCCGCCTATGGCGCGGCGACACGTGGCGCCGCGTGCGCCGCCCCGCCCGACACGGCGCCGGTCGGCCGGTGCGCCGCCCACGTGCGCGTACGGCCGCCGCCGCGTGGTGCTGCGTGCGCCATGCGCACATGGACCAGCCAATCCGGGGCCGCCACGTGGCGCTCCCCGATCCACCGTGCACCGCGCCCCCCTCCGCGCCTGCCCGGCCTGCCCGCGCTGCCCGCGCACCCTCCCGTGCGCCGCGCGCCTTGCACCGGCCCAACCGCGTGCTGCCACGTGGCCCGCCGGTCCATCGTGAACCGGCGGCCCTTTCCGTGGACCGGGAGGCGTGCGCCGGCCCAATCAGAGGCCGCCACGTGTCCCCGGCCGGTCCACAGCTCCCCCCGTGCACCATTTTGCGCAGAAAACTTCCGGGGGTCCGTTTTTGGGCATCCGGACTCCAAAATAAATAAGTAAATAGTCGTTTTCAAGCGTTTTTCCGCGCTGAATCCAAATACGGCCTCCGTTTGGCCCGAAGCCTTCTCTAAAATTCGGCAAATACCGCCGAAGGCCAAACCAACAGTAAATACCACACTGTGTCCATCCGTAGCATCCCTTTGATGCACTGTGGCCTAATACACCAATGATAGGTGTTTCACACCAAGGATTCACGGGAAAAACTATACGGAATCCTGGACCACTACATCCTCCCCCACTAACAAAAGTTTCGTCCTCGAAACGAAAATCATACCTCAATCCTGAGCCTCGAACAGGTAAGGGTAGGCGTCCATCATCTCTGACTCGAGCTCCCACGTCGCCTCGCGCTCATCATGATTGTTCCAAAGGATCTTCACATAGGGGATGGTCCGATTGCGCAATTCTTTCACCTCCCGATCTAGAATCCGCAGTGGGCGCTCCTCATATCTCAAATCCTCGCTGATCTCGAGAGGCGCAAAGTCGATGACGTGCGACGGGTCGAAGACGTACCTCCTCAGGGTGGAAACATGAAACACATCATGGACACCAGCAAGTCTCGGGGGAAGTGCAAGTCGGTAAGCAACTGGCCCGATACGCTCCAATACCTCAAAGGGTCCAATGTATCGGGGACTGAGTTTCCCGCGAATGCCAAACCTCCTTATCCCTTTGGACGGCGAGACTTTCAGAAATACATGATCTCCCACCTGAAACTCTAAGTCTCGTCGCCGAACATCAGCATAGCTCCTCTGTCGACTCTGAGCGATCTGAAGGTGCTGTCGGATCACTCTGACCTTTTCTTCTGCCTCTAGCAACAAATCTGGTCCCATAGTCCTTCTCTCCCCCACATCACTCCAATATAGCGGTGATCGACATTTACGTCCGTACAATGCTTCAAACGAAGCTATTTGGATACTCGCTTGAAAGCTGTTGTTGTACGCAAACTCAGCCAATGATAAGTGTCGAATCCATCCACCGCCAAAATCTAGGACACAAGCCCTCAGCATATCCTCAAGGATCTGAATCGTCCGCTCTGACTGTCCATCAGTCTGTGGGTGGAAAGCTGTACTGAATCTGAGCTGAGTCCCCAAGGTAGTCTGTAAACTCCCCCAGAATCGCGAAGCAAACCTCGGGTCTCTATCGGATACTATGGAAGCTGGCACCCCATGTAACCTCACTATCTCATCCAAGTATAACTGGGCTAGTCGCTCGAGTGGCCAAGTAGTCTGTATAGGCAAAAAGTGCGCTGACTTGGTAAGTCGATCCACCACTACCCAGATAGCATATGCACCTCCTTGTGCCCTCGGTAATCCGACCACAAAATCCATCGTAATGTGGTCCCATTTCCACTCGGGAATTGGAAGACTTTGCAACTTGCCAGCTGGCACTCGATGCTCAGCTTTTACCTGCTGACAAGTTAAACACTGAGACACAAATCTCCCAATATCCCTTTTCATGCCATTCCACCAGAAGTGTGTCTTGAGGTCCTTATACATCTTAGTTCCCCCAGGATGAAGGGTGTAAGGTGTATAATGGGCCTCTCTCAATATCTGCTCTCTGATCTCAGCATCCACTGGCACACATACTCGATCCCTGTACCTCAGTACTCCCGCAGTATCAACTGAAAAATCCCCTGATCGATCACTCGGAATCTGATCTCTAATCCTGGTCAAATAGGGGTCCTCGCTCTGTCTCTCCTTGATTCTGTCCAGCAGAGTGGGCTGCACGACCACAGACATCAATCTAGCAGAGACCCTAGGGGACACAACCTCTAACTCGAGTCGTCTCATCTCCTCTAACAATGGCGCTTGATCTGTAATCAACATAGACAAGCTCTGCACTGCTCTCCTGCTCAATGCATCAGCAACCACGTTAGCCTTGCCTGGGTGGTAAAGAATGTCCACGTCATAATCCTTTAATAGTTC
The DNA here is from genome assembly GCA_029168755.2 of Tillandsia fasciculata. Classification (NCBI taxonomy): domain Eukaryota; kingdom Viridiplantae; phylum Streptophyta; class Magnoliopsida; order Poales; family Bromeliaceae; genus Tillandsia; species Tillandsia fasciculata. The sequence goes on along the minus strand of CM054944.1, from coordinate 11,858,813 downwards.
TAACCACCTACGTTGCCTCAAGTTCAGTTCCTTCTAAGTGAACAGATACTTTAAGCTCTTGTGGTCGGTGAAGATCTCACAATGCTCTCCGTACAGGTAATGGCGCCAAAGCTTCAGTGCAAACACCACGGCAGCGAGCTCCAAGTCGTGGGTAGGGTAATTCTTCTCGTAATCCTTAAGCTGTCTCGATGCATAAGCAATTACTCTCCCTTCCTGCATCAGCACGCATCCAAGTCCACTGTGCGATGCATCACTGTAGATCACATATCCTTTCCCCATAACAGGGAGGGAAAGGATAGGATGTCACGCCCCGGGGGTTTAATTTAGCGGAAACGATTCACAAAAGGTATGTGTTTGGCGTGTATAATTTTTTTTGAAAAACCTTCTTCCCCGGCGCGTGCCCAGACCCGCCGCATATACAGGATCACTCTGCAAACGGACAGAATCTCCCCTGTATATGCACGGCGTCGCGACTCATACAATGTCCATAAACGGGTAATCATTCAATCACAACGGTTCAAACATACATCCATTCACAAAATGCTACATAAATCTCACGGTCGATCAGTTTAAAAGGATAAATCCACAGTTGTTAAAACAGCGCCCACCCGGCGCCCATATTTTAAAAACACCTTTCGAAAGCAACATAAACCCAGAGGTTTTGGAAAACAGTGCCCACACGACACTTAGGTTTTGAAATCCCTTTTCGAAATCCATAAATCCACAATGTTTTGAAAATGGTGCCCACACGACACCTAGGTTTTGAAATCCAGTTTTCGCAATCTTTTCATTGGTTTGCTCTTTGATTTTCTTAAAGCGGCCAACAGAGATAACAAAAAGGAAATAAATAATTCAAAGACTACCATGCCGACATCCACATCGACCCCACGAGGGTATCGAGAACCACACCACAGTCTACAACGTAAATAAAATGCGAAGGGGAAAATAGAAAGTACTGTTCGGGGTCACCAGAGAACCAAGAACTCCTGCCGCGGCCTCACCGTCGCCTATCTCTCCCCCCTGTAAGACCCTGTCGCAAGGTGGGAAGTCAGCGACTAAACAATAATAATAATAAAAGTAATGCAGGGTAAAGTAGTACATCCAACTGTATCTATCCGAAGCAACCACTCTCCCGTGAGGGACAAGATGACACGTACACCTGTAGACCTGCAAAACCCCGACCCCGTCGGGCATCTAAACCGACGGATCGCACCGCTCCCACGTCGGACAACTAAACCGACGGGTCGCACCGCTCCCACGTCGGACAACTAAACCGACGGGTCGCATCGCTCCCACGTCGGACAACTAAACCGACGGGTCGCACCGCTCATACCTGGGCGCCTCCCGCCCCACAACTACAGGGGCCCCACTCCGTCCTGGTGGGTATACACGGGTCATCGACTACTTTTCCGGAAAAGCGCACCCTTTGCGGTGGCCAAACCGCGGGTACGCGTGCTGCAGCCTCGAGCAAAGTAACCAACAGCCAATAGTACTCAAGAATAAGATGTAACCGTTATCATGTTAGAGACATAATGTATAATCAAGAGTAAAGCTACGACCGCTATCATGTAAAACCAAGAGTAAGAACGACCGCCGGAAATCGGCGCTAAGTACCAAAATAAAACCCACCTCGATGTAGGCCGATCCCGAACTCCCGGTAGTCACTGGGAGGCTGGTGCTGAACTGCTGGGACCTGAACAGTAACTGAAAACAGATCAGACCCACTCATACCCGTCCCGACGACAATACAGTAGCGCAACGCTAACACGGGACAATGAAGCCGATTTACGGAACAAAATCCGATTCCCGATCAACGAGAGCCCACGGGACTCTAACAAAATGCCCAGTAGATATGATAGAACGGTCTAAAGATAGCCAGCGTGTCCCGACAACATCTGGGTCCATGGTACATATTAATTTCGCATAAAAACACTACATTACTACTTGCTTCGACTCGTTCTTGCAATCCGGGAACCCAAAAACAGCGCCGTAAGTTTCAGCGCGTTCGTTTCGACAAGACGAAGCTCATGCTCACAGGCTTGGGCCAGCACAAAGCCCAGTTACAAAGTTGGCCCATAACATTTATAAGTCCAACAATCACACTAAGCTATATCATGTAAAAGACTTAATCAAACTAAGATTAAATGTGAGCATCATAATCTAGACATGTTACCAGGTTGAGGGCTCACCTTGGGCGCACCGGAGTCTGGCCGGAAAGCTGGCCGGAGCAAGGTGGAGCAACCACCACTTAATGCTAGAGCTCGGATTGGCGAACTTCAGATCATACCAAGCTCAAACCTGAAACAAGGTGAGCATCAGTCACTGCAACCTCCCAAAAGTGTCTCGGACCTAGCCAGACCCGGATCCGGTGGCCAGCGGCGACTGTTGGCCGGAAAACACCCAACCCAACACCATTAAACACAAGGTTGGAAAAGCTTCTTCCCCAGTGACTCACTGTCCAAAGTAAAATGATGGAACTTGTCTAAAAGATGTTTAGGAATGACCTGAGTGGTGAGCCGGCGACCAGAGGCGGCGGCGGCGGCCGGAGCTCAACCTCGGGTTGCAAGATGGTGCAACTGTACAACCACAAAACCCTACGTTAAAAGTCCCATGCAACTTCACGAGAAGCTTAATATAAGACCAAAGAACTCACCTGAGTCGTTTTCCCATCGTGCGGAGCCCCGACGATCGCCGGAGCTCAAGCTCGGCGAAAACATGCCCTCTAATGGCGGATTCCGGCCGGCGGTGTTCGGGCCGGCGCAACCTGGACCAAGATGATCTCCTCGGTGCCAGGAAGCTTCCTGCAGGGGTGGCCGGCGCCGGAAGTGAGCGGCGGCGCCGGACGGCGAAGATCGGCCGTGAGGAAGACGACCCGGATCTAGGGCATCAACGTACGGCCCCGATCCACGTCCGATGGCCCTCCAACTTTGTGGAGCGTCTGCAGTCGACCAGAGGAAGACTTCTAACGTCTCAGATCCCTCATCCAACAACCGGATTGATCCCGCGCCCGAAACCGACGAAATCTAGGTTTTCCGGTCACCCCCGTCTCCGCCGGTTAACCGGAGCACGGCTGGCCTCGGGGCTGCACAGGGATGACCCTCACAATGTTAGAAGAAGAACGGGAGGGTTCTTGGGCCAGTATACTACAATAATTTCCAACAAACTCACCTCGCCGGAGTTCTGCAGGAGAGAGGTGTCTCTTGCGGCGGCGACTGGCGCCGGGTTCACCCCAGCTCGGTTGCGGCTCCACGGGGAACTCCACAGGCAGGGACTTGACCGACTAGGTCCCTCCCGAGCACCTTCCTCCCCAAGCACCCGAGATCAAGATGGTTTCTTGATCCTTCTTCTCCGGCGACGGGTGGCGGCGGCCGGTGCGCGACCTCCTATGGGTGCGGCAGAGGGAGAGGAGTTTGTTGGGAGGTGCGTCTGGAGGAAGCAGTTACGCGTTTTGGGTTCTTCCGGAACCCTAACCGAGTATACACGTATATAGTGTATATGGCACAATTGCTCCCAAGTCCCTCAAAACACTTTAGTCTCACACTTAAGTCCCTCTCCAAGCAGTGGCATGCAAAACGGAGCATAAAATATAAGGTGCATTGCGCAAAACGTTGCATTTTCACTGTATTTCACGCTTCTCGAGGTGTTTCGCTCGTCGAAACAAAAACGGATTTCGCCACGACGCCCGGCACGTCGAAATCTATCAGGTAGCGATTTTTGTTCGTCGACTAAAAATCCTGATAAATCGCAGATCCACAAAATACTGCGATATCTACAGTTCAGCATGATTTTCGAGGCTCTAGGGTCGTCAAACGTAGATTTCGTCCGCGCCATTGCGCTCGGATCGACGACGCCATTTAAATCGACTACCTGGATCGTCAGGTTCGGACTCCAGACAGTCGATCCGCGACGTTGGCCAACGCGGGAGACCAAAACAAGGTGCTACTATTCAAAACACTATTCACTTAAGTTGCGGGCCCCACTAGTTTTCTTGCTGATTTCCGGAAGATCCGACCGTCGGATCAGCAAACAGTGTATATCATTTCCACTCAATTCGATTAGACGGTCGCACTGGCGACCTCAGATTTCCGGGATCAGACTCGGACCGGAAAAGCAGAATTTGTGCATCGAAAACTGTGCAATTCGCGCACCGGTGTGCAAATCACTAAGGTTTAGATCTGCCTCCTCGCCCGCAACCACACTTGAAATTCTCGAGTGCTACATAGGAGCGGTCATCAATCTATCCTTTAGCTCCTCAAAGCTCCTCTGGCAGTCCTCACTCCAGATAAACTTAACTCCTTTACGCGTCAACCGAGTGAGGGGTGTGGAGAGCTTCGCAAAGCCTTCCACAAATCGACGATAAAAACCAGCTAATCCCATGAAGCTGCGCACCTCTGATACCGTCGTCGGTCGGGGCCAATCACGAACTGCCTCAATCTTTGCCGGGTCTACAGCTACACCTGCGGCGGAAATCACATGGCCCAAGAAAGCTACCTCCCGAAGCCAAAACTCGCACTTTGCCAGCTTGGCATACAACTTCTTATCTCGTAGAAGTTGTAGCACAGTCCTCAAGTGTTCCTCATGCTCGGCCTCGCTTCGGGAGTAAATAAGGATATCATCAATGAACACCACCACAAAACGATCCAGAAAGGGCCGAAATATTCTGTTCATCAAGTCCATAAAGGCGGCAGGGGCATTAGTCAATCCAAACGGCATAACTGTAAACTCATAATGCCCATACCGTGATCTGAAAGCAGTCTTAGGAATATCCTCGGCCTTCACCTTCAATTGGTGGTAACCAGACTGTAGATCAATCTTGGAAAATACACAAGACCCTTGCAGCTGATCAAAGAGATCATCGATGCGCGGCAAAGGGTACTTGTTCTTAATGGTCACTTTGTTTAATTCCCTATAGTCCACACACAACCGAAGTGACCCATCCTTCTTTTTCACGAATAGCACCGGTGCTCCCCAAGGTGACACACTTGGTCTAATAAAGCCCTTATCCATCAGATCTTGCAGCTGTGCTTTAAGCTCCCGCAGCTCAGCCGGTGCCATCCGATAAGGAGCCTTAGAGATTGGCGCAGTTCCTGGAACTACGTCAATCACAAACTCAATCTCTCTGTCTGGCGGCATACTAGTCAGCTCAGGTGGAAAAACATCCGGAAACTCGCGGGCAATAGGAATATCCCCGAGTCCCGGTGCCGCCGTAGGCCCCTCAACAACACTAGCCAAAAAGGCTACACATCCTCGATGAATCATCCGCCTCGCTCGGGAAGTCGAAACCATAGAGGCAAAGAAAGCACTCTGACATCCCCGATATACAAACATCTCCTGGCCTGGCTCTCTAAAAGTGGCAGTCCTCGCGGCACAATCAATAGTCGCGAAATACCGAGCCAGCCAGTCCATCCCAAGAACCACATCAAAGTCCCTCAGCTGTCTCAAGACCAACAGGTCTGCTGGCATAATCCAGGACTCGATCTGCATCGGGCAGGACCAACAACACTCCTCCACGTGCAAAGTGTGATCGGGAATCTGAACCTCTCGTGCACGTGGCAAAAGTCCTACCTGTAACCCATGTAATGATGCAAAAGATCTACTAATGAAAGAATGGGATGCTCCAGTATCAAATAAAGTACGAGTCCTAATGCCAGAGAGTAAGGTGATACCTGCCACCACATGGTCTGCTGCTGAAGGATCCTCTACCTGTGCAGCATACACGCGCCCACTCTGAGCTGGAGGGCGATAATCAGTGGGATGGGAAGAAGAGGGCCTGCTCGCTGGAGCATAAGGCCGCTGAGCCGTCGACCGCTGCTGTGATGATGATGGGGCAGATGCTGAAGAAGGGGCGACTGAGGTCGAAAAGGGGCACGAAGCTCGAATGTGCCCTGGCTGCCCACATCCGTAACAACGAACCCACCGCTGGTCGCAGGTGCTGGAGAAGTGCGGACCTCCACAAAAGATACAACTACTGGGAGCCCATGACTGTCGGGATTGTTGCTGCTGTGACTGCCGCTGTCGCTGTGGCTGCCGCTGCGATCCACGCTGCGAAGACTGCGATCTCCGCTGCTGCTGCTGCTGCTGCTTCTGGGGCCTCTGGGATCCACCAGGCCCTCGTCGCTCGGACCGCCCTTGGCTAGAAAACTGTGGCTGAGGCGGTCGTGGCGGCCTCCACGAACTAGCCTGTCCCCCAGCCCCCGGTGCTGGTCGCTTCGCCCCCGGAATCACTTCGGGAGCTGGAGATACTTCATCCATCACTACCTCCCCGCACTCTACATATAGCGCCTGCTCCATCGAGGCTTCCAGGGTCTGCAACCTGCGTGAACGAACCAGCTGAAAGATATCCCGGCGCAACCCTCGCTCAAACATGTAAATCCTGTGCGCCTCATCTCGAGCTACGTGTGGTACACATGCCAGCAACTGATTGAAATCCACAATATACTCATGCACTGCACGATCGCCCTGTCGAAGGTTCTTCATCCGCTCCTCCAGCCTCTGCCGAACACTCTCTGGGAAGAAGGCCCTAAGAAGAAGACTGCGGAATTCCGCCCAGGACAAGAGATGAGCCCCAGGCGGACCAGCCGGTCGCACACGCCGCCACCAAGCCTCGGCGTTGCGCTCCAAGAAGTTCGTCACCAAAAGCACCTGGTACTGTTACGGCATTTTGGTGTTGGCATATTTCGTGAGTCAAGTCAGTAAATTGAGTCGGAGTCTTGAAGTGATCAAATTGTCAATCAGCAATCGAAGACTCAGAGAAGAGCTCAAGTTGACACTCAGTGTTTTGAGTCTTGAAGATTGAAGATGAAGAATTGTGGATCAGTTACATCAATCTCAAGAAGAAAGTATTCAAAAGGATCAGGTATGTTTAACTAAATAATTTTGGTGATCCGAATACTTTCTTATAGTGTAGAAACACTTGGATGAATTTTTTATTGCATAAAAATCAAAAACTGGACATGGGACATGTTCAGGATCCGGATCAGACAATCCAATCCGGATCCCGAAGGGTGTTGGTTCATATGCAAATCCAATCCGGATCCAAGCCAATTCTGATCCGGATCCCGAACATTGGTTTTGCTGAAATTTATGAACGATCCGGATCGGGCATTTCAATCCGGATCCCGAACCCTTGTTTTTCTGGAATTGTCTGACTCGCTACTACGATCCGGATCGCAGTAAATCCGATCCGGATCGCCGTCCTGAAAATTTCCAGATAAGGTAAGTTTTTGATTCTTATCTCTTTCCAAAGGTTTCTAAACTATAAATAGACACTTAGGGTTTCTCAAAAAACCGATGAATTTATAAAACACTTGAGAGCAACCCTAGAGGCTAGGTTTTTACCGTTCTTCTTTATAGCCTCTTTTAGGTCAATTCGATGGTTCTTTCAAGAACATATCTTTTGTCGAATTGATCTAATCTTTGCTTAGAGATTCCATCCATGGTTCTTCATTGATAATCTAAGCAAAGGATCCCCATCGAAGCCAATATTCTTACCGGCTGAGTTTGCGTCGTGGATTCGACGTGGCATCGTGGATTCGGTGTGCTAAAGGCGTTTCGTGGATTCGAAACGTGTGCTCGTGGATTCGAGTGGCGTTCGTGGATTCGAACGTGTGCAGTGGACGTGCAATCGGTGAGCGCAAGGTCCGAAGAAGTTGAAGGAGGGGTTTGAGTCCGTGGAGTCGGTAATCACCTTGTTATTCTTCTTTTCTTAGTGGATTGTTATTGCGTGTTGGTCCCGTGGTTTTTCTCCTGGATTGGAGTTTCCACGTAAATCTCGGTGTGCTGTTTTTATTTTCCGCATTGGTTTTTATTTTGCACTGAGATTTATTTTTTAAATATTACACCTATTCACCCCCCTCTAGGTGTTTGATAGTACCTATTTAGATCCTTGTGGATCCTTAAAAACCTACAATTGGTATCAGAGCGGGTTTTAGGTTTATCTATCATGTCGGGTGAAAGTGGTAATATTTTTAGACCTCCTCTTTTTGATGGGACCAATTATGCATATTGGAAAGTGCGGATGAGAGCTTTTCTCATCGCAATTGATGAGCGGGTATGGCAATCCGTGGAATACGGTTGGGTGCATCCTGTTGAGGAAGTAGGAAATTCTACTACCCCAAAACCTCGCTCTAGATGGTCTAAAGAGGAAATCGAAAGATCTTCTTACAATGGGAAAGGTATGAACGCTTTATATAATTCTCTTTCCTCGACTGAGTTTACACGAATTTCCGCGTGTGAAACCGCGAAGGAAATTTGGGATATTCTCAAAATTACACATGAGGGTACTAATCTTGTAAAAATTCAAAAGCTCCAGATGCTTACAAGTCAATTTGACTCTATTCATATGGAAGAGCATGAATTGTTTACAGATTATTACACTAGACTTCAAGATGTAATTAATACATGTGCTAATTTAGGAGAAAAGATCCCGGAGTCGAAAATTGTAAGAAAGATTCTTCGGACTCTTCCGGAACGGTTTAGGGCAAAGGTTACCGCCATTGAAACCGTTAGTCATCCGGATGAGATGAGTGTAGAGGAATTAGTAGGTGCTTTACAAACTTATGAGATGACTTTTCCTACTAATCAAATTTCTTCCAAGTCTTCTTCTAAGCTTACAGGTATTGCATTCAAATCAACAAAGGAAGAAGATAGCGAATCAAGTTCCGACGATGAAATCTCTTTTGCCGATTTTGAAGAACAATTGGCGCGGATCACAAAGAAATTTCGTCGGAAATTTTGGAAGAATCGAACCGATGGATCTTCATCCACGAAACCATCTAAAGGATCATCGGGTTCTAAATCCTCTAAACTCAAAGGCGTTGCAAAACCTTCTAAAGAAAAAGAAAAAGATGATTTCGAAGGGGAAATCCAATGCTATCGATGCAAAGGCTACGGTCATTTTTCAACGGATTGTCCTTCTAAGAAATCATAGAAAAAGAAGGCTTTGCAAGCAAAAACTTGGGACGATTCTAGTTCGATGAATCGACCTCAAGTGAAGAGGAAAAAGAAAAAATTGTTGCTTTTCATGCCTCTCAAATTCCCTCTTCTAATTTTGCTTATCATCTTTAGTCACTGACTCTTTTCCTTTGATTTTGCATGAAACATCAACATCCGGCGGAGAGTCATCAAGTGAGGGGGAGTCGGACGAAGAAGAACTCGTTGAGGCATATCAACAACTTCTTGCGGAATCTAAGAAGATGGCCAAGCATATCAAGAAGTTGAGGAAGCAACGACTTGAGAATCAAGACGAGAATCATGCTTTAAAGATAAAACTTCATGATCTCGAGGAGGAACAAGGACGTTTATTGAATAACAATAAAAACCTCCAAGAAAAGCTAAACCAATCGGAGACAAACGCTAAATCATATATGGACAAGATTGGTTTTCTAGAAAAACAGTTTGAGGAAATTCATGTCACCAACCAAGCCTTGACCAAGCAAGTTCATCAACTTAAATCCGACATACAAAGGCTTTCAACCGGTTCCAAGAAACTAGAAAGTATGTCCGGATTAGGTCAAACAAGCAAGGTTGGTTTGGGATTCAAAAAGAACCAAACTGTAAAGGCTTCAAGTTCCACAACTAAATTGAAAGAAAGAACTTGTCACCTATGTGGACTTGAAGGACACTTGGTGAAGAATTGCCCGAAAAAGAGAAAGAAGAATTCTTCGGCAACTTCATCTACGGAGCGAACTCAACGGAATCAAAAGACACATCAAGTCAAAGGAGTTCACTCAACCCACCAAAGGTCCGAGCCACAACATCAATCATTCAAGTGGATCATTGCAAGGCAAAGACCTAAGGTGGACCAACAGTCAAAGCGGACAACCCCCGGCCACAACGAATCAAGACAACCCAAAATCCAGCGATTTTGGATTCGGAAAGGTGATATCTTTCCTTGTCTTAAGTTCTAATTAGCTTATGACTGTATGTAATGCTTTGATTGGTTTTCCCTTCATATTTTTCTTAATCTCTGCATTACATATTTTTCAATGCTCTTTGTTTTTATACTTTGTTTTTGAACAAAAAGGTTTTTTATTGAACAAGTGCATTGAATAAAAAGGGTTTCATTTTCATTCACTCCAATCAAATTTTATATGGATTATCAACTTTACTCCATAATCATAATCTTGAAGATACTTCATTATAGGAGTTTTTGATAGTTATAAGCATCAAATTTTAGAAATCATGTGTGATCTTTAGTTGCTTAATCTATCTCGGTTGTGTGAATTCTTTGTGACAACACAAGTGCTATAAACATTTTTGAGCATTGGTTATATTGACTTTAATTGCATCTTTTCACGCATTTAGAAATCTATTATGCTTTTGACATCATAATTTTTCGATGTTGCAATGATCTTTTATGTTAATTAATTCATCTTTTAAGTGATCAAAGTCAATTTCTCTCTCAATGATCTCTTGGTATAGTCATTATCTTATTTGACTATTTAGTCGAGTATGAATGCGGGATCAATTTTTGGTTGAATACCTTATATATTAAATAATTGATAGCCAATTGAGGGGGAGTCAAAGAAAAGTAAAATGCTCAAAAGATGTGGAAAGAGTTACATCCCAATGAGGAGTGTGAAAACTACCACCACATGGAGGAAAGAGCTACCACCTCGGTCGTCCGAGTACTGTGTGCAGCTACCACATGAATACCAAGCATGGTTTTGTCAATTTTGATTAACTAAAATGCATGATTGAAATACTTGACTCTGTCAAATTTCAAGGTTGGTATAAGGTGGGATTTTTAACGAAAGATGCTCAAAGAGCCACTCTCTTCAACAGATTGTCTAGATATATTATCTAACTTATCTGGGATTTCAAACATCTATTGATCTTGGTATTTCATTTTCTTTACCAAATTGATGATTTGATAAAGGCATTACGCATAAGATCATGTTAGATGTGATTGAAGTTGTTCAACTTTAAGGGTTTTAATTTTCATAAATTTTCGTTTCATTTTTGAGTATTTTTGATAGATTTGGTATAATCTATTTCTTGTTGCATGAAACGATGACTTTTGTTTAAAGTTGATGCGCTAAAGTGCTTACATACTTTTTCTGGTTATTATGGAATTTTTCTAAATTATTCTGATGAAAGGGTAGAATTCAAGATTGATGTCATTTGGAAATCTCCGTAAGTCATCTTTGTAAATTCGTTACATCTTGATAGAGTTTGGATCTCAAGATTATTTTTGATGACTTGTGTTTGATGAATATAACATGAAAAACTGTTTATAATGTTTTATCTTTGTTTTTTCATGATTTAGGAGTAAATCTTTTTAATTTTGTGAAATTAATTGGATTGAATGACATCTTGTTAATTCATTGGTTAAAGCACTTAAATTGATTTCTTGATGGAATACAAATCGGTATTTGAAAAGATTCTAAAATCTGGATTTGTTTCAAGGAATTATTTGATTTTTGCCTTCTGGTACCGGTACGCAATCTGCATTTTTGTTATATACCGGAACTGAGCTTTTATCTCTCTTTCTCTATGAACTAATGTTGTTAGTGATTTCCTTTTGTCTAGTATGTTCACTGTTTGACAATTTGTGACAAAAAGGGGGAGAACAGAAAATAATGATCGTATCACAAAGGGGGAGAACATAAATGCTCAAGACAGGGGGAGAACATGGAGAACATGGAGAACATGTTAGAGATGCTCAAGATAGGGGGAGATAAAGAAAAGATTGAGATAAAGAAAAGATTGAAAGAGACGAAAAACAAAAGAACCAAAAAGATGAATCAAATGTAGGAGAGGGGGAGATAAAGAAAAGATTGAGATAAAGAAAAGATTGAAAGAGCCGAAAAACAAAAGAACCAAAAGGACGAATCAAATGTAGGATTTTAATTTCTAACGACTAACATTTGATTTTGTTTGGAGTTTTGTTTTGCAGGAATTACATCATTTTAAGACTCCAAGTCCTAAGTCATAGAGTATGTTCTAGGACTGTTTGGTTCAAATGTAATTTTGTATTTATTGGATCTTTCACGCAAAGAAAGTCAATGTTTTGGTGATGACATTGAGTTTCGATTTTTTGGTTTAAGATGAGTGACTTGAGCGTTTTTTGTATTTTTGGGTTTTGTCACGAAATTGCCAAAGGGGGAGATTGTTACGGCATTTTGGTGTTGGCATATTTCGTGAGTCAAGTCAGTAAATTGAGTCGGAGTCTTGAAGTGATCAAATTGTCAATCAGCAATCGAAGACTCAGAGAAGAGCTCAAGTTGACACTCAGTGTTTTGAGTCTTGAAGATTGAAGATGAAGAATTGTGGATCAGTTACATCAATCTCAAGAAGAAAGTATTCAAAAGGATCAGGTATGTTTAACTAAATAATTTTGGTGATCCGAATACTTTCTTATAGTGTAGAAACACTTGGATGAATTTTTTATTGCATAAAAATCAAAAACTGGACATGGGACATGTTCAGGATCCGGATCAGACAATCCAATCCGGATCCCGAAGGGTGTTGGTTCATTGCAAATCCAATCCGGATCCAAGCCAATTCTGATCCGGATCCCGAACATTGGTTTTGCTGAAATTTATGAACGATCCGGATCGGGCATTTCAATCCGGATCCCGAACCCTTGTTTTTCTGGAATTGTCTTACTCGCTACGACGATCCGGATCGCAGTAAATCCGATCCGGATCGCCGTCCTGAAAATTTCCAGATAAGGTAAGTTTTTGATTCTTATCTCTTTCCAAAGGTTTCTAAACTATAAATAGACACTTAGGGTTTCTCAAAAAACCGATGAATTTATAAAACACTTGAGAGCAACCCTAGAGGCTAGGTTTTTACCGTTCTTCTTTATAGCCTCTTTTAGGTCAATTCGATGGTTCTTTCAAGAACATATCTTTTGTCGAATTGATCTAATCTTTGCTTAGAGATTCCATCCATGGTTCTTCATTGATAATCTAAGCAAAGGATCACCATCGAAGCCAATATTCTTACCGGCTGAGTTTGCGTCGTGGATTCGACGTGGCATCGTGGATTCGGTGTGCTAAAGGCGTTTCGTGGATTCGAAACGTATGCTCGTGGATTCGAGTGGCGTTCGTGGATTCGAACGTGTGCAGTGGACGTGCAATCGATGAGCGCAAGGTCCGAAGAAGTTGAAGGAGGGGTTTGAGTCCGTGGAGTCGGTAATCACCTTGTTATTCTTCTTTTCTTAGTGGATTGTTATTGCGTGTTGGTCCCGTGGTTTTTCTCCTGGATTGGAGTTTCCACGTAAATCTCTGTGTGCTGTTTTTATTTTCCGCATTGGTTTTTATTTTGCACTGAGATTTGTTTTTTAAATATTACACCTATTCACCCCCCTCTAGGTGTTTGATAGTACCTATTTAGATCCTTGTGGATCCTTAAAAACCAACAGGTACCGCTCCTCAATAAACAGCGTCTCAAAGCGTCGCTCCATCGCCGTGATCCATGACTCTGCCTCCCACGGCTCGGTACTCTGCCCCGAGAAACGGGGCGGGTCAAACTGGCGGAACCTCATCAGTAAATCAACCATCTCCCGCTGCTCAGCCGGGGTCAGCGGTCTCATCAATCCAGAGGGCTGTCCCCCAGTGCCCCGAGCAATAGGGGATGCTGGGGTCACTGGTACAGCCGGGGGAGCCACAGCAGGGGAAGATGGTACAGGAGAACTCTCCGGGGGTGCTACTGCTGGCTGCACCCTTTGCTCTAACAGCTGTGTCAGCCGACCCATGGACTCCTCCTGACGCCTAACAACCTCTGCCATCTGGGCCATCTGTGCCTGTAGCTCCTGCACCTCGCTCTGCTGGCCCTGCCCGGACTCCTGCTGCTCGGGCTCCGAGGAAGAAGGCTGCGAACGCGTCATCATCCTGCGTCGTGGAGGCATCCTGCCACGAGAAACCACAATCAGCATCAGAACCCCACACGACCCAATCAAACGAAAGTCAAAGACATCCCCCTATTCCTGTGGCTTTATGTTGTCTGCAGCCAACATAACTGTCCACCAGAAATTGGGTATGTCGATCCCTCTTCACTCACTGGAAGAGTCTAATAAATAAATCAACGACTTTCGCAAAGTGTCACGTCTCTCATGCCCTATCATCCTAGGGTCTGCCAAAAGCCTAGGGTTTCCTAAGTCCCAACTGACCTATCCCTAAGCTCTGATACCAACTTAATCTGTCACGCCCCGGGTGTGAATCAGAACCCGGGCCCGCCAACAGATCCGCCGTGCACACGGAATTTTCCATGTACACGAAGCGCTGGTAACCTGCTCAGATAGATAACATACAATAAAAGAGCATAAACAGAGCTGAACTAATAGAACTAAAAGTAATCTCATACTGAAATAAACTACAAGCTGACATAAAAGTACAATATACTCCCAGCTCACCATAAATATACAACCAGCTGGCTAAAGCCAGTCCCAAAAGTAAACTAATGTAGTATGAGATACAAAAGGGGTACAATAAGAGTCCAGCTACTCTCACAGTCGGGTAGATGATCTAGCTAGTCGCAATCCTCTTACCTCGATCTGCCGCTGAAGGCCCAGCAGCTCCCACAGACGACTCTGCAAAACACAGGGGAAAAGGACAGAAAACAACAATGGGGGTGAGAACTACTAGATAAACCAGTAGCCACTCCTAGTGGGTAAAACCTCAAATGCTGACACACCCACTAGGACTATAAGAGGCGAAAAGGAAAGAACAGTGGTATACAATAAAGACTGCTGAAAAAGGAAACTACCACTACTATGCCTCTAAATGCAGTGCCAAAAGATAACTGTATATATATGCAACTGTAAAGCTAACTGCCCAAAGAAACCCAATCGAAGGGCCAGGAAATACTGGCACTGCCTGCTCTGTCATCACTCGCAACTCATCAAGGTGCCCGGCGCTCGACACAGTGTAAAACCTACTCCGGAGTGGCACTCGAGGGGAGCGACCCACACGAGTGAAGTATGTAAAGTATCCCTGTATCAAGTATCTCTGTATCCAGCATCTCTGTAACCAATGTCTCACAATAGCAGGACTGGATCATGACTATGATCAAAGTGGAAAATATCCATCCACTAAAGTAACCCTGATCCCCAATCAGATGCAATAGTAATCACAAGTGGGAAACACCATCCACTAGGAAAATCTGAAACCCAATCTGATGCATAAGTGAACATCCGGTCAACCGCCTAATATCCACGGTCGCCGTAACACCCTATAAGTCCAAAATCTGATAAAGTAATCAACAGCTGGCTAACCGCCTCAAGTCCGCGGTTACCACCATGCCCCACAATATATATAATCGAGTCAAACCTGTCCCAGACTCAAGCCTCAACTACACTATCCCAAACCCTGCTCAAACCGAGCAACATATATCCGAATGCGAAGGAGAATAGTGAAACATGGTTTCTCCTAAGTCAAGTCCCAAAAATAGTGTAGCAATAAATAGTAGCCCATCTAGATGTCCAAATAAGCATGCAAAGGTTCGCATTTAAAAACAGAAGGAAAGTATTGAAGATTTATTTAGATAAAAATGGTTTTATGATAAGACTTTAGCATGCGATGATAGGTTACAGCATATGTCCAACAACAGTGTCCCAGTTTATCATAAATGAGCTGTCATATTATTTGTGGGGTTTACTTATGCATTTCATGATTAAAAGTACCGATTATCAGTTTAAAGTCGGGAATCTCTAATACTCCTAGTGAGATAGTCAGAAGTGAGGTAAGCAACAACCACCCCCTCGAAAAGCGTGCACAACACACCAAGAAAATACCCGCTGTCCTCTAAGTACACCGTCAGCTGAAACAGTATCCTACAACATCACATAAGTGTACACGATGTAAAAACTACAAGTCTCAAAACAGATTTGCTGTTTTTATAATCAGCACGCAAAATGAGGAATTTCACCTCTGTCCCGAGCTCCTAAAATCCCAGAAAAATCACGGTTGCGTTCCTCGCGAAAAGTAGCCCAAAATCGACTCTTGAATCGCCTCGATCTGATATTCCTACGCTGAGAAACAATTCGTCGAAGTCGCCGCTGTCCAAAAACCCAAACAGCAAAAGAGAGGGTCAAAACACCTCGGGAATCGTGCCAAGGAATCTGAATCCAGAGAAACGACCAACACGGAAAACGAAGCCCTACCTCTTAGGAACACACTGGTGAAGAAATCGTCGAAAAAGGACTCCTGTACTGCGCAGGGGACTCCTCGGACTGAAATGTGACGATAATGGGCCTAGATTGGGGGAAAACCAAGGCACACTGTAAAATCCGAAACGCCGCAGTCGAGCTTCCGGAAAATCTAGGAACGCACCACGAGGTAGAAAATACAGTGAGGAACAACTTTGCTATAGTGCACTTTCTCTCCTTCTCTCTCTAGCTCTCAGAAAATGGAAGAAACGAGGGGGGGGAAGGCCTATTTATAGGCCCAAAAAATCTTTTGGGAAAATGACATTTGTGTCCCCGGTTTCGGGCAGCTACAGTGCGCCCGGCCCACTTTCGGGCGGCTACAGTGCGTCCCGGCCCAAGGGTTTCCGGGCGGCTACAGTGCGGCCCGGCCCACTTTCGCTCGCGCACGGGATCCGGCCGCACGCCACCCGCCGTTCGACCCGCCCCAGGGTCCGACACTTGTCCGCCAAACAGGCGGCAGCCGTGCGGACCCAACGGGAAAATGCCACGTGTCCCCCGCAATTAGCGGCGCGATGGGCGGCGCCCGCCTATGGCGCGGCGACACGTGGCGCCGCGTGCGCCGTCCCGCCCGACACGGCGCCGGTCGGCCGGTGCGCCGCCCACGTGCGCGTACGGCCGCCGCCGCGTGGTGCTGCGTGCTCCACGCGCACATGGACCAGCCAATCCGGGGCCGCCACGTGGCGCGCCCCGGTCCACCGTGCACCGCGCCCCCCTCCGCGCCTGCCCGGCCTGCCCGCGCACCCTCCCGTGCGCCGCGCGCCTTGCACCGGCCCAACCGCGTGCCGCCACGTGGCCCGCCGGTCCACCGTGCACCGGCGGCCCTTTCCGTGGACCGGGAGGCGTGCGCCGGCCCAATCAGAGGCCGCCACGTGTCCCCGGCCGGTCCACAGCTCCCCCCGTGCACCATTTTGTGCAGAAAACTTCCGGGGGTCCGTTTTTGGGCATCCGGACTCCAAAATAAATAAGTAAATAGCCGTTTTCAAGCGTTTTTCCGCGCTGAATCCAAATACGGCCTCCGTTTGGCCCGAAGCCTTCTCTAAAATTCGGCAAATACCGCCGAATGCCAAACCAACAGTAAATACCACACTGTGTCCATCCGTAGCATCCCTTTGATGCACTGTGGCCTAATACACCAATGATAGGTGTTTCACACCAAGGATTCACGGGAAAAACTATACGGAATCCTGGACCAGTACATAAGAGAACCTAGCCCAAATGAGAGTTTTCTAGCAGTCTGGTTAAATACATGCAATCATATGTCATGGTGCTAATCAAAGTCCAATAGCTCTATAAATATCATGATACAGTAATACTAGCACCTATTCTAGCATGCTGAAAGCTACAATACTAGAATTAGTGGGAAATCCACAGTTTTGGAGGAAATCAACCAACCCACCTGGATGCGCACGTGAGTCTGGAGTCCAAAAGAACCTAAACTAGATGGGCGCGATCCTCAGGTTCCCACGGTTCCTACGAACTAGAAATCACCTGAAAACTCCTCCCGGTCACTGAGATACAAGCCAAACATCGCGGTAAGTCCAATTCACCCAAAACAGTAACACCGCCGCAAGTATATCCACAAAACAGCAAATACCTCCTGCGAGATGCCGTCCAAAAATTCCAAAAAAAATACGGCTGCGATCCTCGCGAAGTGTAGATAGAATTCAAGTCCTTAAATACCAGATTCCGCCACCCGTAGGCCGAAAAAATGCAAGATCACTCCTCCACTGTCAAGAAAAATGCCGTATAAAAAGGGGGTCTGAAGAAGCTCTGAAAAACTCCATAAAAGCCCAAAACGAAGAGGAAAGGTGAACATGAAAATCAAGGGCCTACCTCTCATAGAAACGTTGCCGCAAGAATCTACGAAAAACTCCAAGAACTCAGCTTGGGAGAACCCAAAATACATCAACTGAAGTCTAGCCTCTGTACACCTACATAATCTCACTCATATAAATCACCTACCTCCTAAGCATCAGCACCATCCCTATTACAAGCTTACAAAGTCCAAAATACATGCTCACAACCATGCAATTCCACAGCCAACCCAAAACCTCAAGGCACCAAAATACCTATGTGATCATTTACCAACATCCATGCACACCCAGCATCAGCCCCATACTCAAAACCCCAATAGAGCAACCACCAACTGCAAGAGAAAGGGAAAAACCCAAAATTAGAGAACATACGGTCAAAAAGCGCGGTCGCCGGCGCCAAAACCAAGCCCAAAACGGAAACCCCGCACGCCGACAAGCGCCGCAAGCCGCCGCCGCGCGCTGCTGCTGCTGCTGTCGCGCGACACAGCAGCAGCTGGCGCGCGGCGCCCCGGGCCCGTGCGCAGCGCCCAGGCCCGCCGCCTGCGCGCTGCGCAGGCCCGCAGCCTGCGCGCTGCATCCGCGCGCATGTGCGGTGGCTGTGCCGCGCCTGCGCAGTGCGCCCATGCACCGTGCGCCCGCCGGTTCCCCGCTGCTTGCTGTTCCAAACAAAATGGACAGCAAGCCCACGCTCTTACTCCCAAAACAAGAACCGAACATACCTCAAAACGATGCCCGACGCGCGCGCCGCACGGCTCCAAGCGGCTACCAACGGAAGGTCCACAGCAATAGCACACTCCAAACCCATCAACTCCACTTCCGCCATCTTCATCTTCCTTGATTTCTCTCTCTTTCCTCTCTTTCACCCTTTTCTTTCATTTCCTCTGTTTCCACTCAACTCCTCTGTTTCAAAGAGGAGGAAGGAGTGAGGTGGCGTGCTAATTAGGAGAAGCCTAATTAATTGAGGTGGGTGGGCAGCATTTAAAGCCCACACAAATATCTCCAACCACCAAAATCCAACTCAATCTCTCTCTTTCTTTTAATCCATACCTCACAGACCCAACTTTCAAATCAATAAATTAATTATATTAATTAAATAATCCATAAAGCTCCCAACAACTCACTTTTTGCCTTCGGGGCCTCCGCACCGGTCCGAAACCTCCCGAACTCCGCTGTAAACTCAAAGTATACCTGTTCCAAGTGTTCCCAAATTTTTCTACACTCCACGGTGAAGTCGAGGGTTCCCGAAGCCAGTCCTCTATCGGCGCACAATGCCCGAAAAATCCCGAATCAAGCTGGGGCTTTCGTGTAGATCCGAACCTACCCGAACTCAAATGTAATCCAATACGGAACACGCTCAAGGCGATTTCTCCGCACCACGCCATCTTGCGAGGTCGGTGCGCTAACCGAAATTTTCGGTACTCTACACTCTAGCCTACATGAGACATATTGAGCTCGACAGAGATGCGCTGATACTTTCCTCGGTGGGGTCGCACCCCTCGAGTGCCACTCCGGAGCTAGGCCTGTTACTTTACTATCGCGACTTGTCAATGCTGTCCCCTGGCTGGGCCTTTTTTAGGCAGTCACGGACGTAGTCCCTCTGGCTGGGCCAGTTTTGGCTGTCACGGACGCCCTACGTAAGTCCAGTTCTCCGTGGATGTATTGGCAGTAGATGGGCGCAGGTTTAACTAGACCCTATGTGGCAGTCACTGTGATTGGGTTGATTGAGTATACTGGGTTTGAGTCGATGCATTATTTTTATCTGTAACACCCTTTAAGCATAGTAGATAGAGTCATGATAGCTGTTGAGTTATTTTTCAACTTTTCTTTCTTCAGTTTTCTGTTATCTTATGCCTCTAGTAGACTTAGTGGGCAGACCATCGGGTTTGGTTGCGATACCCACTGAGAACTACTGTAGGATATAGTTCTCACACCCGCTGTGGTGTATTTTTCCCCAGGGACCTACTTTCCAATTGCTGATTCTTTTGTTGCTGATCGAGGCGAGGGAGTCGCGAGCTAGATCTCTACCTGTCTTTGGAGAGTAGTAGTAGCTGTACCCCTTCATTAGAGATCTATTAGTACAGTCAGCAGTTGGTTTTTTTGTTTTTACACTTGAGAGACATTTGTATTATGGGGATCTGACTTGTACTGAGAGCCTGCACCCTGATGTATCATTTCTGTTTACCTCCCTGTAGAGTTTTGAGTTTTTGTATCAGAGGATTTTGTATATGATCGTTTTTGGGAGATGGATATTGTATCTTTATTTTCAGTTGTACAGTGATTGGATTTTAGTTTTTCAGTAGTTTACGTTTCAGCTCTGATATCTGTATAGCTATAGTATTCTTCTTTTTGCAGGTTAGACGCTTCGTCTATACGGGGTTCACCGTATGGGCGGCGGATCTGTTGGCGGGCCCGGGTCGCAGTTTCGACCCCGGGGCGTGACAGTACCGGTGTGGAACGCGTAGGAACACGTCTCTTGGGAGCCATCTTGCTCAAAATAAAATGCACCATGTCAAAAACAGTCTGACGTTCGACCCAATCTAGCGAAAGTGAAAGACATCGCCCCGCTTCTTTAGCCTTATGTTGTCTGTAGCCAACATAATTACCCACAGAAGAAAGGTATGTCGATCTCTCTCTCTATTTCACCATAGAATTAATAAACCAAATCACCGACTTTCGCAAGATCATGTCTCTCACGTCCTATCCTCCTTAAGGCGCCGAAAAACGGTGATAAAAGCTTTGTATGAATGGTTGAAAACAGAAGCCAATCAACAGAAAATATCTGAAACACAACTATCGGTTTTGGAGGATGTGGAGCAAAAATACAAGAAAATTTCACATTTAATAAACCGACACGTATACAACTCGAAAAAAGAGCAAATACAAGTGTGTTTCGGAAGAGAAAAAGTCGTGGTCGGAACACTCGGTTGGGGGTCGAAATACACGGCCACCATCAAGTTGGCAGCGATAAGAAAAGATCCAAAGTTGCAGGATCGAACACTGCCTTTTGAAAATTGAGACACCCGACCACCTTTGGAGCCGACGGAAGGGGAGAGAGAATATAAAGTGACAATTAGCTCCCCAAGTCCCTACATCTAAGGGGAAGGGATCGTGCTGTTCCTCGTCGAAAAGAAGGCACCTGACCGCGCGAAAAGACCGGTTGAAACATGGCAAGGCATCTCCCTGTTGGAAGCTGGACGTTCAAATGGCTCGAACTCCTCCTACTATGAAGGATAGAGGCAAAAGGTCAACCTTTCCCCATAAGGATTTTCTTAATAACAACTAGTCGTAAGTAGCCAAAAATTAGCTAGACCACCTCTCGTAAGATCCCAGATCGGTAGATCACACACTGGGGTTGTCCCAAGAGAGACCCTTTTGGAACTCCAAGGTAGGAAGGAACCTCTATCTGTGGTGACCCGAATCCCCATGGATGTTGGCAACGTGATCAGCGGTTTGTAGACACCTATCTTGTGTGTTGGAGGCGTTTCCGCGCAAAACGGACGTGAGGGATGGACTCACCTCGAAAAATCACAGAAAATAGTGGATTTTCAGCTTTGGACCCTGTTTCGGGCGCCCTAAACCGGATTCGGGCGCCCGGTTCTTTGGACACTGTAGCGGGCAGGCATGGGTCAGCGCGGCATGGTGACCGAGGGCAGGACACGCGGCAGTGCCTGATTGGGCGTGATGCGGCCTCGGGCGTGGAGCGGATAAGGCGGACACGCAGCGGCGCCTCATTGGTGGAGCGCGCGTGTTAGGCAGCGCGCGGAGTCCCTGTACGCGGGACCGTGGCGCACTATGATTCGCCGAGCCCAACCACCCGCCAGGCGACTCATGGCGCAAACGAAGCGGTCGATCGGGAATTCGGGCGCACGTCGAATGATCGCCATGTGTCCCTCCCCTGCGTCCGAATGTTTCGGGCACCCGAAACCTGCCCCAAAATCTGAGTTTTGGGCATTTTGTGAGCCTATAAATAGTGCCTCTTCTCCACCGTTTGAGAACTTTTGGTGCTTCTTCTTGGAGAGCCCTTTTTTATAGAGGAACCTCATCCACCCCACACCACTCCTAGGCTCCATTGGAGGATCTAAGAAGCTTCAACTTCATCTTCTTCCCCAAGCTTGAGAGCTCCACCATTGTTGCAGCTGCAGCATTCTCCGCCGACGTTTCGTGCATGACCTCCCCAGGACAAACCCCTTGGAGTTTATGGTTGGAATTTTGAGGAGAACTTCAAAAGATGTAGATCTACAACTTTCCTATCGATCACTTCCCTCCATTCTCGAGTTTTCTTAGGGGTTTTACATCAACTCTGGAGCACTCGTGCACAGGGCGGAGTTCTGGACAGTGTTTAGTATTTATGGATTTTCTTGGTTATTTGTGCATGAATTTTGGAGTTTAAGGGCTTAATTTTAATCTACACTCACAGAGGAACACGTTGGTACCCTTCTTGGAGATTTTGTAGGTGATGTACACATGTATTTTTACAGTTCTTGTTGACCCCGTGACAGAGATAAGTGCAAATTTTCTATTTCGGCATTGTTGTGATGTTTGGACTTTGGGGATGCAGATTTCGTGGGACTTAAAGATGGCTATTGGGACTTAAAGAAGGATTTTTGTGGATTTGGTGTCGTTCTTAGGACCAAGTAGGACTTAGAAACCAAGATTGGAGCTTTACTTTTGTCACGCCCCGGGTGTAAACCAGAATCCGAGCTCGCCCACAGATCCGCCGTGCACACGGAATTTCCCGTGTACACGAAGCGCTGGTAACCTGCTCAGATATAAAGATATAATAAAGGAGCATAAAATAGAGCTAAACTAAAACTAATACATCTCAGACAAATGCTGGGAATAAAAGTACAACATAACTCTCATAAATATACATGTGTCTCTCCCAGCTCACGAAGTAAATACAACCTGCTGGCCGAAGCCAGACCCAAAATAAAGGAAAATACAACCGTCTGAGTGTACAGGGGATACATCAAAACTGCTAAACTCGAGATCGGGAAAGTAGCTATCTAATCAGCGATCCTCTTACCTCGATCCTGAGAAAAGGGTCCCTCAACTCCGGCAGATGACTCTGCAAAACAAAGGGGAAAAGAAAAGGAAAAACTGTGGGGCGTGAGAACTACTATAAAAACAGTAGCCTCCCCTAGTGGGTAGACCTCAAACTCAGACATGCCCACTAGGACTACTAGAGGCGAAAAAATAAAACAGGGGTGGTAAGCTATAAATATAACAACTGATGAAAGCTACCACTAATATGCCTCTAAATAATAAGCTAACAGAATAGCTAAATGTATGCATCAGAGTATCTATGCCTGCCTGGGTAACCCAATCTAGACACCGGTGAATACCAGTACTGCCAACTATGCGTACTAACTCACAACTCAGCTGCTGGATGCAGACCGGCTCCTGACCGAGACAAGGTCCCATCCCAAGGGCAACAGACCGGCTCTTGACCGGCACGGTCCCATCCCAAGGGCAACAGACCGGCTCCTGACCGGCACGGTCACACAAACACACACTCCGGAGTGGCACTCGAGGGGAGCGACCCTCACGAGTGAAATAAGTCGCCATAAGTAACCTGATATAGTAGGACTGGATCAAGACTCTAATCAAGTGGGAAAAACCATCCACTAAAAGAAAATCCGATCCCCTCTCCCCCAATCTGATGCACTAGTAACAATCCGGTCAACCGCCCAAAATCCGCGGTTGCCGCAAATACCCTGTCATCAAGCCTGCCTGTCCCAAATCCCCAATAACTGACTACACTAACCCAGCCCCTGCTCTAACCTGAGCATGATATCCCCTAAGACTAGCCAACAGGAGAAAGAATAAATAAAATGAACATGGTTTCTCCTAAGTCAGTTCCAGCATGATAGTGTAGCAGAAAATAGTGGCCTAACTAGGTGACCATGCAAGCATGCAAAGTCCTTTACTTAATAAAAATATCTCAGGTATTCCAATTCTTTACAAGAATTAAAGTATGCTATTGTTTGAATATCTGATGTGCTAATATGCCACAAGCTAGTCTATACACATGCATAAGCCTCCCAATATATATAAAGCACGATATGGTTTTAGCATAATATTACCAAAAGTTTTAGCAACTTATCCTTTTTCAAGAAACAATGATTCATTAATATCGAGTTCTCTAATGATGCAAGTGCTAACAATCAATCAATACTTTCATACAAGCATGCAAGGTTCATCTCACTGATACGACTATCAACATGATATAGGAATGGCTCCAATACGCCTAGTGGGTTATCACGAGTAGGAGGTTTACAACGGTACCCACCTCGAGCACTAAATCCCTGTCCCAAAAATGAAGTCCATGCTCGGTCCAAACAGTCACCTCGACACTGCACAAAATTCCCCAAAAGAACATGCATAATTTAATCATACAATGCTCCAAAATCTGCGAAAAAATACATTAGTCTAGAGTTTCCCCATTTTCACCTGCGAAAAATGCTCGGAAAATTCCAAGAAAAATACCATCACGATCCTCGCGACGAACCGGTCGAAACGAGTACCTGCACGTTCAAAACCGAGTTTTCTACGCTGAGAAACAAATTTTGTAAGGGAAACACTCCAAAGAAAACTGTACAGAATTTCAGCATCCAAGAACTCTGGGAGAAAAGGATTTTCACCTTTGAAAAATATTTAGAAAATTTCCATAAAATTTGAGGGTGTTCATTGCGCTGTGTATATGAAAAACGCCTCCTAGCACGCCTTGATCCGACACCTGTACGCAAAGATATAGTCAAAACACCCGAGTGCTGTCCAAAACTCCGTGAAGAAAAATGGGTCACAAAGAAGCTCGGGAAACTCCAAGATCCACACGAAAAAAGAGGAAGCTCAAAACAGAAGTTGGAGCCCTACCTGTCGTGAGTCCAACGGTGCAAGAATCGCCTGAATCGGAGGTCGGGGTAAGCCGGGGGAGTCCGCGCACTAAAATGCCACGAAACAGGTTGCCGGTGTGGAAGCGTCACTGTGCGCCGCGTCGCAGAAAAAGCCGAGGTGGTGATCTCCAAAAATCCCCAAAGTTCTCCAATAGGTAGTGCTCTGTGGGAGGAAGGATTCTCCTTAAGCTCTTACTATGGAAAGAAGTCCAAAAAAAGTAGAAAAAGGCCCCCAAGGACCCTATTTATAGGCCCAACCCAATAGCCAAGCTTAACCGGATTCGGGCGCACCAATTCGGGCGCCCGAATCCGTTTGGCCGCACAATTCCGGTCCGACCAGCGCCCGGATTCACCCACGCCTGCCACGTGTCCCCGCACAACAGACAGCCTGTGCGGGGCGGCTGGGAGCCCGCCGCATGGCCACCAAATGGTCAAAGGGGTAGGTACGGCGCGCCACTCACGTGATGACGCGTGGCCGCACTCGAGCGCGACCGACAGCGCGTCTGGCGCCTCTGCGCACGCGCCCCGAGGCACCGCCCGCGTGGTCCGTGAGCCAGCCAGTGCCAGCCAGCAGTCCGTGAGCAGTTCGTGAGCCAGCCAGTGCCAGGCTGCCACGCGTCATGCACCCGGTCCACCGAGCCCGCGCAAATTCACTGGGTCGCGTCGCGTGCGCCAACCACTCCGCGCACGCCACGCGTCCCACCCCCGCGGTCCATACACCCGCCGCGCCTCCCCGTGGACCGAGCTGCGTGAGCCGACCAATAACAGGCCACCACGTGGCTTAGGCCGGTCCACGGTCCTCCCCCATGCACCGAAATTCCCCGAAAACTTCCGGAAGCCCCTTTTTGGTCATCCGGACTCCGAATTTGACAAGCAAATAGCTGTTTTCAAGCGTTTTTCCGCGCTGAATCCAAATCCAACCTCTGTTTGGCCCAAAACTTTTTCTAAAATTTGACAAATACAGCCGAAGGTCAAATCAGCTAAAAATGTCTCACAGGGTCCATCTGTGGCGTCCCTTTCATGCACCATGGGCCAGACACACCAACACTAGGTGTTCTACACAGTGGATTCATCGGAAAGATTGCATGGGAAATCTGGACCACTACAACTTTGAGGTATATATTGCTGAATTTGCATCTCTTTTCCCTTTTGGCTGAATTCTGAAATTCTGCGCTGAGGTCGCTGTTTTTGATTCGTT
Organism: Tillandsia fasciculata; assembly: GCA_029168755.2. NCBI lineage: Eukaryota > Viridiplantae > Streptophyta > Magnoliopsida > Poales > Bromeliaceae > Tillandsia > Tillandsia fasciculata. Next base: position 11,832,749 of record CM054944.1, on the reverse strand, counting down.
GGAATCTTAGGAGCCTGGGTAATGTGCACGCCAAGTTTCATCTCGATCAGACTCCGGATCGTCGCGTTCCAGGTGGGTTATTTCCTCCAAAATTAGCGGGCTTCCTATTAATTCTATTATTATAGTTGTCAAGCATGCTAGTAGTAGTGCTACTATTGGTATTGATGATAGATGTAGAGTTGTGGAACTTTGACTAGCACCCTGTCATATGTTGTATGATCCCTGACCAGACTTTAGAAAACTCTTAATTTGGGTACATTCTAGCTGCATTCGAACTTCTTACACTTGCATTATCTTTCTCTCCTGACTTAGTGTCTATCCTCGCCCGAGTATTGGGCCGAGTGGTCGGGGTAGTGTAGGATGGATGTTACGCTCGTGCCTTGAGGCCGAGTGGAGTCTGGTAGTTGAGGTTAGATCTTGTTCTAGTGTCGGGAGCCGTATGGATCGTCGGCGGTCCTGGGTCGTCGAGTGTTCTCCGACCAATTTCATTAGCAGTTGAGTTCGCGATAGCGTGGGGATTTGTGGTAGCAGGACCTTAAATCCAGAATGTTTCGTTTTTAGACACACATGATTTCGGTAAACCAATATTTTCTTTTTGAATTTCGAAGGGTCGCCGAAACCTATTCTTGGTTGATTAAGATGAAGGCACTAGCCCTTCGGGGTTTGAAAATTAAAACTTATTCAACTGATTTTTTTTTAAACTAAAATTTTTTAAAATTGATTTACACAAATCAAGATGGTTTTCTAAAGAAGCTACCTTTTGTCCTCACCCGAAGAGCGTTTGAGTGAAAATGGTTTTCAGAAATAAATATCGTCTTTTCATATAAATCTCCTCACCCGAAGAGGGTTCGAGTGATTTGGGTTCTAAGAGTTGTTTTCATATTTGGGTCGAAACCTACGGGAGGCTGTGCTTGGAGCCTGTTCTAGTTTGATTAGGGCTGTAGGCACTAGTCTTTTGAAATTTTTGGACACTTTATTGTTGTTAGCTGTTGAGTTAGTGAGTGATCCAGGGTCGTTATGTGAGGACCCGAATCCCCACTTAAGGGTTTATTGATGGATTAGTGGCTTCTGGGAGTGTGTGTGCGCGTGTCGGGCCCAAGAATTGGATTTCTGGAGTAAATGGAGCAAGATTGCTTTTCAGGAGGCCCATATTGGGTGATTGAGGTTTTTGCGCGCTTATTGGAACCAAGGAATTGACCCAGTAAGAAAATGGATCAAGTTTACTTTTTTGAGAATTTTTGACAAATTTTAGAAGTGGAATTTGGCCGAATGGACATCGAATTTGGATTCGGCGCGCAAAAACGAGCGGAATGGACTATTTACTTGAATTTTTCGGAGTCCGGACGCGAAAACATGGCGAGGCAGCTAGTTCTGTTCCGGTGGCCAGAGAGGCGCCGACGGCGGCGGAGCGCGGTGGCGCGAGCTCGGGCAGGCGGCGGAGCGGCGCGGGCAGGCGCGCGGGCAGGCACGCGGTCCACCGCGGAGGCGTGCACCGTGGGGAAGGGGCACGTGGCACCTCGTGAGTGGCGGGCACAGCAGGCGCGGTCCACAGGATTGTCGCGGGTGCACGGTGGACCAGGGGAGGACACGTGGCGTCTTGTGGCGGGTCCTGGTGCGCGCGGCCCACGCGACGGCGGCGGCTGCCTCGGGATGCGTGCCCGACACGGCGCCACGGGCGGCGTGAACGCGCACGTGGGCACGGCGTGGGCGCTGCCGATGATGTGGGGGCGCCACGTGGCGCCCCGTGGTTGGTCGGGCGCAGCCGCGCACGTCCGCGTGTCGGGACACGCGGCGTCCTGCGGTTCGCGGGCGCGCGTGCGCCGGGCGCCGTGAGCGTTGCTGGGCCACGTGGCGGCCCGGGAAGAATTCGGGCGCGCATAGTAACGAGCCGGGCCCGTTACTGTAGCAGCCCGAAAACTTTCGGGCGCCCGAATTTGGGCCAAAAGTCCAAAGTGTTGGATTTTTCGGGCTGGGCCTATAAATAGGCTGTTTGCTGGGGCTTTTTGCCCCCTTTCCCGAGCTCCCTACCCTTGGACCCTTTAGCAAAGTTGTAGATCTTCGTGTTGCGCATCTTCTGGCAGAGGCCCGGAATTTTTGGAAACCGCGGCATTGACGTTTTCAGCATCGTAGCGCGGAGCGACGATCTTTCATCGGAGGCCCGTTATCGCCGCATTTCGGTCTGAGAGGTCCACAGAGCTACTCCGACAGTATTTTTGGATGATTTTTGCGGCGTTGGATTCATGAGAGGTTTATCTTCGACTTTCGTGTTGAGTGTTTCGTCTAGATTTGGGTTTTGGCATAGTTTTTGAGGCTTTACTGAGCCCCTGTTTTGCTGGTGAAATTCCTGGACAGCAAGGTCTTCGCAGATTTTTATCTCCGCATCCGGACATCAGAATTTGACGTTTCAGGACTCTATCGATATCTACTCTTCGCGAGGACCGCCGTCATATTTTTACTAGAATTTTTGAAGATTGTTTTACAGGTGAAATTTTTGCTTTAAAGGGACTGTTCACCGCAGAATTTGTAATCTTGGAAATTGTGGAAATTAAGTGTAATTTTTGGGATATATTTTGTACCCAGGATGGTTTGAGCACTGCTATTGTACTGTTGGCTTGGTGGTTGTGCTGTTATATCTGTTTTTGGGTGTTCTCAGCTGTACGACTCCTGACAGTTAGCACGTTCAGGTGGGTGGCCCTGTCTCCAAGGTTGATGGACTGTACGTTAAGCCTGCTATTGTAGGACTATGCATGATAGCGAATTCTTGTTCAGCATGCTAGAATATAGGAATTGCTATTCCTTATTTTACCTGATGATCTTGTCATCTCCATGCTTTCTATTATCTGTAAAAATTATTGTTATCTTGGAACTTGACCTAGCACCCCCGTCATATGCAGCACATTCAGCCAGACTGTAGAAAACTCCAACTTGGGCTAGATTTATTCTGCTTTAGACATCCACACTTCTTTTCTTCATGGACATAGTGTTTTACTCGCCCGGGTAGTGGGCCGAGTGATTAGGTTTCTTTTAGTTTGGGATGCATTCTACACTCATGCTTGGGAGCAGAGTGGAGTCTGGTAGAGGTAGTTGATCGTTCATCTGTGGCGGGAGCCGTTTGGGAGGACGGCGGTCCAAAGATATTCCATTTTTCTTATTTTATTTGTCGCCGCTGTGTTAGTGGCAGCGGTTTACCAGTGTTAGCAGGACCTTGAACCCAGAACTGTTTTTGGACACACATATGATTTTAGTCAACCAAATATTTTCTTCCAAGCGTCGTAGGGTCGCCTGAGTCTGTTCTTGTTTGATTGGACGAAGGCATTAGCTCTACGAGGGTTGGATATAAAAACTCGTTTTCAACTATTTTCCTAAAAAGAACTAAAAATCATTAAATATGAATTTCTTTCAGATCAAATGGCTTTCGGTAAGAAATGTCACCTTTTTCCAATAAATTTAACCACCCGAGATGATTTGAGTGGTCTGGGTTCTAAGGTCTGCCTTTTTCCTTTGGGACGAGAACAATGAGAGGCTATGCCTAGAGCCTGTTCTTGTTTGATAGGGTTGTAGGTTCTAGTCTTTCAGGGTTTCCGGATCCTTTATTATCGTCTGTTGTAGGGTTTATCCTGTCAGTGAGTCTGCAGGTTGGGTTGATGTTCTGTGGTTGGGAACCGTTGGAGTTGACGGTGGTCCCGGGTCATTGGGTGTTGTCTGTCTAGTTCTGTTAGCCCTGAGTGGTGGGTTGATCCTAGCTGTGGAGTATCTCCAGCCAGTATGTTTTGTGCTGTGAGTTGTTGGAGAGGCTAGCGTCTCGTGTTTCGTGAGAGCTGATCAGCTGAGTCGTCGAGAGTGCTCCGACTGTTGTGCGAGATGTTTGAGGATTGAGTCCTTCTATTCAGAGCGTGAGCGTGGATTTTGACTATAGCCTGCAGTGCCACCTGAGCGACAGAGTGCGCGGATACCTTTCCTCGGTGGGGTCGCGCCCCTCGAGAGTCACGCCCGGGGTGGATATGTTACTTTTGTATCGCGACTTGTCGACGCCGTCCCTCTGACTGAGCCAGTTTTGGCAGTTACGGATGCTTTCCCTCTGGCTTAGCCAGTTTTGGCAGCTATGGACACCCTACGTAAGTCCGGTCCTCCGGGATGTAACGGCAGTAGGTAGGCACAGGCTTGACTGGACCCGAGGAGGCAGTCAGTTCAGATTGGGTGACTATACTGTTATGTTAGTAGATGCATCATATTTTCATCTGTTCTACTTTTTGAGCATCTAGATAGGGGCATAGTAGCTGTAGAGTTTATTTTCCAGCTTTTTCCCTTCAGCACTGCATTTGTTTCCTCATGCCTGTAGTAGACTTAGTGGGCAGACTCTTGGGCTTGTTGACGGCACCCACTGAGAGCTACTGTGGGATGTAGTTCTCACACCCGTCGTGGTGTCTTTTTCCCCAGGGACTTCTACTCCTGTTCCTGCTGTTCCACCTGCTGCTTCTTCAGATCGAGATAAGGGAGTCGCGAGCGAGATCCCTACCAGTCGTCGTCGTCCAGAGAGTAGATGTACCCACTTTTTATGTTTTGAGAGTTCTTTATGTTGAGAGACATTGTAGTGAGATATAGAGTTGTACTTTTCTGTTTTTATTCTGAGAGACTTATGTACTTTTGGTGAGGACTTTGTGTTGTATATATATTTTATTTCTAGCAGTTTACTTCCAGCTCTGATATCTGTTTAGTATAGCATCTTTCTTTTGCAGGTTAGACGCTTCGTCTATACGGGGTTCACCGTATGGGCGGCAGATCTGTTAGCGAGCCCGGGTCGCAGTTTCGACCCCGGGGCGTGACACGTTAAGTATTTTCTAGCTAGTGTTGTAGGGCCCCAAAACCCTATGTAGATTTTTTCCGTGAATCCACTATGTGAAACACCTATCATTGGTGTGTCTGGCCCATAGTGCATTAAAGGGGTGCCACAGATGGACCCAGTGAGGTATCCAGAGCTGGATTGGCTTTCGGCAGCTTTTGCCAAATTTTAGAGAAGGTTTTGGGCCAATCAGAGGTTGGATTTGGATTCGGCGTAGAAAAACGCTTGAAAACGGCTATTTGCTTGTATTTTTCTGAGTCCGGATGCTCAAAAACGGACTCCTGGAAGTTTTCAGTGGATTTGGGTGCATGGGGAGATCGTAGACCGCCGGATTGCCACGTGGCGGGCTGTTATTGGCCAATTTACAGCGCGCGGTCCACAGAGCAGCGCCAGGTGGCGCATGGACCCGGCGCAGGGACATGTGGCGCCCCAGGAGTGGCCGGCGAACGATGCGCGGTCCACGGAACCCCGCGCGGGTGCATAGACCGAGCGCAGGGACACATGGTAGCAGGTGATAGGCGGACTCACGCGGCGCAGTCCACGGTGGTGCACGACGACGTATTGGGAAGCGTGTGCGCGTGGGGGGCAGGCGGCGCGGCCGGCGAAGCGCACGTGGGCGCGGTCGGCGGGTCGCGCGGGCTGGCCACGTGGCGCCCAGCCATTGGCTGGCGTCACCCACCCGCGTTGACGGGGGCGCGCCACGTGGCAGTGTCCGAAGGGCCTTGCACTTGCTATTCTCTGTTTGGGACATGTGTCAAGAACAGGTGGTTTCGAGCGCTGGTCGGACGACACCTCTAGTGAAACTGTCGGATTCGGGCGCCCGAAAAGGTGCGCCCGAATCCGAACAGTAGCTCTCTTTTGGCTTGGGCCTATAAATAGGCCCCTTGGGCCTTCTTTTGTGCTTTTTCTGGGTAGTTTCACAAGGAAGGCCTTTAAGAGAATTTCTTTCTTGTTCAGTTGTCCATCTTGTGGAGAAGTTCCAGAATTTTTGGAGGACGCTACTTCGACGTCTACTGCGATTCGGCGCACTGCGACGCACCTTCCTTATTAGCCTTTTCCGTCGTGTTTCGGTCTGCTGACTTTCATGGGCTACCCCAAAGGAATTTTCAAGTGATTCTTGCGCCCACGTTTTCACAACAGGTAGGGCTACGACTTTTGTATTTTCAGCTTCTTCGCTTTTCGAGGTTTTCTTGGCCTTTTCGGATCATTTATGTGACCCATTTTTATGTGATGGAACTTGAACAGCATCGGGATTTTTGTGGGTTTTCTTAGCACCCGAGAGTCGGAACAAGGAGTGCAAGTACTCGATTTACATCTACGCGTCGCAAGGAACATCATCGTATTTTCTTAGAATTTTTATGAGGTTGCTTCGAAGGTGAAAATTATACTTTTTCTGGACAGAGTACTGCTGACTTTTGATCATTGGAAGTTTCGCGTGTACCGTGATGATTAATTTGTATCTTGGCCTACAGGTGTCGGAACGAGACGAGTAAGTACTCGTGTTTCATCTACTCGTCGCGAGGATTGCAACGGTGATTTTTCCTGATTTTTTTTAGGACTGTACTAAGGTGAATTTTCTCGTTTTTCGTGCTATTTTATAAACAGTAATTAATGTGTGGAAGTTGTTCATTTATGCCGTGTGCGATCTATGTTGCTATAGTTCTCGCATTTTGGAGGTTTATGGAGATTAAGGATCTTGGATAGCGAGGAATCTCATATTGTTATGTTCACGCTTTTCGAGGTGGGTAGTTGTTGTGGACCTCATCTTTGATTTACTCACTAGGAATATTAGAGTGATCCCCGTTGTTGAATGCCGGTTAGTATATCGTGGTTATTATGCATGCTGGTATAGTTGGACTTGTGCTATGTTGTACTTGGTATTCTTTTGAGATCTTCATTATCCTGGAATAGCATGCTCTAATTAACGAATGAACAATGATATTTGTCTTTCTTTTATCATCATGAGAACACATGCAAGCTTGTATGGACATCTAGTTAGGCCACCTTTTTCTGCTACACTATCATTGGAATTTGACTTAGGAGAAACCATATTAGCACCTCTTCTCCTTTTATTGAGATACCTGTGGTATTGCTCGGGTTGAGCAGGGTTGTAGGATAGTGTAGCCGGGTCTATTGAGTGGATTTGTCATACCAGATTGTGGGTTATGGGGTATTGCGGCGACCGCGGACATTGGGCGGTTAACCGGATGTTTACTTGTGCATCAGATTGGCGGATCAGATTTCTCTAGTGGATAGAGTTTTTCTCTTATTAAGTATTATTACATTTGATTGGGGGATCGGGTTATCTTTAGTGGAGGGGTTTTCCCACTTTGATCAGAGTCGTGATCCAGTCCTGCTATATTATGATACTTGCGACTTATTACTTTACTCGTGTGGGTCGCTCCCCTCGAGTGCCACTCCGGAGTGTGCGACAGGCAGGCTTTGAATCCTTGAGACTCCTTCTTTCCATCGGTGTTATGCGTAGGCTGGCATACCCGATATGGCAGGCACAGCAGGCAGTACCAGTTTTACTGGTCCATCGATTGGGTTTATTCAGGCAGACACTTTTACTGATGCATTCATATAGTGACTATTTCTAGCACTGCATTTAGAGGCATAGTAGTGGTAGCTTAATTTTATTCGCAGTCCTGTTTATAGTTTACCACCTCTTCTTCCCCTATGCCTCTGGTAGACCTAGTGAGCATGTCAAAGTTTGAGGCTTAACCCACTAGGGGAGGCTACTATTTTTATAGTAGTTCTCACACCCATCGTCTTTTTCTTTGTTTCTCCCTTTATTTTGCAGAGTCCTCAGTGGGAGTTGCTGGGCCATCAGCATCGGATCGAGGTAAGAGGATAGCGGATTAGATAGAGTGTCCACCCGACAGTATGCTAGCTGGACTTTTTGATGTACCCCTATCTTCTCAGACAGTCTTATGGTACTTTATTTTTGGGTCTGACTGTAGCCAGCTGTTTGTATATTTATGGAGAGCTGGGAGAGATACTTGTATTTATTTACAGTTGTTCCTTACTTTATTTCCAACTTTAGTCTGAGATGTAGTAGTTTTAGTTCAACTCTGATTTTATGCTCTTTTTATTATTATCTCTTATATCTGAGCAGGTTACCGGCGCTTCGTGTATGCGGAAAATACCGTGTGCACGGCGGATCTGTAGATGGGCCCGGGTTCTGGTTTACACCCGGGGCGTGACAAGTGTTATGAGTTGATTGGGTTTGTGAGTTTTCCGATCTGGTTGATCGTGAATTTGGACTATAGCCTGCATGTGCTACTGTTGTGATACTTGATGCCGCACTGTTTTTCCTTAGTGAGGTCTTGAGATGTCGCTCCGGATGCGATGGTGGGCCTATTCAGGCAGTTTCACGCAATTGTTATGATAGTCCGTTGGGATGCCCTACGTATATCCTGCCCGGAGGGGATGGTGGTGGTAGGCAAGCACAGGCTTGACTGGACCCTATGTGGCATTCATTACGATTGGGTCGATTGAGCACCTCGAGTCCTAGTAGTTGCATATTATCATCAGTTTCACCCATTGAGCATCGTAGATAGATGCATAATAGCTGTAGATTTCTTTCCGGCTTATCCCCTTTCCTATTACAGTAGTTCTGTTATCTTATGCCTCTAGTAGACTGTCACGCCCCGGGTGTAAACCAGAACCCGGGCCCGTCCACAGATCCGCCGTGCACACGGTATTTCCCGTGTACACGAAGCGCCAGTAACCTGCTCAGATATAAGAGGTATAATAAAAGAGCAATAAAAACAGAGCTGAACTAAAACTAATACATCTCAGACTGAAGCTGGAAATAAAATACAATACATCTGTACATAAATGATACATCAGTCTCTCCCAGCTCACAAAATACATACAACTTGCTGGCAGAAGCCAGTCCCAAAAGTGAAAGTACTACCGTCTGAGGAAACATGGGTACACCAACAATCCAGCTAACATGCTCATCCTGCCTCGAGATCTATCTACTCGGCCGTCCTCTCTCCTCGACCCGCCACTGTAAGCCCAGTAGCACCCGCAGAAGACACTGCAAAACAAGGGAGAAGAAAAAGAGGAAAGAAGAATGGGGGTGAGACTACTAGTAAACCAGTAGCCTCCCCTAGTGGGTAAAACCTCAACTCTGACACGCCCACTAGGTCTACCAGAGGCAAAAGGAATAAAGGTGGTATGATATGAAGATGCTCCTGATAAAAGGCTACCACTAGAATGCCTCTAAATACTGAGCTACAAGAACAGCTGAATGTATGCATCAGAATACAAATGCCTGCCTGAATAAACCCAATCCGACCACCAGTAAACACTGGTACTGCCTGCTGTGCCTGCCAAATCGGGTATGCTGGCCAACGCATAACACCGATAGGGGATGGGAGTCTCAAGGACTCGAAGCCTGTCTGCCGCACACTCCGGAGTGGCACTCGAGGGGAGCGACCCACACGAGTAAAGTATCTCAGTATCCAGTAACATAAGTATCATAAATCAGCAGGACTGGATCATGACTCTGATCAAAGTGGGAAAACCCATCCACTAAAGAAAGACCCGATCTCAACCTGATGCAAGATAAACAAATAGTGGGAAACTCCATCCACTAGAGACCTGATACCCAATCTAATGCATAAGCAACCTCCGGTCAACCGCCCAAGGTCCGCGGTTGCCGCAATACCGTGCCACCAAGCCTGCCTGTCCCAAAATCCAAGATCCTGACTACACTATCCCCAAACCCCCTGCTCGCGCACGAGCTACAAATACCCTGAGCCTCAAATGAAAGGAGACAAGAATAATAAAAAGGTTTCTCCTATGTCAATTCCAGCATGATAGTGTAGCAGAAAAAGGTGGCCTATCTAGGTGACCATACAAGCATGCAAATGTCCCAAGATGATATAAAATAAAACAGATATCAATAACCTTTATAATGTTAGAGCATGTAGAGAACAGTATGAGAAAAGTAAGTATGAGATACCCTGTGCCACATACCCAAAACCCACAAATCATTGATTAGCCTTATCCTTTAACATGATGCTACTGCTCTACAACCATAAGCCCCAATCAAGTAAGTTCTAACAATATCTGTTTAATCACAATAAGCCTGCCATTGCCACACATAAAGTGCATTTAACCTTTTAATCAAAGAAGCTACTCAAATGCCTAGCGGGTAATCAGATGAAGAAGGGTTAACAACAACACCCATAATAACAATCCTGACCCAGATCCGACATCCGGTCAACCGCCTACTATCCGCGGTAGCCGCAATACCCCAAAAGCTAGAATCCAAGCCCTAGCTACACTATGCCAATCCCTGCTCAAACCTGAGCAACAAATAGCCGTCTGCCTAAGGAATAGGGGAAGAAGAGACAATAGGGTTTCGCCTAAGTCCGGTCCCAACATAGAGTGTAGTGATCAACAATGGTCTAACTAAATATCCATAAAGGTAAGCCTATCTCCTCAAGAAAGAAAGTAGGGAAGTGACGAATAGTGGTTCATCATGTGTATCAAATAATAACTCCACCTGGGTGTAATCATCATGCTAAATCACAATCCAACCACACATGTCCATAACCTGCTAATCACCCTCACATGAATCATCCACCTATGCCTGTCCAAAAATCCTCAAGTGGTACCCTCCCACAAGACGCCTCACAATATCACAATATGAAAGTACATCCCCCCCCCCTTATGCAAGGTTAAATGCTAAAACGATGTCCATGAAGCATGTATAAGTTCCAACATATCAAGTTTCCAATATAATGTTTTCCATATGATAGGCTCACAATTATTTAGTTAAGCATGCATGTCCATTAGGTGACCATTCAACATGTCCAATAAAGGGGATCACTCTAATATTCCTAGTGGGTACATCAGAAAAGAGGAGTAAAGCAACCACCCACCTAGAATTGCGCAACCCAAGGCTGTCCAATATCTCTTTTTCACGCCACAAGTCCAAACAGATAAGCCGCCGCGATCACTGTTCACAATTACCCCAAAACATGCAATTAAACATACAATTATCCTCAAAACATGCTACTCCAGTAATCAGTCCAGAGTTGAGCCTTTTTCACCTGCGAGTTGTGCACAGAAAATTCTCAAAAATATACCATCGCGATCCTCGCGACGAGCCGGTCGAAACGAGTACCTGCACGCTCAAATCCGAGTTTCCTACACTGAGATAAAAATTCGGCAAGGGGACTACCCCAAAGAACTCTGTACTGTAAATTTCAGCACCAAATACTGAAAATAATGCCTTTTTCACCTTCGAGAAAAATCCAGAAAAATCCAGGAAAATTTGAGGATGTTCCTCGTGATGTGTAGATGCAAATTGCCTTTTAAATCACCCCAATCCGATGCCCGGTTGCGGAGATATCGCCGAAAGATCGAACCGCTGTCCAAAACTCAATCACAGCAAATGGTGTCACAGTAAACTCAGAAAAACTCCTCGAAAAACGCAAAATGAGGGAAAATAGAAAATACCAACATTAAAGATCTGTCAGTCGCCGTTCCAATGGCGCAAGAATCGCCAGAAAATGTTGTCGGGGTAGGCCGGGAGAGCTCTCGCATCGAAACGCGACGAAAGGGGTACACCGATGAAGGAACGTCGCGCCGCGCCGGAGAAAATGGAAACCTCGTAATCCGTGCTGCCAAAAAATCCAAAACTTCACAGGAGCATTCCTCTCTTCTTGGAGAAGATTTCATCTTCTCATCCCTCAGGAAGATGGAGCCTCGAAAATGGTGAAAATGCTCCCCCAAGCCTTCTCGGATGGAACTAATAGGAAAAACCAGAAAAATCTTATCAAGAAATTACCTCTGTGTCCCGCCGAACAGGAAACACAGAAAACAACCAATCACTGCCTGCCACGTGGCCACCAAACACCAAACAGCAATTCCAGCCAATCCTATTGCGACACGTGGCCCCCACCGCGCCTGCCCGCGCGCCCAGACGCGCCTGCTGCCCTTCTGCCCGCACAGTTGACCAACCAATAGCGAAGCGCCACGTGTCACTGCCTCTGACTAGTGCACCCGGTGCATGAAAGACTGTGAACCGCACCAATAGAAACCTGCCACGTGTCCAAGCCCAGTACACCATACACCTGCGCCGCTCCGTAGACCGCGAGCAATGGACGGTCCAATGGTAAGCTGCCACGTGTCCACGCCTGTCCACTGTACACCACTATCCTACTCCGTGCTCCCAGACCACAACACCGACCAGTAATATCATGCCACGTCCCATCCTCCGGTGCACGCCGGCCCGTGGACCGCGCGCCCGAGCGCCTGCCCGCGCGCTGCCCGCGCCCTGCCCGCGCCGCGCGCCGCCGCCGTTCCGCCTGCCCGAGGCCGCGCCGCCGCCCGCCGACGCTGCCCGCCGCTACCGCCGGCCGCCGGTGATCGCCGGAGTTACTGTTCCGGCGGTGAACAGTAACCAGAGCTCAAAAATCACAAGTGGGTAGTCCGTTTTGACCGTTTTCGCGCGCTGAATCCAAATTTGACGTCCGTTTCGCCAAATTCCAACTCTAAAAATCGCCGGAGGCTCCCGGAAAGATATTTTTAATCCGGATTTTGCGCTGAGTCCAAATTTGATATCCGATTTGCGCGAAAACACCTCTAAACATCCGATGGGGTCCCTCGATTACCCACGTGATCCATTTAAGCCCGAAATCCAACACTTGTGTCCAAATTGGCGCCCGAACACCGCCGACATGCCCCTTAGGCCTCCAGAAGCTGCCGGTCACACTGTAAAAGCCCTGTAGAATTCCGGATCATCACATAGACTTAGTGGGCAGACCGTTGGGCTTGGAGACGGTACTCACTAAGAACTACCTACTTGGGCATTTTTGTTGTGTGATAGAAGTGGTTTCACGCAAAACAGACACCAAATTTGGATTCAATGTGAAAAAATATTCGAAATCGATTATTTGGATGCATTTTTCTGTATCCAGACGCCCGAAAATGGACACTGAAAGTTTTTACTGAAATTCGGGTGCACGGGGGAGCTGTGGACCGGGGGACACGTGGCAGCTCCCCATTGGTGCGCTTTGGACACGTGGCAACACCGGAGTGGTGGGCGCATCAGGCGCGGCACGCGCAGAGCGGCAACCCAGGCGGGGGACACGCGGCAGCGTGCGGGCAGGCGGAGCGGTGCGGGCGCCGAGAGGATAGGCGCGCCACGTGGCGACCCCTCATTGGCCGAGCGCGATCGCGTTGTTGGGCCGCAATTGGATGAGGGTGCCACATGGCGGCCGCTAATTGGCGAGGCCGTTGACCGCGGGCGCTGGCGTGGATGGGCGACACGTGGCTTGATCGGACGGCCGTGGTTGATTCGGGTGCTCCTCGCAGCCGCTTCTTCAGGAGATTCGGGCGCCCGAAAATGTACCCAGAGCCTAAATTCTAGGTATTTTTTAAGGATCTTTTGGGCTATAAAAAGGGCTTTTCTCCTCCATTTCATAGTTTTTGGAACCTAATTTTTTGGAGGATTTTTACAGAGCTTCTTCCCCTAATTCTTCTTCATCACCACCACCATTGAAGGACTTTGGGGGAGCTTCTACACCACCTTTAGCCAAGCTTGAAGAAGAAGATCCATTGAAGCATTTTGAGCTATTTTCGTCGTGTTTCAGTGCAGAGGCTCTACAGAGCTCATTTCTTAGAGTTTTTGGGTGATTTTTGGTTTGCCATCTTCCCGAGAGGCAAGCATACAACTTTGATATTTACCACTTCACCTGGATCTTGAGTTTTCATGCGGTTTTATGCCATATTTGGGACCCTTGTGCACAGCCTAAAGTTTTGGACAGCCCTATGTATTTTCCATCTTATGGACGGTAGGATTGGACTTTCGAGTTGATTTTTGTGGAAAAATCTTCAAGACTTGAAGCTCTATAACTTTGGTATGTACCACTTCACCTAGATTTGGAGTTTTTTTGGAGTTTAGTTACCATCTTTGGAGTTTTTGTGCACAGATCCGCTGTTTGGATAGTTCATAGTATTTATGGAATTTCTCTTTGATTTGTGCATGGATTTTGGGGTTCTTTAGCTTGTTTTGCATCTCCTCTCGAAGAGAAATCCATTGGTATCTTGCTTGCTCGATTTAAAGTTCGTTTGCCCTGGTAACTTTAATGATCTTTCAACCCCTGTGTTAAGGTTTACAGTAGTTCACTATTTTGAATTTTGTGTTGATGAAAGAAGCTTGGGATGCAGATTTTTTGATAAGTTTTTGGTTGTTTTCGAGATTTTAAAGTTCCAGCATCTTTTTAAGGTTAAGGTGACCGATTCCTCTTTTGATTTCAGTGGCAAATTCCTTATGGATTGATCCCTATAATTTTTGGAAGTTGATGCTGACATTTTAATGTGTTCTTGGGCAGTATTACACTCTTCGCTTAATTTAATTATTAAGGAGAATTAATGATGGATTTTTGAAGAGTTGGAGATGTTCATATGACAGAGGACACCTTTGATTTACTATTGGGAACTTCAATTTAAGGTATTTTGGGCTGTACATGCATTTTATTTAGCATATGTATGCTCGCTAAAATTCTAAGATTTTTGCGCAGCGGCTGTTGTTTTCGCGATTGCGACAATTCGAGTGGTGGATTTGGCTGATTCTTGCTCATTGGATTCCTAAGAGGCTTAGAATTCTACACGCCAAATTTTAGCCCGATCGGACAACCGACAAGTTTCAGGTGGGTTGGATTTTCCTCCAAAATTAGTGGGCGGCTTCCTAATTCTATTGTGTAGTAAGCATGCATGATAAGTTTGTGGTTTACTTGTTGAATGAGAGCATGTGTGTCTTGGTTGTACTCCTTGTTAAATGGAAGCAAGCATGATAAGAATGGCATACTATGTCACGCCCCGGGTGCAAATCAGGACCCGGGCCCGTCTACAGATCCGCCGTGCACATGGGATTTCCCACGTACACGAAGCGCTGGTAACCTGCTCAAATATTAAATGTACAATAATCTCCCAGCTCACTAAAATAATACACCCGCTGGCGGAAGCCAGACCCAAAATAAAAGGAGAATATCACAGTCTGAGTGGAGGGTACAACGTCTATCTACAGCTTTCAGTCCCCCAGGAGATCTATCTATTCAGCGATCCCCTTACCTCGATCAGCTGCCGATGGCCTAGCAGCTCCTGCAGATGACTCTGCAAAATAAAGGAGAAGAAAGAAACAGAAAACAATAATGGGGGTGAGAACTACCAGATAAACCAGCAGCCTCCCCTAGTGGGTAAAACCTCAACTCTGACGCACCCACTAGGACCACTAGAGGCAAAAAGGGAAAAGGGGAAGTAGTAGATACAAAAGATGCTGAAACAGAAAACTACCACTACTATGCTGTAAAAACTGTATGCATGCATCAGAAATAGTATCTGTCCAAATAAACCCAATCTAGTCACCAGTAACAACTGGTACTGCCTGCTCAGCGGAATCTGCACACACGGCTCGAAACCGCAGGATCGGCTCACACGGCTCGCATCCCAACATAAGTATCAGACCGGCACACACGGCTGGGTCCGAGAAAGCACACCTCCGGAGTGGCACTCGAGGGGAGCGACCCACACGAGTAAAATATCTCTGTCCTCAGTATCACAAGTATCTCTGTAGCACATGTCTCAATATAGCAGGACTGGATCATAACCATGATCAAAGTGGGAAACTCCATCCACTATAGAAACCCAATCCCCAACTGATGCAATAAATAAACCAAACTCAACCCCAATCTGATGCAAGGATAAGCATCTGGTCAACCGCCTACTGTCCGCGGTCACCGCAATACCCCACAAGTCTACAATCTAGCACAACCTTGGCTACACTATCCCAATCCCCTGCTCATACCTGAGCAACAACATATGAATGCAAAGGACAACAATGAAACATGTTCAAATCCCAATATGATAGTGTAGCAGTAAATAGTGGCCTTACCTGATGTCCGGGCATGCATGCAACTGTCTTTATTTGTAAAAGTTGTAAAATAGTGTCAAAGGTTTAAAACAATTGATTTACTGAATAAAAGCCATTTGCATGCGAGATCATAGCCTTTGTATTAATCACAGTGTCCCAATATAAGTCATCATATCATTTGTGGGTTATATTAATTTTTAGGGGAGTTTGTCCCAGCGGTCCTTGTCATTTGTCATATTAATTTGTCCCAATGGTTCTCATTAATTGTCCTGTTAGTTGTCCTGTTAGTAGTCCTGTTAGTAGTTCTGTTAGTTTGTCTCAATGGTTCTCATTAATTGTCATATTTTAGGGGATTTCTAGTAATCCCAGTGAGCTTGTCAAAAATGAGGTAAGCAATAGCCGCCCACCTCGAACAGCTCAAACGACACCCCAGGTAGTCTCCTGGTTGTCCGCAGTCCTCAATTCCTGCAAATCAACGCTCCCGGTATAAATACAAATCCCAAAAAGCACAATATTTGCTGTTTTTCAGACAGCACGGGAAAAGAGGAATTTTTCACCTCTAAAATGAGCTCCTAAAATCCCAGAAAAATCACGGTTGCGTTCCTCGCGAAGAGTAGATCAAAATCGACTCTTTAAACGCCTCGATCTGACGCTCCTACGTCAAGATAAAAATTGGAGAAGTCGGTGCTGTCCAAAAACCATTACAGTAAAAAGGGGGGTCAAAGAGGACTTGAAAACTGTGCCAAAAGTACGAAACGGAGCAAAATGATCAATACGGAAATCGAAGCCCTACCTCTTACGCTCGTGCTGTCGCAAAAATCGTCCAAAAATTCCACCTAGTTAGCCCGCAGTGAATTTTCGACGGAACTGCGACGGGAAATGGGCCTAAAAAGAAAATCGTCGCAGTGCGCCGCGTCGCAGATATCTCACTATCTGTAACTCCTAAAATCCTGAGATTCTAGAGAGAGAAAGAAGAGAGAGAGAGGAACAACTTTGGTAGAGGGAAGTTTTTCTGATTCTCTCTCCTCGGCGCGCAAAACGAGGTGGGAAAATGAGAGGGGTGAGGGGCTCTTATATAGTGGGCCAAAAGGGAATATTCCCACACGAGATCAGGATCCAAACAGGAAACACCGAAACGGGCCATCCAGGAAGCGCCACGTGTCCACAGAACAGGAAACACGCATGCAAGGGCCAATGAAAATTTGCCACGTGGCCACGTGGTGCGTGTGTTTGCCCCGTGCTCCGGGTTTTCCGGATCCTGTCAGCCAATAGGAGCACGCCACGTGTCACCGCCCCACGGGCTTCTAGAAGCCGGCCAGCCAATGGGAAGCTGCCACGTGGCAGCTGGAACTCTCGGTGCACCCGGTGCACGACAGCCGTGGACCGCGCACCAGCGCCCCCTGCCCGCGCTGCCCGCGCCTGCCCGCGCCGCGCTCCCCCGCGCTCCGCCGCTGCGCCGCCGCTGCGCTGATGCCCGCCGCCGTGCGCCGCCGCCCGCCGCCGCTCGCCGGCGGCCGCCGCCGGCCGGAACAGTAATTCCGGCCGGCGGTTACTGTTCCGGTGAACAGTACCAAGTGCCGAAAAATAAGGCGAATATACCATTTTGACCGTTTTCGCGCGCTGAGTCCGATTTCGCCGTCCGTTTCGCCAAATTCTCATCCGAAATTTTGCCGAAAGCTCCCGGAAATTCCCGTTTGCTCCGATTTCCGCGCCAAGTCTAATTTAAATGTCCAATTTCGATTCTACAAGCTCCGAAGCACTGTACAAGCTCCCCGCAGTCACTGTTTAATGTTGCACAGTTCCTGCGGGAGTCCGGATCATCACATCCTCCCCCACTAAAAAGAGTTTCGTCCTCGAAACGAGACTCAACAACAATCCTCAGTCCGATGTCTCGAATAAGTAGGGGTGGGCATCCCTCATCTCCGACTCAAGTTCCCATGTAGCCTCACGCTCGTCATGATTGCCCCATTGAATTTTCACATAGGGAATGGCCCGATTGCGCAATTCTCTCACCTCTCGATCCAGAATTCGCAGTGGGCGCTCCTCATACCTCAAATCCTCGCTGATCTCCAGCGGTGTGAAGTCGATGACGTGCGATGGGTCGAAGACATACTTCCTCAAAGTAGAGACATGAAATACATTATGGACACCAGCAAGCCTCGGAGGAAGTGCAAGTCGGTAGGCAACTGGCCCGATACGCTCCAATACCTCAAAGGGTCCAATATATCGGGGGCTAAGTTTCCCACGAATGCCGAACCTCCTGATTCCTTTGGACGGCGAGACTTTCAGGAATACATGATCACCAACCTGAAACTCTAAGTCTCGTCGCCGAACATCGGCATAACTCCTTTGTCGGCTTTGGGCGGTCTGAAGATGCTGTCGGATTACTCGGACCTTCTCTTCTGCCTCTATCAAGACATCTGGTCCCAAGGTCCGCCTCTCGCCCACGTCACTCCAATAAAGCGGTGATCGACACTTGCGTCCATACAATGCTTCAAACGGAGCCATCTGAATGCTCGCTTGAAAGCTATTGTTGTACGCGAACTCAGCTAAAGATAAGTGTCGAATCCACCCTCCGCCGAAATCCAGGACGCAAGCCCTCAACATGTCCTCCAGGATTTGTATCGTCCGCTCAGACTGCCCATCCGTCTGCGGATGGAAAGCCGTACTGAACCTGAGTTCAGTCCCCAAGGCTGTCTGCAAACTCCCCCAGAAACGCGAAACAAACCTCGGGTCTCTATCTGATACAATGGAGGCTGGTACTCCATGTAATCTCACTATCTCATCCAGATATAACTGGGCTAGTCGCTCAAGTGGCCACGTAGTCTGCATGGGCAGAAAGTGCGCCGACTTGGTAAGTCGATCCACGACTACCCAGATAGCGTCTGCTCCTCCCTGTGCCCTAGGAAGTCCGACCACGAAATCCATCGTAATGTGGTCCCATTTCCACTGGGGAATTGGGAGACTCTGTAACTTGCCAGCTGGCACTCGATGCTCAGCTTTCACCTGCTGACAAGTTAAACACTGGGCCACAAATCTCCCAATATCTCTTTTTATGCCTTTCCACCAGAAATGTGCCTTGAGGTCCTTATACATCTTAGTCCCACCAGGATGTAGGGTATAAGGTGTATAATGGGCCTCTCGCAATATCTGCTCTCGGATCTCTGCATCCGCTGGCACACATGCTCGGTTCCTGTACCTTAGTACTCCCGAGGCATCTACCGAAAAGTCCCCAGACTGATTACTCGGAATTTGATCTCTAATCCTGGTCAAGTGGGGGTCCTCACTCTGTTTTCCTTGATCCTGTCTAGCAGAGTGGGCTGCACGACTAAAGATGTCAGTCTAGCAGAGACCCCAGGGGACACAACCTCTACTCGAGCCGTCTCATCTCTTCTAATAGCGGTGCCTGGTCTGTGATCAACATAGACAAACTTTGCACCGCTCTCCTACTCAAGGCATCAGCGACCACATTAGCTTTGCCTGGGTGGTAGAGAATATCTACATCATAATCCTTTAATAGCTCTAACCACCTACGCTGCCTCAAATTCAGTTCCTTTTGCGTGAACAGGTATTTTAGGCTCTTGTGGTCGGTGTAGATTTCACAATGCTCTCCATAAAGGTAATGACGCCAAAGCTTTAGTGCAAACACTACAGCAGCAAGCTCCAAGTCATGGGTAGGGTAATTCTTCTCGTAATCCTTGAGTTGCCTTGATGCATAAGCAATTACCCTCCCTTCTTGCATCAACACACAACCAAGTCCACTGTGTGATGCGTCACTGTAGATCACATATCCTTTTCCCATAACAGGAAGGGAAAGGATAGGAGCGGTCATCAATCTATTCTTTAGCTCCTCAAAGCTTTTCTGACAATCCTCACTCCAGATAAACTTCACTCCTTTACGCGTCAAGCGAGTGAGGGGTGTGGAAAGCTTCGCAAAGCCTTCCACAAACCGACGATAATACCCAGCTAAACCCATAAAACTACGCACCTCCGAAACGGTCGTCGGTCGGGGCCAATCTCGGACTGCCTCAATTTTCGCCGGGTCTACCGCCACACCTGCGGCGGAAATCACATGGCCCAAGAAGACTACCTCCCGAAGCCAAAACTCGCACTTTGCCAGCTTGGCATACAACTTCTTCTCTCGCAGAAGTTGTAGCACTATCCTTAAGTGCTCCTCATGCTCAGCATCACTTCGGGAGTAGATCAAGATATCATCAATGAACACTACTACGAATCGATCCAAGTATGGTCGGAAGATTCGGTTCATTAAATCCATGAATGCGGCAGGGGCATTAGTTAGCCCAAAAGGCATAACTGTAAACTCATAATGCCCGTACCGTGATCTGAATGCCGTTTTCGGAATATCCTCGGCCTTCACCTTCAACTGGTGGTAACCGGATTGCAGATCTATCTTAGAGAAGACACAAGACCCTTGCAGCTGATCAAAAAGATCATCGATGCGCGGCAAAGGGTACTTGTTCTTGATGGTCACTTTATTTAATTCCCTATAATCCACACAAAGTCGAAGTGACCCATCTTTCTTCTTCACGAATAGCACCGGCGCTCCCCAAGGCGATACACTCGGCCTAATAAAGCCCTTATCCATTAAATCTTGGAGTTGCGCCTTAAGCTCTCGCAACTCAGCCGGTGCCATCCGGTAAGGAGCCTTTGAGATTGGCGCAGTTCCTGGAACTACGTCAATCACAAACTCAATCTCCCTATCTGGCGGCATGCTAGTCAGCTCAGGTGGAAAAACATCCGGAAACTCGCGGGCAATAGGGATATCCCCGAGTTCCGGCGCCGCCGTAGGCCCCTCAACAACACTAGCCAAAAAGGCTACACATCCTCGACGGATCATCTGCCTCGCTCGGGAAGTCGAAATCATAGAGGCAAAGAAAGCACTCTGACATCCCCGGTATACCAACATCTCCTGGCCTGGCTCTCTAAAAGTGACGGTTCTTGCGGCACAATCAATAGTCGCAAAGTACCGAGCCAGCCAGTCCATTCCGAGGATCACATCGAAGTCCTTCAGCTGTCTCAAGACCAACAGGTCTACTGGCATAATCCAGGACTCGATTTGCATCGGGCAGGACCAACAACACTCTTCCACGTGCAAGGTGTGATCGGGGATCTTAACCTCTAATGCACGTGGCAAAAGTCCTACCTCTAACCCATGTAATGATGCAAATGATCTACTAATAAAAGAATGCGATGCTCCAGTATCAAACAGAGTACGAGTCCTAATGCCAGAAAGTAAGGTGATACCTGCCACCACATGATCTGCTGCCGAAGCGTCCTCTACTTGCGCAGCATACACTCGCCCACTCTGAGCTGGAGGGCGATAATCCGTGGGATGGGAAGAAGATGGCCTGCTTGCTGGAGTGTAGGGCCGCTGAGCCGTCGACCGCTGCTGCGATGAAGATGGAGCAGATGCTGAAGAAGGGGTGGTGGGGGCCGAAAAGGGGCACGAAGCTTGAATGTGCCCGGGCTGTCCACATCTATAGCAGCGACCCCACCATTGGTCGCAGGTGTTGGAAAGATGCTGACCTCCACAGAAAATACAATTGCCGGGGGTTCGTGGTTGTCGGGGTTGCTGTTGAGACTGCCGCTGTCGCTGAGGCTGCCGCTGCGACCCACGTTGCGACGGCTGTGATCTTTGCTGCTGCTGCCGCTTCTGGGACTTCTGGGATCCACCAGGTCCTCGTTGCTCAGACCGTCCTTGGCCGGGGAACTGTGACTGCGGCGGTCGTGGCGGCCTCCACGAACTAGATTGTCCCCCAACCTCCGGTGCCGGTCGCTTCTCCCCCGGGATCACTACGGGAGCTGGAGCTATCTCCCCCATCACTACCTCCCCGCACTCAACATAGAGTGCCTGCTCCATCGAGGCCTCCAAAGTCTGCAACCTACGCGAGCGAACCAATTGAAAAAGGTCCCGGCGCAATCCTCGCTCGAACATGTAGATCCGGTGCGCCTCGTCCCTGGCCACGTTCGGTACACATGCCAACAATTGATTGAAATTGGCAATGTACTCGTGTACGGGCCGATCTCCTTGTCGGAGGTTTCTCAACTGTTCCTCCAACCTCTGCCGGACGCTTTCCGGGAAGAAAGCCCCAAGAAGGAGATTGCGAAATTCCGCCCAGGTCAGGAGCTGAGCCCCAGGCGGACCAGCCGGTCGAACACGCCGCCACCAAGCTTCGGCGTTGTGTTCCAAAAAGTTCGTTGCCAAAATTACCTGATATCGATCCTCGATAAACAACGTCTCAAAACGTCGCTCCATCGCCGTGATCCACGACTCTGCCTCCCACGGCTCAGTACTTTGCCCCGAAAAATGGGGTGGGTCAAACTGGCGAAACCTCATCAACAGGTCCACCACTCCCCGCTGCTCTGCCGGGGTCAGAGATCCTGTCAGCCCAGTCGGCTGTCCACCAGTACCCCGAGCAACAGGGGATGCCGGGGTCACCGGTACAACTGGAGGATTCACAGCAGGGGAAGAAGGTACGGGAGAATTCTCTGAAGGTGCTACAACAGGCTGAGCCCTCTGCTCTAACATTTGCGTCAGCCGACCCATAGCCTCCTCCTGACGCCGAACAGCCTCTGACATCTGGGCCATCTGGGCCTGCAGCTCTTGCACCTCACTCTGCTGGCCCTGCCCGGACTCCTCCTGATCGGGTTCAGGGGAATCAGGCTGAGAACGCGTCAACATCCTACGTCGCGGAGGCATCCTACCACAAGAAACCACACTCAGTATCGGGACCCCACACGACCCAATTTAGCGAAAGTCAAAGACATTCCCCTATTCCTGTGACTTTATGTTGTCTGCAGCCAACATAACTGTCCACCAGAAATAGGCTATGTCGACCCCTCTTCTCTCACTGGAAGAGTCAAACAAAATAAATCGACGACTTTCGCAAAATACCACGTCTCTCATGCCCTATTATCCTAGGGTCTGCCAAAAGCCTAGGGTTTCCTAAGTCCCAACTGAACTATCCCTAAGCTCTGATACCAACTTAATCTGTCACGCCCCGGGTGCAAATCAGGACCCGGGCCCGTCTACAGATCCGCCGTGCACATGGGATTTCCCACGTACACGAAGCGCTGGTAACCTGCTCAAATATTAAATGTACAATAATCTCCCAGCTCACTAAAATAATACACCCGCTGGCGGAAGCCAGACCCAAAATAAAAGGAGAATATCACAGTCTGAGTGGAGGGTACAACGTCTATCTACAGCTTTCAGTCCCCCAGGAGATCTATCTATTCAGCGATCCCCTTACCTCGATCAGCTGCCGATGGCCTAGCAGCTCCTGCAGATGACTCTGCAAAATAAAGGAGAAGAAAGAAACAGAAAACAATAATGGGGGTGAGAACTACCAGATAAACCAGCAGCCTCCCCTAGTGGGTAAAACCTCAACTCTGACGCACCCACTAGGACTACTAGAGGCAAAAGGGAAAAGGGGAAGTGGTAGATACAAAAGATGCTGAAACAGAAAACTACCACTACTATGCTGTAAAAACTGTATGCATGCATCAGAAATAGTATCTGTCCAAATAAACCCAATCTAGTCACCAGTAATAACTGGTACTGCCTGCTCAGCGGAATCTGCACACACGGCTCGAAACCGCAGGATCGGCTCACACGGCTCGCATCCCAACATAAGTATCAGACCGGCACACACGGCTGGGTCCGAGAAAGCACACCTCCAGAGTGGCACTCGAGGGGAGCGACCCACACGAGTAAAATATCTCTGTCATCAGTATCACAAGTATCTCTGTAGCACATGTCTCAATATAGCAGGACTGGATCATAACCATGATCAAAGTGGGAAACTCCATCCACTATAGAAACCCAATCCCCAACTGATGCAATAAATAAACCAAACTCAACCCCAATCTGATGCAAGGATAAACATCTGGTCCACCGCCTACTGTCCGCGGTCACCGCAATACCCCACAAGTCCACAATCTAGCACAACCTTGGCTACACTATCCCAATCCCCTGCTCACACCTGAGCAACAACATATGAATGCAAAGGACAACAATGAAACATGTTCAAATCCCAATATGATAGTGTAGCAGTAAATAGTGGCCTTACCTGATGTCCGGGCATGCATGCAACTGTCTTTATTTGTAAAAGTTGTAAAATAGTGTCAAAGGTTTAAAACAATTGATTTACTGAATAAAAGCCATTTGCATGCGAGATCATAGCCTTTGTATTAATCACAGTGTCCCAATATAAGTCATCATATCATTTGTGGGTTATATTAATTTTTAGGGGAGTTTGTCCCAGCGGTCCTTGTCATTTGTCATATTAATTTGTCCCAATGGTTCTCATTAATTGTCCTGTTAGTTGTCCTGTTAGTAGTCCTGTTAGTAGTCCTGTTAGTTTGTCTCAATGGTTCTCATTAATTGTCATATTTTAGGGAATTTCTAGTAATCCCAGTGAGCTTGTCAAAAATGAGGTAAGCAATAACCGCCCACCTCGAACAGCTCAAACGACACCCCAGGTAGTCTCCTGGATGTCCGCAGTCCTCAATTCCTGCAAATCAACGCTCCCGGTATAAATACAAATCCCAAAAAGCACAATATTTGCTGTTTTTCAGACAGCACGGGAAAAGAGGAATTTTTCACCTCTAAAATGAGCTCCTAAAATCCCAGAAAAATCACGGTTGCGTTCCTCGCGAAGAGTAGATCAAAATCGACTCTTTAAACGCCTCGATCTGACGCTCCTACGTCAAGATAAAAATTGGAGAAGTCGGTGCTGTCCAAAAACCATTACAGTAAAAAGGGGGGTCAAAGAGGACTTGAAAACTGTGCCAAAAGTACGAAACGGAGCAAAATGATCAGTACAGAAATCGAAGCCCTTCCTCTTACGGTCGTGCTGTCGCAAAAATCGTCCAAAAATTCCACCTAGTTAGCCCGCAGTGAATTTTCGACGGAACTGCGACGGGAAATGGGCCTAAAAAGAAAATCGTCGCAGTGCGCCGCGTCGCAGATATCTTGCTATCAGTAACTCCTAAAATCCTGAGATTCTAGAGAGAGAAAGAAGAGAGAGAGAGGAACAACTTTGGTAGAGGGAAGTTTTTCTGATTCTCTCTCCTCGGCGCGCAAAACGAGGTAGGAAAATGAGAGGGGTGAGGGGCTCTTATATAGTGGGCCAAAAGGGAATATTCCCACACGGGATCTGGATCCAAACAGGAAACACCGAAACTAGCCATCCAGGAAGCGCCACGTGTCCACAGAACAGGAAACACGCATGCAAGGGCCAATGAAAATTTGCCACGTGGCCACGTGGTGCGTGTGTTTGCCCCGTGCTCCGGGTTTTCCGGATCCTGTCAGCCAATAGGAGCACGCCACGTGTCACCGCCCCACGGGCTTCTAGAAGCCGGCCCTCCAATGGGAAGCTGCCACGTGGCAGCTGGAACTCTCGGTGCACCCGGTGCACGACCAGCCGTGGACCGCGCACCAGCGCCCCCTGCCCGCGCTGCCCGCGCCTGCCCGCGCCGCGCTCCCCCGCGCTCTGCCGCTGCGCCGCCGCTGCGCTGATGCCCGCCGCCGTGCGCCGCCGCCCGCCGGCGGCCGCCGCCGGCCGGAACAGTAATTCCGGCCGGCGGTTACTGTTCCGGTGAACAGTACCAAGTGCCGAAAAATAAGGCGAATATACCATTTTGACCGTTTTCGCGCGCTAAGTCCGATTTCGCCGTCCGTTTCGCCAAATTCTCATCCGAAATTTTGCCGAAAGCTCCCAGAAATTCCCGTTTGCTCCGATTTCCGCGCCAAGTCTAATTTAAATGTCCAATTTCGATTCTACAAGCTCCGAAGCACTGTACAAGCTCCCCGCGGTCACTGTTTAATGTTGCACAGTTCCTGCGGGAGTCCGGATCATCACATACTATATATTGAATGAGAGCATACATGTTTAAGTTAGTGATTTATATTGGTTGGGATGCATGTATAATTAAGTTGGTGGTCTACTTGTTGAATGAGATAAATGCATGCTATGGTTAGTGGTTTATGTATTGATCAAGATGAATGCATGCTAGAGTAAGTGGTTTGAGTATTGGTTACCTTGGATGTTAAATTATAGAACCATGACTAGCACCCCGTCATATGTTTGCATGTATTAACCAGACTATTAGAAAACTCTTACTTGGGCTAGCTTCTTTTATACTTTAGTCTTCCTACACAGTGCATATTTATTTCTCTCGACTTAGAGATTCTCCTCGCCCGGGTAGTGGGTCGAGTGGTCGGGATAGTGTACGACGCATGTTGCGCTCGTGCCGGGGGGCCGAGTGGAGTCTAGCGGTTGAAGTTAGTTTGGTGCTAGAGTCGGGAACCGTTTGGGATGACGGTGATCCCTGGGTCGTTGGTTTTTCCTCTGATTTGTCTGGCCACTGAATTGTGGCAGTGTTGATCTTATGATAGCAGGACCTTGAACCCAGAATATTTTTGGACATACATGATTTTCGTAAATCAATATTTTTCTTCAAAATTTTGAGAGGCACCGGAGCCCGTTCTTATTTGATTAGGGCGAAGGCACTAGTCCTTCGGGGTTGGGAAATAAACTCTGTTTTTAACTGATTTTCATAAAGAACCAAACTTTAAAATTAGGTTTCCTCAAATCAAGATAGTTTCATAAAAAGAAGTTACATTTTGTCCTCACCCAGAGAGTTGTCGAGTGAAATGGTTTTCAGAAACAAATGTCATCTTTTTATACAAACCTCCTCACCCCGACGAGGGTTCGAGTAATCTGGGTTCTAAGGGTTGCCTCCTTATTTGGGTCGAGAGCTACGAGAGGCTGTGCCTGGAACATGTTCTTGTCTGATTAGGGTTGTAGTCGTCAGTTTTTCAGAATTCTCGGTCCCGTCGTCATTACTAACGGTTGAGTTGGGTTCTGATCTTTGGTTAGTAAGTGTTCCAGTCGTTGTTGTTAGTCGATTGGGTTTGATGTGGGTCCGATGAGTGTTCCGGCCAGCGTAGTTAGTTGTTTTGGGTTTGTGAGTTTTTCGATCTGTTTGATCTTGGTCTTTGATTACAGCCTGCATGTGCTACAGTTCTGGTTCTCGATTTTGCATTGTTCTACTTTCCTCGTGCGGGTAGCTACCATCGAGTGTCTCTTCGAAGTAGGCGATTAATATACCGGCCAGTTAGTACCGGACAGTGAGTTCCGGTCAGTGAGTGTCGGTTAGTTACTTGAGTATGATGGTTCGTTAGAACACCCTACGTAATTCCTGCCCACCATGTGGGAGATGGTTGTAGCTGAGCGTATATTAGTCCTTTAGGACACCCTACATAATTCCTTCCCACCATGTGGGAGGGGGTTGTAGGCCCACCATGTGGGAGGGGGTTGTAGGTGAGCGCAGGCTTGATTGGCCTTTTTGGCAGCCTTTATGATTGGGTTGAGTTGGGTACCTCAAGTTAGAATGGTTGCATATTATCATCTGTTTCATCCATTGAGCATCGTAGATAGAGGAATGATAGCTGTATATTTCTTTCCAGCTTATCTATTCTTGTTTACAGTTTTTTCATTATCTTATGCCTCTAGTAGACTTAGTGGACAGACCGTTGGGCGTGGAGACGGTATCCACTGAGAACTACTGATTGATATAGTTCTCACACCCTCTATTAGTGTAGTAACCATGATTTTTGAAATCGAAATTTAAGTTTAAATAATTCTTCTGGATTATTGAAATGGCAAAAAAAATTAAAATTATAGTGTAATTTGGACCCTAAAATTTTGCCTTTTTATCAAAATCTGATCTCGAAAATCTGAGATCACCAGTGCAACCGTCTCGTCGAAACAAGTAAAAATGATATACACATATTTTCGATCCGACGGTCGGATCTTCCGCAAAACAGCGAAGAAAAGCGGGGCCCACTACTTAAGTTGTGAATAGTAACCCCTGATTTCGGTCTCCTCTCAAGCAACGTTAGCCGATTCGCTGTCTAGACTCCAAACATATCAGTTCAGGTAGTCGATTTTAACCGCTTCGTCGTTCTAAACGCAAAGGCGCTGACGAAATTCGCGTTTGACAACCTGTGCATCTCGAAATGCATAAATTACGCTGAAAAAGCTAGTATTTTTGTGAGAACCCTTATGTTTTATGTGTCAAATTGAGAGTGGCTTTTAGGTGAGGGTTCTGGGTGCATTTGTGATCTACAGAAGGGAGCTAAGTGTTAATGGAAAACTGTGCAAGGGGTTATTTACAAAATGGACCAAAACATGCATTAATGGAGTTTGGCTTTTGGGCTTCTCGTGTGGGATTATGAGGGGCCAAACTTGGCTTTTGTGCATCCTCTTAATCACCTGCATTCACCAGAGCAGGCCAAAAGTGCTGGGGGTGGCCGAGAGGACACCACCATTGAGAGAACCCGAGAGTGAGAGAGGAAGAGAAGGGTGTGCACAAGGAACCCCAACCTCAAGCTTGTGCCTTCTGGAGTGTTCACTTGCTTTTTGGGAGCAAGCCCGAGGAAGCTGGGTGGCTGCGCGACGCGGGGGAGGAGAACCGGCTTCTTCCTTTTCTTCTCCAACTCCGGCGAGGTAAGATCTTCCATCGCTCTATGTTGTAGCACCCGAGACCCTTGGAAGTGAGCTCTGTATGCTCTGAGCATGCCCCACGCCAAGTCCCAGTTCTTGGGATGTCCCCGGTTGCCGACGGAGGAAAGTTCTTCGCCGGAACCCTAGTAAGCTCCGCCGCGGCCGTGCGTCGCAACTGCTAGCCCAAATGCCGAAACAAAATGGTGGGTTTGGACTGTAGGACATGGTGATCATCTCCCCAAAATTTGAGGGAGTTTGGTCGAGTGAGCGCGTCGCAGATCGAAACCCTAGTTTTCGTGTTATTGCGGTTTGGCCGAGCTCTTTGTTTCGGCGCCGGCGTCGCTCCCCACCGCCGGCCACTTGGCCGAGAAGCTTCCTAAGGTGATTTAGGGATCAACCATTCACTTGCATGCCATCCATGCAGCCCAAAGGTGGTGCGACCATGGATGACCCGAGCTTGATCTCGATGGTGGTGGCCGGCCGTCCGGTCGTCGCCGTCGGGAAAGACATGCCCAGAAAGTTTCCTGGGATCAAGTGGATCCCATCCATGTATTTGCATGGACTCCATGCTGCCCGAGTGGAGTTCCACCATTGTTGGTGGAAGCTCGGGCTGAGCTTGCTCCACCGCCGCCGCCGCCGTGTCCTGTCGCCGGGCACAGGTCCAGATAAGCTTGCAGGGATGAAAGGCACCTGCTGGTGCTGTTGTGAGAGGCCCAGAACCCAGTAATGGGAAATCACCATTGTTGGGTGCTCGAGCTTCATCTTCATCATCTTTCTCATCTTGCCCGGGGCCAACCGAGGTGTGCAAGATGACCCAGACTTGCTTGGAATGTTTCTGCAGCCTTGCAGAATATTTCCATCCAAGTTAAACGCTCCCAGAACCCATCCTTGCGAAGTTGCAGCTTGGGTTTGGAGAGATTGCATGTTAAGCTATTGTGCGCACGAAGTGTTTGTGTTAATGACTCAAAGAGCTCGATTTCAATTTTACCAAATCCTGAGCATCCAGCAAGTTATCAGATTACGCCACACCATCCCATGAGCTTGATTCTCACTTCAGATTCCAAATCGGCTGAGTGGATTTTTGTGTGGAGCATTCTTGTACATTAGAGAGCAAGATGACTTGGATCTATGGATCCAGCAGCTTCTGCGTTGCGCATGAGCAAGCCCTTGAGCCTCTGTGATGTCCTGAGCAAGATGCTCAAGTTGGTTTAGGGTTGGCACAAGCAGTTTTTGAAGACTTGGTAGTTAGGGCCTATTGTAGGTTTAATTAAACATGGGGCTGTTTTAGTGACTTAGCAAGTTCGCCATAGTGAGCCTCTGACTAATTTGAGGTCAGTGAACGCGATGCTCACCTTAAAATTTGGATGGTCGAGTAGAAAAAAATTAAAAATGCGTTTTGGCCTATGTTAGCAAAGTAAATCATGGGCCGAAGTTTTTTTCGGGATCCGCGCCGCTGCCAAATGGTGAGCACGGTGTCCAGCAAGTCGAGGGCCACTTACTGGTGGTGACGGTTTGTTAAACTAATGCTTCGATAGTTAGAACGAGCGAAAACGGCTCTCAAATATGCGTAATAATGCGGTTTTGGAAACCCTAGGGATCTAAACGCAATTGTAACCTCACGTGCTGTCTCGGGCAGTGTGTCCATGATCTCTAAGCTTTTCGTTAGGGATCCAACGGCTCTCATTGAGCAGAAATTGATTATCGATCCGTAAATCGGCAAAATCGTCGGTTTAACAGCACCCCGGTGGCAATCGCGCAATTCGAGCAATTGCGGCGGTTCTGCCTAGCTGTCGTCTAATGTGTCTCAGTAGAATCTGGTTGAGCCAGCGGCAAAGGGTTGGTGCCCGTGTCTCTCGAAAATCTAAATTGAATCTTCGGGAGGGGCATTTTGGTAATTTTGGCAACATTTGAGCATAGGGTTGCGTCTAGCAAGATGTTAACTGTCAAATATTAGTGTTTAAACATTTCGAGGCTGCACGTCAGGTTTCGTTGATTTCGGAAATCTGTAAGCATTGTTCGGTTCAAAGTGGACCGAACGACGGATTTTCGACGAGTCGTGGTAATCTGGAAAAGATCCAGGTTTAAGTTTTGTGGGTTTAGTGGGTCAGTGGTTTTGGTATGTGTGAGTTGTTTCCTGATCAACATCTTTGATTTAGGTTGGCACGGTTTGACTCTAGTCTTCGAGCATTCCGTTGGAGTTGTCAGATCGCCTGCAGACATGTGGGTTTATCTTCGGTCCGGGCTTTATCATTTCAGCCCTCTGGGGTATCGTAATTGGTCGGACCCCTATTCTTGTTATTGCCTAGATTTCTTATTGAGCTTGCCTTTTTATTGATCAGCATTACCTCATATTGCTATATTTGCCTTACTTATGATCTTTATCAGTTATCAGTTTATATTATACCCTGCATGAGTGATCCTTAGCTTGCTTCCAGATATTATGATTTTTTTCCTGGACATTTGTCATGCTTGATTGGTCATTAGCTAGCTTGCACCCCTTTACTTGATTATCAGTATATCCTGATCCATGTTATAGTGATTGGTCACGCCCCGGGGGTTTGACGCGCGGAAGATTGAGCCACCTATGCTCCCAAAAACATTGTAATGTTTTTTTTTGAAAGACAGTCCGCCCCGGTGCGTGCCCAGACCCGCCACATATACAAATTCACTCTGCAAACCGGCAGAGTCTCCTTTGTATATGCACGGCGTCCTGATTACAAAGTTCACATAAACATGCCTTTAACCACACTAGACCGGTTGCCAATCACATACAACCATTTTCACAACGTACAATCAATTTCCACAAGTAATAAAGAGGCCAACTATTTTCGAAAGGATAAAACCACAGGGTTTTGAAAGCGATGCCCACTCGACATCAGGTTTTATTAAAACTATTTTCAAAACAGTTTCCTTGTTCCTTGATGTAGTTTGAAAGCGGCCGAGCCAAGAAATAAGGACAAAACACACATCCAAAAGAGCTATCGAATAGCCCAACATCCACACCGATCCCACGGGGGTATCGCGATCCACAACTAACTACAATGCGTAATAAAATGAACGGGGAAGGTAGAGTAAACCATATCTGTGGCCCCAAAGAGGCCAGAAGATCGCTCACGCGGCCTCACCAACGACCTAGCGCTCGACCCTGGACGGACTGGGCGAACCTGTCACGGAGTGGGGAGTCAGTGACCAGAAATAATAATAAAAGCAATAAAGGCTAAAGTAAGGCAAACCATGATAAGAACCAGAGCAATCAACAATGAAGCACCCTGTGCAACCCATACAACGCAGAACACCCGCAAACAATACAATGCAGAACCTTGTGCAAACAATACAATGCAGAACCTTGTGCAAACAAAACAATGCAGAACCTTGTGCAAACAAAACCGGGCACCTCCCCCGGCAACCACACCGAGCGCCTGCCTCGGAATCCCTGCCGAGCACCTGCCTCGGCCGCCGAGCACCCGCCTCGGCATCACCGCTCACACCCCCCACCCACGGGGGCCCCCATTCCTAACACCACCATCGCGTGGGGTACACGGGTCACCATTACCACTTTTCCGGAAAAGCACACCCTCGCGGTGGCCAAACCGCCGGTGTGCGTGTAGCAACAAGAGCCTCGACCGAGCACCAACCTCGGTTAACCGAACCGAGCACCAACCTCGGTAAACCAGACCGAGCACCTGCCTCAGCCGTCTCCCAGATCATGGTGTGTCGTCGAGCACAGCGACCCTTAGTCGCCATCGACGTGGTGATAATAAAAACGTAAGCATAAGCGGGGGTTAGCAACATTTTAATGTGTCAAACCTTTGCTCTTACCATTTGTCCTCGCTTCCCGACTCAATAACTGTCGGGAAAGGAACCCACCTTTCGACGTCCGACTGGTCACAACGATCACCGTCCTTGTCGCCCGTATACTCCAAACAACCCTACTGTTGTTCGGAGAGGCGAACCGCCCATCCAGTCTCCCGCCGCGACGATCATTAAACCCGGAGGTCCACGTCACCCCTTAAAAGATATAAATAGCAAGAACGGAAACATACACAAAGACGTTCTAAGGGGTACCCACCTGGAACGCGAAGAAAAGGGTGCGCGGGAAATCCCAGGTGAAAATCCTCCCACCTTGCGCCCGAAATACTAAAGTAAGAAAATAATGTTAGAAACGTCGTCGCGGACAAAAACGCTAAAAAACGGGGCGAAACAGGCCAAAAACGGAGCTTCCGGGCTCTTTGGCTGCAGTCTGGTGCACGGATCCGGGCGTGGACCGGGTCCACGGCAGCAGGCGGCCGCGGCGCAGACCGGGTGTACCGCTCGGTGAGCCGCTGGAGCACGGCCAGCGTCGCGGACCGGGCTCACGGCCACAGTGCTGGCGGTCGCGGACCGGGTGCACGCCCAGCAGGGTGAGCCGGTGCGGCTTGGGCCGGGCCGCGCACGGGGGAAAGGCGCGGACCGGGTCCATGCCGCGCGGCTGCCGCGGCGAGCGCCGGGTGCACGCCTAGGGCGTGCACCGCGCATGCGGGCCGGGCCGGCGCACGCGCCCGTGCGCCGGGTCCGCGCCCGCGGGTCGCGGGGGCGTGCGCCGGGCGCACGCCTGGCCCGGTGGACCGCGATGGGGTTGGCCGTACGGAAGGGAACAGTAACCCTAGTTTTGACCCCCCTGCGGCTCCGGCGATGACCCCGCGGACACGGCGACTGCGACGGCGACCCCGCGAGTACCACTACGGCGGCGGCGGCCTCCCGTTTAACCACGGCGGCGGCGGCCTCCCGTTCAACGACCCGTATCACCGCGACCTCGACCGGAACCCCCAAAACGGACAAACCGAAAAGAAAACTCGAACCTCTCACCTTAATTCTGCCGACGGAGGAGGAGGAAGGAGGATCGGCCGCCCTTGCTCGATCGGTTCCTGGCAATTCCTTCTTTTCCCTTCCCGTCTCGTCGCCTCGGTTCCTCACGGCCACGGTTGAAACGAGAGAAAATCTGAATTGGGGTTCCCTTTTTCTTTCTTAAAAGCACCGCCTTAAACCCTAGCCGTCAAGAGAAAAACCAAGGAGGAAAAACCCCACGGCCCCCGGTTTTAGAGAAACCCTAAAAATAACCGGAATAAAAACCGGCGGCTAAGATTGTCTCGTAAAGCGTGTCAATCGCTCGCACGGATCCCGGAGCGCCTAAAAGGGGTCGAAACTTCCAAATTAAATTCTGGGAGATCCCGGGGTCCGGATTCAAATCCGATCGCGCCACCGTTCACCGTTTTGCGAGCTCTACCACCTAAAAATACCCGCGCTCCCCGATGGTCTGCCCAGAAATTCTCGAATTTCAACCCCTCCTTAATCAACTGAAAAATATTTAATTAGGACCCAAAACGGAAACCGTAAGATCGAGGTACCACCAAATGAATAAAATAATCTACTGACATAAAAAGATGAAAGGTCCGATCACAGCAGGATTCCGTCCGATCGCCTCGAAAAGCGTGCCGGCCACTTAGCACGAATTCCGATGCACCACTCAAAAGCAAATGCTTTGACCCCCATTCCGGGAGATCCGTAAATCGGAATCCGAATCCGTTCGCCTTGCCACCATCCATTTTTCGAGCTCAATCGCAGAAAAATGCTCGCGGTCCAGGCCAGCCCATTGCAGAAAACACAGTAAAAAGTTTTTCTAACCGTCCCGTCAAAATAAAAGGGAGGTATGCAAGGGCAAGGGAATGCCAGGACTCTACATCACTCACCACTTAAAAGAAGTTTCCGCAACGAGTAAACTTGGGTGGTACTCTCTCATCTCTGACGCCAGTTCCCAAGTTGCTTCACATTCTTCCTGGTTGCTCCACAGCACCTTCACATAGGGGATCGTCCAATTGCGCAACCTTTTGTCCTCTCGTGCTAAGATCCGCACCGGTATTTTATCGAAGCCCAGGTCCTCTCTGAGCTCGATAGCAGTGACCATCCATCACCCAAATCAAGTACGCAGGCTTGGAGCATGTCTTCGAGAATTCGGATCACTCGCTCGGATTGTCCGTCGGTTGGGAGTGAACGCCGTGCTGAAGTGTGGTTTAGTCCCTAGAGCTCGCTGTAGACTCTACCAAAGGTTTGACACAAACCGAGTGTCTCTAGTCCACGTCGTATGGATGGGTGGGAAAAGAGCCGACTTCGTCAATCGATCCACTGTAGCACAAATCGCATCGTGTCCTTGATGTGATGCGGAAAACCCGTGACGAATTTCTTGGTGATTCGCTCCCATTTCCATTCTGGTACAGGTAGAGATTATAGTTTTCCCGCCGGGCACTGATGTTCGGCCTTTACTTGTTAACAAACCAAACAGCGAGCAGCGAAATGTGTTACATCCCCTTTCAGTTTAGTCCACCAAGAATTATGCTTGAGGTCCTTGTACATCTTCGTGTCACCCGGATGCGCCGCAAGGGGAGCGCAGTGCGCCTCTGACAGTATCTCTTCCTTTAACTCTAGCAGCTCGGGCACGCAAATCCACCGCCGGAACGTATTGCGTCGTTCGCACTCGCCGAAAGGTCGCTGGCGTGGTCCGGGGGGGTCTTGTCTCGAATGAGCTGTATCCGTACGCCTGTTTTCTGCCTTCCAGGATTTCTCTAATAAGGTTAGCTCGACCATTAAGGACAAGGGTCGCGCGACCGTACTGGTCCTGCTGGAGAATCGCGCTTATCGGTTTCTCCTCGATTTGACCCTTCCTGCTCAAGACATCCGCTACTACTCTTGCTTTCCGGGGTGATACTGAATGGACAAGTCGAGTCCTTCAGTAACTCCAACCAACGCTTCTGCCGCAAACAGCTATTCCTATTTGAACCAAACTTAAGGCTCAGGCGATTCGAAAACACTTCACGGTGAACTCCAGAAGGTGGTGTCTCCAAAGCTTTATAGCGAAGACGACTGCTACCAATTCCGAATCGCGTGTCGGCCAGTTCCGCTCACATTCCCTGCGATTCCCGTTGCTGACGCGATGTGCTCCCAAAAACCCACTTCGTGAAGTCAGAACTCGCATCTCTTAGACTTAGCAAATAGCTTCTGGTCCCTGAGACTCCGGAGGGTAATCCGCAAGTGCTCCTCGCGGTTGGTTGAAGAGGTCACCAACCCTGGGCTTGTTCTTCATTGTATCCTTGTTCATCTTCCTGTAGTTGATGTGCCGACGTAGGATTCTGTCCTTCTTTCGCACGAAGAGAACGGGTGCGCCCCCAAGGCGACACCCTTGGCCTGATGAACTCCTTGTCTAGAATGTCTCCTAGTTGCGCCTTGAGTTCCCTCAATTCCCCAAAACCAAAACAGTAAGGCACCTAAGTGATAGGTTGCGTGCTTGGTAGGAGCTCGAAAGGGGAGGACGACCCCTCGCTCGGGGGTATCCCTGGCAATTCCGGTAGGAAGACGTTGGAGGTAATCCTTACAACCGGGGTGTCTCTAGGCGATGCAAATGGTCGGGTCGCTAGGCCTAGAGAAACCAGGTAACTACACCTCCGCCTGATACCTCGTAAACCGAACCCTGCCCGGCATTACGTCGCATTCTCGTTTCCCGACTTGGAGTTTCCCGTCATGTCACCACCGGTCCGCAGGCCACCCCTGCCCGCGCTGAGCGGACAGCAACAAGGGTCTCGCGACGCGTCGAGGTACCCCAGTCATACCTCCCAAACCGCACCGAAGAGTCCCCAAAAAAAAGTCCAACACAACTAACCCGACACGAGGGGGAGATCACACCAACACCCTTACGAGGCTCTATGAGGTGCCAACTGAGCAGGCTGGGTTACTAACAACCAGAAAAGCTCCCCTGAGAGTAACGAGCTCACCCGTCACCAACACGGACCGCTCCCACCCGTCACCATCACGGGCCACCTCCACCCGTCACCAACACGGGTCGCGAGTTCGGAGCATATCCCCCGTCCCGGGTTACCCACATCGACGGTCCGTCCGGTCGGGGCGGCGGTCAAAACTAGGGTTAGGCTTCGGCTCTAAGGCCTACCCCAAGGTCCACCCCACAGAAAGGGCTACGTACAAGGCATCCTAGCCGAAAGTGACCCGTGCCAAAGCTCCAAGCAGGCGACAGATCCCCATGACCCACACCTGCCTCACAAGATCAAAGACCCAAAACGCTCACAACCAGGCCTCATGGTTATGCCTTGGTCACGAAAAGCTGGCGACAAAGCTCACAAGGTCAGGTCCTACCTCCGTCCCGGCACCGACGGGGTGCGACACTCTGATTGGCCACTAACGCTCGGTCCCAACCCGTTGCTCCCCCCAAGCACCGGGCGTCGAGTCGAGCGGTAAAACTCCAAACCAAACCGCGACACCCCCACTAGGGAACTCTAGGCTCAAGGCCTACTAAGACAGCGGTCTCCAGGCACGATCGACTATCCATCTGAAACCTATCGGGTCAAAGAGAAACCTGCAACGAAAATAGCGAGAAAGACCTGTCCAAAAAGGTTACCTAGGTTTCCAGGCGCACTCAAGGTAACATGCGCTCACCCACCCGTAGGACAACCTAAACGGCCCTCTTGTGTAGAAGACGGGAACCCAACCCAGGGCTACACCCTCACAACTCTCTTAAAAAAAGCCACTGGCATCGCCCAGCGTCAAAAGCTGAACCCCCAGATAGTCACCGCTAACGCGCACCTGTGCGAAGCGAGCCACGGTCTCTCCAACCAAAGTCGGGCCCATACGGACAGGACTCACTAGCCCTGGGGGTCTCCCTTTTTAATCCAAGGGGCACCCCAAGACCCCCATCGCGACGATTTCTACAACAATCGCAGTGACTACAGTAAAAGTCGAACTATGAGTAACAACCGTAGGGGAAGAGTCCTCGCTCCCACCCCTGCCTTGTCCAAGATGCAACCGGGTCGGCCGACTACCCGCTGTAGCCCAACACCAGAAGACCCAGAGGGTAAAGAAGGTACTATTTTAGGCAAAAGGCTATTCAGTTATTCACGATCGATGAGACGGCCGACACACTAGCAAACACCGGTGGGTTACACTACCACCCGCCACCATTACTAACGATGACCAGAACGTCGGCGGAGGAAAGGGGCGTTCGGGAAAACAAAGGTCGGCGCTGCGACCTGCGATAGTAGCGGCCGCAGCAAGTGCATGCACACCGTCAGCATATCCACCGTGTCCTGTACTGGTTGCCTAAACCACTGATTCATAGCAACCGTCAAGGCCCCGGTGGCAGCCGGCCCCGACCCCAACCTCCAAGTCAACCCGACTACACTAGCACATCACCCGAGCTAAACCAAAAAAGAGCCAAACCTAACAGTCCCGCACTCTCGCATCTCTACGCATCTATACCCTGATCATTTCATTGGTTAGTAGCTAGTGATGATACACCCCGTGGATGTTGGACAACGTCTACTGTGGTTAGAGTTGTTTCGCTCTGATACCATCTTAATCTGTCACGCCCCGGGGGTTTGACGCGCGGAAGATTGAGCCACCTATGCTCCCAAAAACATTGTAATGTTTTTTTTTGAAAGACAGTCCGCCCCGGTGCGTGCCCAGACCCGCCACATATACAAATTCACTCTGCAAACCGGCAGAGTCTCCTTTGTATATGCACGGCGTCCTGATTACAAAGTTCACATAAACATGCCTTTAACCACACTAGACCGGTTGCCAATCACATACAACCATTTTCACAACGTACAATCAATTTCCACAAGTAATAAAGAGGCCAACTATTTTCGAAAGGATAAAACCACAGGGTTTTGAAAGCGATGCCCACTCGACATCAGGTTTTATTAAAACTATTTTCAAAACAGTTTCCTTGTTCCTTGATGTAGTTTGAAAGCGGCCGAGCCAAGAAATAAGGACAAAACACACATCCAAAAGAGCTATCGAATAGCCCAACATCCACACCGATCCCACGGGGGTATCGCGATCCACAACTAGCTACAATGCGTAATGAAATGAACAAGGAAGGTAGAGTAAACCGTATCTGTGGCCCCAAAGAGGCCAGAAGATCGCTCACGCGGCCTCACCAACGACCTAGCGCTCGACCCTGGACGGACTGGGCGAACCTGTCACGGAGTGGGGAGTCAGTGACCAGAAATAATAATAAAAGCAATAAAGGCTAAAGTAAGGCAAACCATGATAAGAACCAGAGCAATCAACAATGAAGCACCCTGTGCAACCCATACAACGCAGAACCCCGTGCAAACAATACAATGCAGAACCTTGTGCAAACAATATAATGCAGAACCTTGTGCAAACAAAACAATGCAGAACCTTGTGCAAACAAAACCGGGCACCTCCCCCGGCAACCACACCGAGCACCTGCCTCGGAATCCCTACCGAGCACCTGCCTCGGCCGCCGAGCACCCGCCTCGGCATCACCGCTCACACCCCCCACCCACGGGGGCCCCCATTCCTAACGCCACCATCGCGTGGGGTACACGGGTCACCATTACCACTTTTCCGGAAAAGCACACCCTCGCGGTGGCCAAACCGCCGGTGTGCGTGTAGCAACAAGAGCCTCGACCGAGCACCAACCTCGGTTAACCGAACCGAGCACCAACCTCGGTAAACCAGACCGAGCACCTGCCTCAGCCGTCTCCCAGATCATGGTGTGTCGTCGAGCACAGCGACCCTTAGTCGCCATCGACGTGGTGATAATAAAAACGTAAGCATAAGCGGGGGTTAGCAACATTTTAATGTGTCAAACCTTTGCTCTTACCATTTGTCCTCGCTTCCTGACTCAATAACTGTCGGGAAAGGAACCCACCTTTCGACGTCCGACTGGTCACAACGATCACCGTCCTTGTCGCCCGTATACTCCAAACAACCCTACTGTTGTTCGGAGAGGCGAACCGCCCATCCAGTCTCCCGCCGCGACGATCATTAAACCCGGAGGTCCACGTCACCCCTTAAAAGATATAAATAGCAAGAACGGAAACATACACAAAGACGTTCTAAGGGGTACCCACCTGGAACGCGAAGAAAAGGGTGCGCGGGAAATCCCAGGTGAAAATCCTCCCACCTTGCGCCCGAAATACTAAAGTAAGAAAATAATGTTAGAAATGTCGTCGCGGACAAAAACGCTCAAAAATGGGGCGAAACAGGCCAAAAACGGAGCTTCCGGGCTCTTTGGCTGCAGTCTGGTGCACGGATCCGGGCGTGGACCGGGTCCACGGCAGCAGGCGGTCGCGGCGCAGACCGGGTGCACCGCTCGGTGAGCCGCTGGAGCACGGCCAGCTTCGCGGACCGGGCTCACGGCCACAGTGCTGGCGGTCGCGGACCGGGTGCACGCCCAGCAGGGTGAGCCGGTGCGGCTTGGGCCGGGCCGCGCACGGGGGAAAGGCGCGGACCGGGTCCATGCCGCGCTGCTGCCGCGGCGAGCGCCGGGTGCACGCCTAGGGCGTGCACCGCGCATGCGGGCCGGGCCGGCGCACGCGCCCGTGCGCCGGGTCCGCGCCCGCGGGTCGCGGGGGCGTGCGCCGGGCGCACGCCTGGCCCGGTGGACCGCGATGGGGTTGGCCGTACGGAAGGGAATAGTAACCCTAGTTTTGACCCCCCTGCGGCTCCGGCGATGACCCCGCGGACACGGCGACTGCGACGGCGACCCCGCGAGTACCACTACGGCGGCGGCGGCCTCCCGTTTAACCACGGCGGCGGCGGCCTCCCGTTCAACGACCCGTATCACCGCGACCTCAACCGAAACCCCCAAAACGGACAAACCGAAAAGAAAACTCGAACCTCTCACCTTAATTCCGCCGACGGAGGAGGGGGAAGGAGGATCGGCCGCCCTTGCTCGATCGGTTCCTGGCAGTTCCTTCTTTTCCCTTCCCGTCTCGTCGCCTCGGTTTCTCACGGCCACGGTTGAAACGAGAGAAAATCTGAATTGGGGTTCCCTTTTTCTTTCTTAAAAGCGCCGCCTTAAACCCTAGCCGTCAAGAGAAAAACCAAGGAGGAAAAACCCTACGGCCCCCGGTTTTAGAGAAACCCTAAAAATAACCGAAATAAAAGCCGGCGGCTAAGATTGTCTCGTAAAGCGTGTCAATCGCTCGCACGGATCCCGGAGCACCTAAAAGGGGTCCAAACTTCCAAATTAAATTCTGGGAGATCCCGGGGTCCGGATTCAAATCCGATCGCGCCACCGTTCACCGTTTTGCGAGCTCTACCACCTAAAAATACCCGCGCGCCCCGACGGTCTGCCCAGAAATTCTCGAATTTCAACCCCTCCTTAATCAACTGAAAAATATTTAATTAGGACCCAAAACGGAAACCGTAAGATCGAGGTACCACCAAATGAATAAAATAATCTACTGACATAAAAAGATGAAAGGTCCGATCACAGCAGGATTCCGTCCGATCGCCTCGAAAAGCGTGCCGGCCACTTAGCACGGATTCCGATGCACCACTCAAAAGCAAATGCTTTGACCCCCATTCTGGGAGATCCGTAAATCGGAATCCGAATCCGTTCGCCTTGCCACCATCCGTTTTTCGAGCTCAATCGCAGAAAAATACTCGCGGTCCAGGCCAGCCCATTGCAGAAAACACAGTAAAAAGTTTTCCTAACCGTCCCGTCAAAATAAAAGCGAGGTATGCAAGGGCAAGGGAATGCCAGGACTCTACACTTGCTGCCATTGCATTCCTGTTGGAATTTTTCCCGGCTTGTTGCAGATTACCATTAGTCGAGATTTGTTGGCTTTCTGCTATTGCATCCCTGTTGAAATTTCCCGGCTTGTTGCCGATTACCTGATCGGTGGACCGTAAGCTTGAGCATTAGCATTTTGATCTCCACAGAGCCAGCTGTTCTTTCACGTACACTAGTGGAATTGCTACCCGCAGTGGTGTACTTTACTGGTAAAGTGGTCAGCAGTGGCGACCCACAGCAGATTGGTGTACAGGTGGTATTTTCCCTGAGGTCTTGTTGACCAATATGGTGGCTTTAATTGGGTTCTTGCTTGTTCTTTCGTTGATGCATAATTGCCTGTTTAAATCTACTCTACATCATACTCTTATGATTGCCCAGTGTTTGCTCAGTTTCATTGAGTACTTACATCAGCATGCTTCTATTATGATCTATATCTGCTTTGCTTATTATTGATATTATCCACACTATAATCTACATTATGCTTACCTAACTTAATATCTTACTATCCGCTAGTTATTGTATGCCAGTAGGTACGATCTGCTATTTCTCGGCTCATTGTGCCCAATGGGATACATGTACAGTGTATCTCACACCCCCTGGGTGACCATTTTTTAGGTCGGTCGGGTGTTGGGCTGTCGGGACGTGTTGGTGAGGTTCCGTGATAGCAAACGACCCTTGGCAGCCGTTAATTTTTATTCTTCCGCATATTATGTAAAAGTTGTTGTTGTTGTTGTAATAACTGTTGTTTTTGTTTAATCTTTTAGAAATACATAGTTTAAACTACTCTGGTATTTGCTGTAAGAGCTTAGCCGTGCATATATAGAAAAGGGTTAATTCCAAGGGGGATTGAAAATTTTCTATATATGTGGCGGTCTGTCGTGCCCTGAATTGCTTTCAAACTCTGATTGAAAAAAAAAAAAAATTTAGACCGTGTTTTTTTCAAACTCGGGGCGTGACAGTTGGTGATAGTTTTGCAGAGACTTTCCTTCCGTCCCTACTTCAGTTGGCTTGACGGATCGAGGTGAGGGAGTCGCGAGATAGATCCCTACCAGTGTGGTTCATTTCGGTGAGATAGATGTACCAATCCGGATTGTGGGTTTTACTGTACACTGTTGTATTTTTATGATTTTTAGTTTATCTTCT
Source organism: Tillandsia fasciculata (assembly GCA_029168755.2). Classification (NCBI taxonomy): domain Eukaryota; kingdom Viridiplantae; phylum Streptophyta; class Magnoliopsida; order Poales; family Bromeliaceae; genus Tillandsia; species Tillandsia fasciculata. The sequence goes on along the minus strand of CM054944.1, from coordinate 11,790,735 downwards.
GTAGAAACTCGAAATATTTTGTTTTTAATAAATAGATTAAAAGTAGAATTATAGTTGATTTCGAATTCAAAAGACCCTTGTCGATTTATTTAGTCAATTGCCAGTGTGCAAGTTGCACTATTTACTAGGCAAAAAGGCTATTTTTCAATCCGGACCTGATCTTGGGAATCCGGATTGACCGTTGCGATCGTCTCGTCGAACTGAGCGAGATTCATATTCAGCACTTTTCAATCTGACGGTCGGATCTTCCAGAAATCAGCGAAGAAGCGGACGAATTACCGCGACTAATGTAACAGTACTCTGCGCACAGTTTTTTTTAAGTTGTTACTGTAGATGAACAGTAACCCCCTAGTTGAATCTCCCTCGCTTGCAACCCTGACCAATTCGCTGTCCAGACTCCGAACATAACGATCCAAATAGTCGATTTTATCCGTTTCGACGTTCTGGATGCAATGGCACTGATGAAATTTGCATCTGACGAGCCTAAAGCATCGTAAGGCGTGCCGAACTGTATAAATTACAGTATAAGATGGAATTTAAAAATTATGGAGCTAAATTTTAGCGAACGAAAATCATTACCCGATAGGTTTCGTCGAGCCGGACGTCGTGGCGGTGTCGGATTTTTAGTTTGACAGTCCGGTTATCTCGAAAAGCGTGAAATACGGTGGAAAACGCAGTAATTGCACAATAATCCCTATAATTGTGCCTCGATTTTTGTACCACTGGTTTAGGGAGGGACCTAGGTGCGAAATAAGTTGGCATTGAGGGTCTGGACTTAAAATGTAGGGAGATGAAGGGCTAAAAGGCAATTGTTACCTAAACACTATATATAGGTGTACTAGAGCTCGGGTGCCAGGAACCCTAAACCTACAGCACCCTTGCCCTAGCCGCCTGTGCAACAAACCCCCCCTCTCTGCCGTGCTCCCCGGAGCCTCCCCGCACCGGCCGCCGCCATCCCCGTCGCCGGAGAAGAAGGATACCCAAGCCACCCTTCTTCTCGGTTGCAAAACAAAAGGCCAGCACCCAGGAATCCAGGATGGCCCCGAACTGCAACTGAGGACCCTTCTGTGTCGGAGAAGCCGTGCCCGAGCAGCGCCGACGCCAGCCGCCGCCGTGCGCCGCCGCGGGGTCACCTCCTTCCTTGGGTTTTTCCGGCGAGGTAAGTTCTTGAAAATGTCTTTGTTATTAATGGCCAAGAACCCAGTCAATCTCTTACTGACATCGAGGAGATCTTCCTCTCGAAGCCCGAACGCCCAGGGTGCTCCGGTCGACCGGCGGGAGCGACTTCTTGCCGGAAGTGCAGATTCCGGCCAGATCTGCGGCCGGGCTTCATCCGGCCGTTGAACCACAGATCAAAGCCGTTGATCTCGTTCTCCTCGTCGACTGCAGCCTCTCTACCAAGTCCAGTGATGATCGGTCGAGAATCCACGCCGCACGAGCCAGCCCTAGTTCCGTCCAAACTCGCACTTCGGCCGATCTCCGCCGTCCGGCGCCGCCGCTCAACCGTGTCGCCGGACAGCACCTCAGCAAGCTCCATGGAGCCAAGAGGATCATTCTAGTCCAAGTTATGGGGCCTCGAGAGCACCGGGTCAAAATCCGCCATTAGAGCCTTCCACCTTCACCGAGCTTGGGTTGATCTCGGCCGCCGGCGATCGCCGTCGCTCCCAGCCGCCGCCCACCGACCCAGGTATGCTCTGTAGGTTGGTTTCTAGCTATCCAGGTAATTGCATGTGTACTTGAACGTGTAGAAGCTCGTCACTGTGGTTGCACCATTGTTGTCATCAAGCTCGAGCTCCGGCCGCCGCCACCGCATTTAGTTGCCGTAAAGCTACCCAGGTGAGCTTCTAACACCATTATATGCTGCCCATCAAGCTAGTTCAGCCGAAAAACCCTGTTAAACAAAGTTGCTCCAATCTCGGACTAAACATGCTTTTGTTGGGTGTTTCTCGGCCGCCGCCGCCGACGTCGGCCGCCGCCGCCGAGCCCGGCTTGGTCCAGACCCCTTTCTGGGATCACCCTCCTACTGATGCTTGCCCCCGTTGACCTTGTGATGTAGGTTTGGTCTCCACTTGTGCAAACCGAGCCCTAGCTTGAAATTGGTGTCGCTCCGGCCAACTTTCCGGCGAGTCTGCACCGCACCCGAGGTGAGCCCTCAACCCTATGCACCTGTCTAAACATGATGCTCCAGTTTTAGCATAGTTATATTTAGTGTTTAGCATCTATTAGTGAAGTAGTGTTTTGAGCTCTAAAAAGCTTATGGCCCAACCGTGCCCTCGGACTTCGTGTCAGCCCAAGCCCATGAGCACGGGCTTCGTCTCGTCGAAACGGGCGCGACAGAATTTACAGAACCGCTTTTGGATTCCCGGATTGGGAGATCGAGTCGAAATAGTGCTTAAATAAGCATATTTATGCAATTTTATTTTAGAATGTTTTAGGTATCTTGATGCAAAAATAACGCTCCGGCTGTCTTTAGACAGTATTTACATACCCACTGAGCATTTTGCTTAAGTTCCGCAGACTCCAGTTGAGCAGGAATCGGATACCGTTCCGTAAATTGGCAAAATTGCCGATTTTACGGTTTACGGCGCGAGTTTCGCGTTCTAGTTTGGATTCTGGTCGTCAGTTGTCGTCTCTGGTTATCCCCGACACCGTCCTGGCTGGTCCAGTAACTTTAGTTTTCTGTCGGGAGACTCCGAAGCCAAAATCGGCTTTTCGGGAGTCGTGCAAGTAATTATGGCAACATTTCGACACAGATATTTACGATTGAGTCCCTGTCTGTCCGAACAACTAAAATGTGTTGTTTAGGGACAGCAGAGAGAGTTTGGTAGCATTCGGATATTTGTAGACCGTTGGCGGGTCTTATCTAGTGAGCTTTAGTGGTTTTCGGGAATTCCGGTTTAAGCCTAGTTTCGGCTAAGTTCCCCGTATTAGCGTGTCATGTGCGGACGCACATATGCCAGGCGCGGACCGGCTGAGCGCGCTGAGCACGTTGGGCAGGCGCTGCATGGGTTAGCCTCTAGTGGCTAAAGATAGAAACTTAGATTAGGTAAGTTGTTTGGAAATTTCTTAGATTAGGTAAGTTGTTAAGTTGTTTGGAAATTCCTTAGATTAGGTAAGTTGTTTTGGAAATTCCTAGAATCAAGGAGAGCCTTCTCCATTTAGGTTGGGCCAGTGGCCATATATGCTTGTGATCGCGGGACAATAAAGATAGGTAGGAATTATATCCCTAATCTCTCTCTCTCTCTGTTAAGCCTGCGGTTGAGGGGAATAACCTCACCGAAGAAGACGGCCGGCGGCTACGAGCTACGTAGCCGCGGCCCAGCCAGTCGGGGATTCGACGCCCTTGACAACCTGGTATCGGAGCCCACCCGCTCCACCCAAGCCGCCGCCCACCACCCTAGCCCTCCACCACCGCCGCAGCCCTCCGCCACTGCCGCCCCGCAGCCAACAGCCATGGGCGATCCCACCGTCGCCGATGTGATAGAGATGTTGAAATCCATCACCACGGAGATGACAACCATGAAGGCCGACATGGCGGCTATGAAGGAGAAGTCGGCCTCGTCGTCGGACAACGGCGCCGGCGGCCGCCCGGAGGGGCCGCGCGATCTTGATCGCCCCCCAAAATTCCACAAATTGGAATTTCCCCGCTACGACGGCAAGACCGATCCGATGCTCTTCATCAACAAGTGCGCATCCTATTTTCGCCAACAGCGCACCATGGCGGAGGAGCGCGTGTGGATGGCCTCGTACAATTTGGAGGACGTCGCGCAACTCTGGTACATCCAACTCCAGGAGGACGAGGGCACGCCGTCGTGGGGGCGATTCAAGGAGCTCCTGACCTTGCGGTTTGGGCCTCCCCTCCGCTCGGCTCCGCTGTTCGAGCTCGCCGAGTGCCGGCGTACAGGGACCGTGGAGGAGTACTCCAATCGCTTCCAGGCACTCCTGCCTCGCGCGGGCCGCCTTGATGAGGCTCAGCGCGTCCAGCTCTTCACTGGCGGACTCCTGCCGCCGCTCAGCCACGCCGTCCGCATCCACAACCCGGAGACGCTCGCAGCCGCCATGAGCCTGGCGCGACAAGTAGAGTTGATGGCGAGCGACCGGCCGGTGCAGCCTTCCCCTCGGGCGCCCCAGCGTGGCCTCCTTTCCGCCCCCGCGCCACGGCCAGCGCTTCCGGGGCCACAGCAGCTGCTGGCGCTCCCTGCTCCTCCGGTGGCCGCCCAGCAGGGTCGCGACGAGGGCAATCAGAGGCGCCTCACCCCGGACGAAATGGCGGAACGGCGCCGTCTGGGCCTCTGTTTTAATTGCGATGAAAAATATACCCGTGGCCATAACAGATTTTGCCGGCGCATCTTCTTCCTTGAAGGCGTGGAGATCGAGGACGCCACGGACGCCGCGGGCGACGCGGAGCACGACGCCGAGGCGCCCTGTTTCTCCCTGCAGGCCGTGGCTGGGGTTCCCATGGCGGGCACCATGCAGATCGCCGTGGCACTCGGCTCCGCGTCCCTCGTCGCCCTCCTCGACTCCGGCAGCACGCACAACTTCATCTCGGAGGAGGCGGCGCGGCGCTCCGGTCTGCCCCTCCGCCAACACCCCCGCCTCACAGCCTTGGTCGCCAATGGCGAGCGGGTCACCTGCGCCGGCGTCATCCGCGACGCGCCCCTGCTCATCGACGGCAATTCATTCCCGGCCGACCTCTACGTCATGCCACTGGCCGGGTACGACGTCGTCCTCGGCACCCGGTGGCTCGGCGAGTTGGGGCCCATTGTTTGGGACCTCGGCCGCCGGCGCATGTCCTTCCAGCGCCGGGGGCGTTCCGTCTCCTGGACCGGCATGGCCAGCCCCGCCGTGCCGGCCCTGGGCGCAACAACAGAGGCCGGTTCCCTCCTGGAGGCGCTGCTGCTCTCGTTTGGGGGGCTCTTCGCGGACCCCGTCGGTCTGCCCCCCAAGCGTGCGCACGACCACCGCATTGTTCTCAAGCCCGACGCCCAGCCGGTCGCCGTCCGCCCTTACCGGTACCCCGCGGCGCACAAGGACGAGTTGGAGCGCCAGTGTGCCGCAATGATTGCTCAAGGGATCGTCCGCCGCAGCGACTCACCGTTCTCGTCGCCCGTCCTCCTCGTCAAGAAGGCCGATGGCTCGTGGCGCTTCTGCGTCGACTACCGGGCGCTGAACGCGCTCACCGTCAAGGATGCCTTCCCGATCCCGGTGGTCGACGAGCTCCTCGACGAGCTCCATGGCGCCAAGTTCTTCACCAAGCTGGACCTCCGGTCCGGGTACCACCAGGTGCGCATGCGCCCGGAGGACGTGCACAAGACGGCGTTCCGCACCCACGACGGCCTGTACGAGTTCTTGGTGATGGCGTTCGGGCTGTGCAACGCCCCGGCGACATTCCAGGCCTTGATGAACGACGTGCTACGCCCGTTCCTGCGCCGCTTCGTCCTGGTATTTTTTGATGATATTCTAATTTACAGCAAGACGTGGGCTGATCATCTTCGCCACCTCCGGGCCGTCCTCGACGAACTACGCCGCCACCAACTCTTCGTCAAGCGCTCCAAGTGCTCGTTTGGTGCCTCCTCCGTCGCCTACCTCGGCCATGTCATATCCGCAGCGGGTGTGGCCATGGACCCGGCCAAAGTGCAGGCGATCCATGATTGGCCGGCTCCACGTTCGCCCCGGACTGTGCGCGGTTTCCTCGGCCTCGCCGGGTACTACCGCAAGTTCGTCCACAACTACGGGGCGATCGCTGCACCACTGACGGCCCTACTCAAGAAGGAGGGCTTCTCCTGGGACGACGCGGCGGCCGCGGCATTCACAGCGCTCAAGGCCGCCGTCACGTCCGCCCCCGTACTCGCCATGCCCGACTTCGCCAAGCTGTTCACCGTCGAGTGCGACGCGTCCACGCTCGGCTTCGGCGCGGTCCTGATCCAGGAGGGCCATCCGGTCGCTTTCTTCAGCAGGCCTGTGGCACCTCGCCACCGCTCGCTTGCCGCCTACGAGCGCGAGCTCATCGGCCTCGTCCAGGCGGTACGGCATTGGCGCCCGTATCTCTGGGGGCGGCGCTTCATCGTCAAGACCGACCACTACAGCCTGAAGTACCTCCTCGATCAGCGCCTCGCCACGATCCCTCAGCACCACTGGGTCGGCAAGCTCCTGGGATTCGATTTCTCGGTGGAGTACCGGTCGGGCGCCACAAACGTCGTCGCCGACGCCCTCTCCCGTCGCGACAGTGACGGCGGGGAGGTGATGGCTATTTCGGCACCCCGCTTTGACTTCATCGAGCGCCTCCGCCACGCCCAGGCCACTGATCCGGCCCTGGTCACCATCCACGATGAGGTCCGGGCTGCCACCCGCACCGCTCCGTGGGCGCTGGTGGACGGCATGGTCGCCTTCGCCGGCCGCCTATACATTCCCCCGGCGTCGCCGCTGCTGCAGGAGATCCTGGCCGCGGTCCACAACGACGGCCATGAGGGCATCCACCGCACCCTCCACAGGCTCCGGCGGGATTTTCATTTTCCCAACATGCGTCGTCGGGTGCAGGATTTCGTGACGGCATGCGTCACCTGTCAACAGTACAAGTCCGACCACCTCAGGCCGGCCGGTCTGCTGCAGCCACTGCCGGTTCCGACTGCTGTGTGGGCTGACATCGGCATCGACTTCATCGAGGCGCTGCCCAAGGTGCAAGGCAAGACGGTCATTCTATCCGTCGTGGATCGCTTCAGCAAGTACTGCCATTTCATTCCCCTGGCGCACCCCTACACCGCCGAGTCCGTCGCTCACGCCTTCTTCGCCGACATCGTTCGCCTCCATGGCGTTCCGCAGTCCATCATCTCGGACCGCGATCCAGTATTCACCTCGACGTTCTGGCAGGAGCTCATGCGGCTCACAGGGACGAAGCTCTACATGTCGTCCGCCTTTCACCCGCAGACGGACGGCCAGACCGAGGCCGCCAACCGGGTCATCGTCATGTACTTGCGCTGCTTCACCGGCGACCGTCCCCGGCAATGGCTCAGGTGGCTGCCATGGGCAGAGTACACCTACAACACCGCCTATCAGTCATCGCTCCGCGAAACTCCGTTTCGTGTGGTCTATGGCCGGGAACCCCCGACCATCCGCTCCTATGAGCCCGGCGAGGCCCGCGTCGCAGCGGTCGCCCAGGAGATGGAGGAGCGCGCTGCCTTCCTCGCCGACATCCGCTATCGCCTTGAACAGGCGCAGGCGGTCCAGAAGCGCGTCTACGACCAGCACCACAGGCCGGTGTCCTTCCAGGTCGGCGATTGGGCTCTTCTTCGCCTTCGGCAGCGGGCAGCAGCATCCCTCCCACGCACGGCAACAGGGAAGCTCAAACCGCGATACGTCGGGCCGTACCAGGTGGCGGAGCTCATCAACGAGGTGGCTGTGCGGCTACAGCTTCCTCCCGACGCTCGCATTCATGATGTGTTCCATGTCGGCGTCCTCAAGAAGTTTGTCGGTAACCCGCCGGCCGTTCCACCGCTGCTGCCTCCACTCCTGCACGGTGCTGTGGTGCCTGCACCTGCCCGGGTGACTCGGGCGCGGCTGGCCCGGGGAGTGCGCCAGGTGCTCGTTGAATGGCAAGGACAAACGCCTGCGTCGGCTACATGGGAGGATCTGGACGACCTCCATGCTCGGTTCCCTTCCTTTCAGCTCGAGGGCGAGCTGGCCTTCGAGGCGGGGAGAGATGTCATGTGCGGATGCACATATGCCAGGCGCGGACCGGCTGAGCGCGCTGAGCACGTTGGGCAGGCGCTGCATGGGTTAGCCTCTAGTGGCTAAAGATAGAAACTTAGATTAGGTAAGTTGTTTGGAAATTTCTTAGATTAGGTAAGTTGTTAAGTTGTTTGGAAATTCCTTAGATTAGGTAAGTTGTTTTGGAAATTCCTAGAATCAAGGAGAGCCTTCTCCATTTAGGTTGGGCCAGTGGCCATATATGCTTGTGATCGCGGGACAATAAAGATAGGTAGGAATTATATCCCTAATCTCTCTCTCTCTCTGTTAAGCCTGCGGTTGAGGGGAATAACCTCACCGAAGAAGACGGCCGGCGGCTACGAGCTACGTAGCCGCGGCCCAGCCAGTCGGGGATTCGACGCCCTTGACATAGCGACACGTTACTGATTCTAGTTTCTGTTCAGGTCCCTGCAGTCTGACTCCGGCCCACGAGCCTTCTGTTGGAGTCGTTGGACCGCCTACACTCAGGTGGGTTACTTTCGATCCGGGCTTTAGCTCTTTGGCCCTCTGGTTGCTTTAGTCCAGTCGAACACCTGTTATTGATTTGCCCTGTTGATTAGATCCATATGACCTATCTTGACATATCCTGATCCTCCTGATTGATATTGACTCCATTAGATCTGTTCATGATTAGCCTTGATTATTATGTTTCATACTCTATGATTATTCCCGATAGATCTTGATTTACTTGAGACACGTTACTTGATATGTTGTCGATATGCATGTTTGATTGATCCTGACTTATAGATATAGACAGTGATTCCTTAGTCACACCATATACATCTGCTTGTCTGTGCTCCTATCTTGATTATATCTGATGAGTTGATCTATATACCGCATGATTGTTCGATAGACATTGATTCCGTAGATACATGATATACAGCTACTTGTTAGTTTCCATATCTATTACGTAGATGTCATGATCGGATTATACCTGTTGATTCCCGTCAGCCGATATGTTGTTGATATTTCGATATGCATGATTGATCGATCCTGATTGATAGATACTACTCGATGTTTCGATGTGCATGATTGGTAGATACTACTTGACGTTCCGATATGCATGATTGATAGATATTACTTGATGTTCCGATATGCATGATTCTGATCGATATGATAGATGATTTTCCTGTTGGGATCTCGGCTTACTGCCGACTACCCGGTCACTAGACCGTGAGCATTTGATCATAGCATGATGACTACCACGCACGCTGTACGTCATGTACACTGACGGTTTGGCCACCGTCACAGTGTTCTTTACCGGTAAAGTGGTCTAGAGGATGGACCCGTGAGCCCCCAGTTAGGCACCAGTGGGTGCGGGGTTATGTCAGCCTGTTAGGTGCCAGTTAGGTGGTATGAGCCTAAGGTCCTCGTGACCAATACTGGCGTTGATTGGGTACTTGAGTTCTTTTGTTGACGCATTATATTTTATTTTGCACTGTTATTGATAGATATTGTACCCTGTATCTCTACTGCTCAGTGCATGTTTGATTAGCTCATTTATATCCAGATTCCTTGCATCACTTACCTGCAGTTATTGTGCTTGGATATTATAGCTTTACATTGATTTCTAACATTTATTACTTGCAGTTTCATTACCCTTGATTATCTGCCTATTCAGTTATCTGTGGATTTATGTTGATTATCAGTAGATCTTACTTTTATTCAGCTTTACCCTATGATCTTTACTATCCGCAGATTATTGTACCCAGTAGGTACGATTAGCTATTTCTCGGCTCGTCGTGCCCACTGGGATACATGTACAGTGTATCTCACACCCCCTGGGTGACCATTTTTCAGGTCGCTTGGGTGATGGGATGTCGAGACACGTTGGTGAGACGATTGCGATAGTATCGACCCATGTGTAGTCAGTATATTTCATTTTCCGCATTTCAGTTTAATTATTATAAATTGACTAGTTTTGCATGCGTAGTTTAGACTACTCTGATATTGACTGATTATGGTTAGCCGTGCATGTATAGGAAAGGCTCTGTCCAATTGGGCAGGGAATTTACTATACATGTGGCGGTCTGTTACGCCCGGTTTGTGAACTCTGATTTTAAAAAAAAAAAAAAAAAAAAAAATTAGCCTGCCTTTCAAAACTCGGGGCGTGACATCTTCCTTTTTGGATTCGTAAATGTTGTATAGAAGGATTCTATTTGTACTTTGATTCTGTAGACCAGATTATTGTATTATTATTTTTGGGAGATGGATATTGTGTTTTTATTTCAGTTGTACAGTGGTTCAGATTTTTATTATAGCAGTCATTTTCAGCTTTGATATCTGTATAATGGTTAGATGTTACCTTTTGCAGGTTGGACGCTTTGCTTATGCGGGGATTCCTGTATAGATGGCGGATCTGTTGGCGAGTCCGGGTCGCAGTTTCGACGCCGGGGCGTGACATCCCTACTAGTATTGTATATTTTGTTGAGATAGATGTACCAACCCAGATTGTGGGTTTATCGTATACACTGTTGTATTATTATTTTGGGAGATGGATTATGTATTATTATTTTGGGGGTTGGATTATGTATTTTATTTCAGATGTACAGTGGATGAGTTATTTTTAGCAGTTTTTATTTTCAGCTCTGATATCTGTATAGCTTTTAGTTGCTATCTCTCGCAGATTAGACGCTTCGCCTATGCGGGGCTTCTCGTATGGGTGGCAGATCTGTTGGCGAGCCCGGATCGTAGGTTCGACCCCGGGGTGTGGCACTATCGGCTAGGGCCAAGACGCTGCCAGTTTTAGATTGAGAGGCTACCTTGAAGGTACTTCTAGGGACGAAAAGGCTATGACCAGAGTAGTGGTGTAGTAAGGACATAGGAATCATCATAAGGGGAGAAGACGAGGCAAAGAAAGCTGCAAGTAAGGCCCTTTTTATAGGGCAACGAGAGGAGCGAGTTGATGACAGTCACCTCTCGGAAGATAGCAGCATTTAATGGAGAAATGACAAAGGACAGATTTGCCGAACACTCTAGAATTATGCAACTTGATTTTTTATGGGTATGGTTTCACGTTGATGATTCACGATTTGTTTGTGAGATCAAATGTGATGTTAGTGCAGGCAGGATTGGACGTCGAGCCAGTCGGTTTATTGAGTTATTCTCGGCGGTTTATTATAGTTGATGGATACACTTACACCTTTCAGTACATTCATTTTAACTTAGAGGCATAGTAGTGGTAGATTTCTATTCCAGCAATTTTTTTCCTATTCTTTGATGCTTTTCTCGTTTATGTCTCGTGTAGACATAGTGGGTAGGTTGGAGTTATCGATGACGTACCCACTAAGGTCTACTGATTTTTAGTAGTTCTTACACCATCTGTTGATCCTCTTCTTGCAGAGTCATCCGAAGCGGTAGCGGCGACTGCAGACCGAGGTAAAGGGATCATTGGCAGTTTATTTTGGGGGTAGCAGTGGACTTGGAGTTTATTTTGATTTTAGACTACTGTATGTTTTGGATCTGGTTCTTGCCAGCTAGTTGTATCTTTTACTATGGGAGATGAATATTGTATTTGATTTATTTGTAAAGCTTGGTATGGTAGTTAGCTTTATTTTTGCAACTCTTTCGCTCTATTATTATATGGCTATTGTATACTTGGGTAGGTGCTTCGTATGCAGAGAACTTTTCGTTTATACGATGGTGGGCCCGAATTCTGGTGTATCCCGAGACATACACCTCAACTTCAAATATTTTGTTAAATATATTCTTTTTAAATATTTTGTTTAATATATTCTTAATTTCTAAGTAAGAACCTCTTAGTATAGGGCATTTAGAAACAAGTCCCTCAACTTTAAATATTTCTTATAATACATTCTTAATTTCTAATTATTTTGGATGAGTTATCTTATTTAACTAAACAAACTGTTACGTTAAATTTAATCATTCTTTTAGCTAATAGTAATTGCTGGTTATAATTTTATTTAGAAAACAACCTAAGAAATTAGAACGCTAACTAAATTATTGCTAAATTTGATAAAATTCTTTAGTTACTTGAAAGGAATAATGTAAATAAAATAATTTGTAGTTAAGCGAGGGTAAATTATAAAGGTAAATTTAAAATTTTTTACATTACTTATATAATTAATAATTTTTTTATTAAAAAATTGATTAGGTAACATTTTACTTATCCACTAAAGTTTTTATTTGCATATATATTATTTGCATACATTTAGACCCCCTCGTTATTGAATTCTGGCTTCATCCTCAATAACATACCATCCGCAGAAACAAATAGCTTTCAGCTCATGCTCCCATTTTTCGCAATTTCTCAAAAAATAAAGTAAAATAAAATGAATGGTGAAAATTATCTAAAATATTTTTGGCTGGCTAACGAGGCATAGATACTAGAATTATCTCTATTCATCAATGACAACATATACACCAACTAGTAATACATCACCAAATAACACCCATCCCATCAAATTAGTGTGAAAAATCAAACATAAAAAACTTGAGGCTATGAATTTTTTTTTAAAAAAGAGAACTATATAAATCTAGGGGAGGGTAAAATAAAAAACAAACAAACCAACATGCCAAAACCCATTTTCATGCCCTTCAGAGCACTAAAAAGTAATGAATGTTGATCAACCGAAATTTTTTCCACTAACGTATCTCTTAAGACCTCAAGGCTGTTCAGGAAATACTTCCTCCAAGAATTTAATGAAACGAGTCGAGTACAAATGTGGCTCAACAGCAGATATTGATAGGGGATCAAACTTGAGCGATTTGTAGGCATGCTCGATCTTCTTAGTCATGTTGTACTCCTGAAGGATGTCTATGATACCCAGATAGAGAATGACATCATAGACCTCAAATGGATCCGTCTCTTCTTCTGAATCCAAATGTACTTCATCATGAAGAAATTTCCGATCAGCTTGAGCCGGCATATTCACTCCAAGTTGCACTCGCAGCCTGTTGATAGAACAAAAGGCACCAAGCAAACAAATGTTGATAAGATTTTTATTGTTACTTTTGAATGATGTGGATTCTGCATCAATCTCTGGACTGATGATTATATATAGTGTCTTGTTAGAATAATGTCCGTTCCGTGAAAAAAACACAATCGTTTCAAAACACAATCGTTTCTTTTAGTTGATATTGTTACATTCCAATTAACATTAAAAGGCCACTGCTAATATTTAATACATGATCTAAAAGGGGTCCAAAACAAACAAGAACAGATCAGCACTATAATTTGATAATGAAAAGTATGATAATGTAGCTTTAATTGCAAAGTGCGTGAGAGTCTGGTTATAGATCATGAGTCATTACTGGTACAGAGTAGTGTCTATACAGTCCCAGAATGAAAGTTGTTGCAGCTTTACTTTGTGCAGCTGTTTTGGACCTAGGGTTGAGTGTTTACCGATTGATCGAACCATACAAACTAGTTGGTCAAATCCAATGTGACATGATATTCCCTACTTCAGTCCTCAATTAAAAAAAAACACTTTTGTTATTTGTTTGAAGTAGTTGTATTAGACTAGGAACTCCAAAGAGGATATGGTATGTACATAAGCTCACCCTACCCTTGTAGCCAATTTTGGAGAAAATAACAGAAAGAATCTGAACAGTTCATAATACCAAACTCAAAGCCTTCCCTTTTGAAGCAAATGAAGAGGGGTATCTCCCATGTTTGAAGAGAGATGTCAAGAAGATGACCAAATCATAAATAAAAAAAATAGAACATATGAAAAGATTCATATAAAGCAAGATGGAGACTTTTTTAAAATAACCCTTAAATAATTTCTAATTGGCCAAATCACCGTTCCAAAATTTTATTTGACTAACCCTCTTATTACTAACTTACTGCCATACTGAATAAAAATAAGAAAGACAGTGAATTGTTCACCGTCTTTAAAAAGCGGTGAATCATTCTATATTTTCAGATTGGTATCGTTGTTTGTAAATTTTTTTGTACGAGTTATGAGGATTTTCGTTAGGTTGTTAGGATTGCAAGTGGATTACTAGAATTTCTATTTGATTATTAGGATTGTATGGGTAGGTTGTTAGGATTTTTTGGGTTGTTAAGATTGTATGTGATTTATTAAAATTTTTATGTGGTTGTTAGGATTGTATATAAGAAATAGAAGTGGTAAATAATTTACCGTCTTTTAAATTTTATTAAAGACTCTGAACGATTCACCTTTTCCTAAATGTTCTTCCACCTTGGAACTAAGTTGGATGAAATAAGGTTATTTGGCCAAATGAAATTTTGATAGGACAAATACAATTTTGATTAGGCTGGGTTAATTTATTTGGATAAAAATGCTCACAGCCTAATGAGTATTGACAAATCTGACTTGCACGGTTAACAGAATATTGACAAATTTTCTCCTGCTTCGGGAGTTTGTGAAAGAAAAAGGGAAGATCACTAATGTCACTTCTGCTTTGGTAGTCAAACATGCAGCTTTATATCAAGGATTAAAGTGCCATGGCACGGGGGTGTGCCGGCCATTGTCTGGCACGGTACGGCACAGGCACGCTTGCGTGCCAACACATGGCACGCTTACGTGGCACGCACAACCTCCTAATGGTACACTCTGGCACGGTCTTATTTTAGTTTTTTTTGTCCAATAAGATTTTATAATATTATTTTAAAAGTTTTTGAGTAATAATTATAAATTTTTGCTATATATTGATTTGTCTTGATCTAATGTCAATAATAGCTTACTAACTTACTAGTTAATAGATTAATATATAGTAGTCTTCTTTATATGTGAAGTAAAATACAGCTATAGCTCATAGAGATAGCTTTTATTAAAAAATAATTTATAAAAATTTGTAAGATCCATTCATATTGATTCGTTAAAGGACTGTATAATGACTAAGACTAAACTAGAATAGGACCGCAAGTGTGCTGATAGTTCCTTTTCATTTTCAAAATTTTTAAAAATATTTATGAAAAAAATTGAAAAATTTTATTTTTTCTAAAAATTTTAAAAAAATTGTAAGATCTATGCATAAAAATTTAATAATAAACCATACGATGAATAAACTAAGAAAGTTTATAATAAAAATTAATTAACTTTTAAAATTTTTTTGATTTGTCTTTTTTTTTTTAGAAATTTAAAAATTATAAAATATAAATCGGAGAATTTTTTTTTTATGCGAAATTTGCAAGTTTCATCCAAGAAAATTTCTTTTTTAAAAATTTAAATAAGAAAACTTGTGAGATCTATTTATGAAAAATTAACAATAAACCATATGACATATACATTAAGCAAATTTAAATATCAATTATTTTTATTTAGTTTTTTATTTTATTAGAATTTTCGTGTTTCTAAAAATCCAATAATTTTTTTTTCAAAGTTAAGAATATTTTAAATCTTGCACAAAATGCTAAATCCACCAAAGAAAATTAAAAATAAATTATATATTGACTAAATCATGAAGATATATTTTCAGATTTTTGTAAAATGTTAATAAAAAATTGTATAATTTCATATTTCTTCACAAAAGAAACTTCACAAGTTAAATATATTCCAAATGTCTGCAAAAAAATTTAAGTTGTAAATTTCTTGACTTAACTAATAAATATTCGATTTTGCTATTTCTTTACTTTGTCTTTTAAGACCAAAATTATCAAAGAATAATGAGAGATAAAGAAGAAATTAAAGAGAAATTATCAAAAAAAAAGGCAAGGAAAAAATAAATAGTAAAAAAATTAGAGAGGTGAGAGGAAAGAAAAGAGAGAGCAGAAGAGAAGAAAAAGTAGAAGTGAAGAGAAGAGATGAGATGAGAAAAGAATAAAAGTCTATGTGAGAAACCCAAAAAAAAAAAAGGCTGAAGTAAAAAAAAAAAGAAAATTAAAAATGTGCGCCTATGTGGGCACGCAGCGGTACGTGCCGTGATACCCTTTGGATATCGCTCTGTTTCGTTCGATACTCGGAGAGTATCGCAACACAGGGGGACCAAGAGAGACTCCCCCTGTACCGTGCCCCCTAATTGGTGACACGATACGTATCATCCCGTGCCGCAAGACACGGGTGGATACTTAATTCCTTACTTTATATATGCACTATTGGCACAGATCAAAGGGATGCGACATTAAAAGATGAGCTCAAACACCAAAATATAAAACATAGAAATTGCAGTTACCTTCCGGTGCCAGGTAAAACAAGATCAACTTCCTCACCACCAGCTTCCGGAGCTCTTAGCATGCTACCTCTAATGTGTGAACCTGGCATAGTACTCATAGAACCTGGTTCATGAGCAACCAGGCGAAAACCCTTCGGAGGAAATGTGGCCTCATCTCGTAGCTCACTAGAATCTGATAAGGGGGAAAAAATTACATATTAAATACTACTTGCGAAGAATATAGAAGTAAAACCAGAAAACTGAGGCCTATTCGCCAATATATCAGCATGCAATATAGGTTGGCAATAATCTCATGATTTTCTTTTGACTGTTTACTGTCAGATGCTCTCCATGAAACAAGCTTTCAAGACTATTCAACTCCTCAAAATTCGCCATGAGCCTAAACATAGAAGGCAATCACATCAAATTTAAAGAAATAGAGGCAGGCCAACATAACTGACCTTAAGGACAAGAATCACGAACACACAAACTTTACCTTTCAACGGCATTTGAAAATCCTCACTTATATATTGCATTCTAAGCCCAAAGTTTCAGGAAACAATCAAGTTTTTCACATTTTAAGAATTTTACATCTTCCCGGTAAATAAAATTTAAAAAAAAAAAAAAAAAAAAAAGGAAAGAGAGAGAGAATGTTACATGTCAACCACAAATATTGGACATTATATTTACTATCTGTCTAAGAGCTGATCAATAATCTACATGAAGGGGTTGTTTGGCCCAGACCTATGTTACATGGAGACGAATATGAGACACAACATGACTGGAATATGGCGACTCAGCAACTTCGAAAAAATTAGGACACATATGGCAATGATACGGCTAATAAAATATAAATTTTAATATAATAATATGTAAGTTAATATAAATAAGGTTAGCGACCTTGGGTGTGACATGTTGTGTCCTTCCGGAGTGAAACTTGGTTATTGGTCTTCGCAACCTAGTGGGCAAGCTTAGACTAGGCCTTTATAACAAGTCATGGTGATTGGGTATAACTTTGAACGATCAATATGCCCGGTTGATGCATAGTACACTTGTTTGAGCTATGCATGGCATTTAGTTCGTTGTTTCAATTACAGTGGTATCTCTCGGATAGCTTATTCATGGCATTTGCTTATATATTATCTTGCTATTGTAGTTAGTATTTCCATTACATTATATAGTTGACTCTCATCTACAGTCGCGGCAGTAAACTGTATTTCATTTCATGATTTTTACATATTTATCTTCATGCTACTCTAGTTGATTATTTCAGTTATCACTTTATCGTTGCAGTTATCTCTTCATCGTAGTCTTTGTTGACCAGTGAGTGCAATTTGCCTTCGGCAGCTAGTTGCCCCCACTAGGAAATATATTTATATATTTCTCACACCACTGTTTTTACAGGTGTTGCTGACGGTGTGGGTCGGGGCGCTGCGTAAGGACGTGGTTAGTTAATGCCTATATAGTTCGTGCCATAGATATGAGTGTTAGCTCCTGATTTACTTTTTTGTTATTGTGACCTTTACATATTGACTTTATGTATCGTAACTTGTAACCTTGAGATTAGAACTGTTATTGGGTTTTCCTATTCTCGTGGTTTATCGATTCTTGGTTGAGGTTTTTGGATAGTTGTAGCTTTTGTAGCTATTATAATGATTCATCTCTGTTTAGGTTGTTGTATTGTCTACGCTTCTGCACCGTGTGTACAGGAAAAACTAGGTCCATATGCGCGTCTCAGGCAAGGTGTAAAATATATATATATATATATATATATATATATATATATATATATATATATATATATATATATATATATATATATATACTTTTCCGTAAACTCTATTTTTAAAATAGAAGGATTTTCCAAAATTACTTTCCCGAAGGGCCCCATGGCGCGACATGTCAACAACAAAAAAAAAATCAATAACTGAAAAAAAAAAAAAAAAAAAAATCCCCAAACCATTTCATTATGGTTTATAGTTTTTTTAGAAAATTGGATCACAGTTCAATTCTAAATTTTCAATTTTTCAAAATAAAAAGCCAAACCAGACCGGTTTGGTTTGGTTTCGAAAGTTGTATTTGGTTCACCCTTCTTTTGGTTCTCCCGGTCCAAAACCAGAGTCCCTTTCAATATAGAGCATTGAAATTGCTCCGTCTCACATCTCCCTCGACTCACCCCTTCTCCAGTGGCGGCTCCCCCACCAAACCCACCCTCTCAAGTTTCTCTCATCTTCATTATCGCTAGCTCGAGACAAGTCCAAATCACCTTTTTATTCTTTTTCGAATTTATTCAGGCTCTCAGCAAATTCGCATCGTTCACGCATTCGCTCTGCGTTCCTAGGTCTAACCCACACAGACACAGCTTCCTTAGAGCCGCATCCTTGTAACATTGACCCAGGAGAAGCTTGCAAAGTATTGGTTCTTGAAGTAGCACTAACAGGTTTTGCATAAATGCCTCTGGAAGCAGAATATCTGTAATATTCAAGAAATTTAAATTCAAAATCAATAAAGAATTCAAGTTCAAAGAAGTTTCAGTGGGCCACGATGACTGTATAAAGAAATACAGTTGTAATAGTGGATGACTTAAGTGTGAAAAGTAACCTTAAAGAATTCTCGAATTTCCGCCCAATGTTGGCCAATCGATCATTTGGAATCCGAATCCGACAGTTCAAATACTCGATTTGAACGGTCTCATCATTCTGAGCACAATGGCATAGTCCGTTTTTATGTTTGACGAACCTAGGGCATCGAAAAGCGTGCAGAACTGTGAATTACACAGATAAAGATGGATCGAAAATTTATCAGGGCACAAACTCAAGAAACCAAAATCACTACTCAATAGGTTTCGTCGAACCGGATGTCGTGATGGTGTCCGTTTTTCCATTTGACGACCTGGTCATCTCGAAAAGCGTGAAAACAACAACAAAATAGAGTATTTACAGAAAAGTCCTTACATTTTATGCACGGAATTCGACGAAACTAATTAGAGAGCGACCTGGATGTGATACAAGATCTCTGTGAAGGACTCAGCTCTAAATAATTCAAGTTGAGGGACTAGTTGGCATTTTGTGCAAGAATTAGGTTAAAAACCTAAAGTATGATCCAAGAAGCCTTAACCTCGGTTTTCTCTCCACCCAGCCGCCACCAGAGAAACCCCTCACCTCATTCTGCTCCTTCTCCAACGGTTTCACTCGCAGCCGCCGCCGGAGATCGCCGAAAAAGCAAAAGAAAGTAAGAAGCTAACCTTACTCTCGGGTTTGGTTGAGAAGGAAGCAACCAAAGGGCTTGGGATTCCTCCAAACCACATCTGAGGACATCCTTGACCTTAGAAGACCCTTCCCGAGGAGCGCCGGTGACTGGCTCCACCGCACGCCGCCGATGGAGCATCTCTTTTTTCTTCTTTTTCTTCTTCGGATCCGGCGAGGTAGGTCTTGCTGTTTCTTTAATTTTCTCACAACCTGGACCTCCTCATTCTCCTACCGACATCACGAGGATCCTCCAGGCCAAGCCCCGAGGTTCGTGGACCTCCGGTTGCCGGCAGGTTGAAGAAGGGCCGCCAGAACCCTATAGTTGGCCGAAATTCGCGCGAGTTGATTCCGGGGCCTTTTCGGGTGAAACATAGGGCTAGTCTGCTTCTTCTTAAGCCCAGAAGATCAATCCCTGAAGTTTGAGGCCATTTGGTTCAGCGGTTGCATGGGAAACGAAGCCCTATTTTTGGTTTTTTTTTGTGTTGGGCCGAGCAGTGCCGCTCGCCGCCGCCGTCGCTTCTCCGGCGCCGACCAACCCCTGGTAAGTCTTCTCTTGCCCAGAGCACTCCTCCTGACCCTTAGCATGCAGCCCATACTGCGTGGATGCCGACTTGCCATTAATGGGCTTGTAGCTTGCATAGGTTGTCTTCTTCGGACAACCGCTTCACCGGAGCGCCGTGGCTGGGCTGGGAGGTGATCTTTCCATCTCTGGAAACCTTCTACAGCAAATGCTTACCTGGGATTAAGCCTAGATCCCGAGAAGATACAACTTGTACAAACCGAGCTCCATTAGTGTACTTTGTTGGCCACCTTGCTCCGGCGACAACTCCGGCAGCCCCGCGACACGCTGAAGGTGAGCCTCAAAGTTTCTGTGACCTTCTAAGCATGATGCTCACACACTAACTTGCATTAGTAATGAGTGCTAATGCTAGGTTAGCAATTTAGCACTCTAAGGTTAAGTGTACATGGGCCAAATATTGTTTTTATGGCTTGGATTCCTCTCGAACAGAGAGCATGGTGTTTAGTTTTTCGAGATCTAATTACTGATGCTTTTGCTTCAGTTTAAAAGCCCTCGGATTACATGTAAGAGTTTAATTAGCGATTAAATACAAGTTGTTATGCAATTTTATTAAAGTCCAGGGGTCTACATGTAATTGTAGCCTGGTAGGCTGCTGTGGACAGCCTGCACATGATCTTTGAACCTTTCGTTCGGGATCCGTTGGCTTTCGTTGAACGGATTTTGCTTAACGATCCGTAAATCGGCAAAATTGTCGGTTTATCGGTATTTTGGTGCTAAAAGCGCATTTTGAGGAAAGCGGAGGGTTGTTGTCAGTTGCTAGCTGTCCCTGGCTGTTCCCAACGCTGTCCTGGTAAACCCAGTGACTTCGGTTTAGCGTTGGTGATTCCCGGAGCCGAAATCATATTTTCGGAGGTGTTTTCGGTTATTATGACACCGTTTGTGCACAGGATTACACAGAGTCAGATGTTAGTGCCCGAACGTCTTAAGTTAAGCATTTCGGGGCAGCACATGAAGTTTCACGAGATTTGGATACCGTTATGCACAAATTGGATCTTAGTTGATCAATCGGCGAATTTCCGAAAATTTCGGTAAATCCCGGGACTTGAGAAAAGTCCACTGCTTAGTTGTTCCGGTTATGTCGTGTCGATGGGATGGGTATGAGTAAGTCTGTTACTGATCAGAGTTTGTTGTCTAGGCCCCAGCAGTTAGGAGCCAACATACGAGCAGTCCAGTGGGCTTCAGGATCGCCTACACTAAGGTGGGTTTATCTTCGGTCCGGGCTTTATCATATCGGCCCTCTGGGGTACCATATTGGTCGGACCCCTGTTTTTCATGCTAGCCCTGATCTTGTCTTTGAGCTTTACTTCCATTGAATGTTTATTGCTCACTTATACTTGGACCTTTATCATGCCTGATTAGTCATTAGCTAGATGTCAGTGCAGTAGCTTATACTTGGACATATATCATGCCTGATTGGTCATTAGCTAGATATCAGTACAGTAGCTTATACTTGGACATATATCATGCCTGCTTGGTCATTACGTAAATTTGCTTATACTCAGATATACATGCTCCTTGTATTCAATATTGCATGAGATGACCTATGATTGATATACTGACATCAGCATCCCTGTTGGGATTCCGGCTTGTTGCCGATTATCCGGTCCTTAGACCGTGAGCTTGAGCATCAGCATTATGATCACCACGCACCGCTATACTTCACGTACGCCGTGGGATTGATCCCCCACCGGGCGTTCTTTACCGGTAAAGTGGTCTAGAGAAAGACCCGTGAGCCCCCCGATAGCACCTATTGGTGCGGGGTTATGTCAGCCCGATAGGTGCCCGTCAGTGGCTTTAGCCTAAAAGGTCCTCGTGACCAACAGTGGCATCGATTGGGTACTTGGTTTCTACTTTTGATGCATGATTACACGATCTTTTATCAGCATGATTAGCTCTTATATTTCTGTACCCATATATGCACAACATTATGATTATGATGCATTCATTTAGTATGACTGGCACGGATTAGTAGTACTCTTCCTTTACAGCACCGATACTTGTGGATTATCATATTTGCCCTTATCAATATCTCTTGTGGATTGAGATTTACATGATTATCAGACTTGCCAATTACAGCTTGATTAGCATTAGCTATCAGTACCATTGCTTTATTTTACTGATTAAGTATTTGGTTTTGTTTATCGAGGAATAGTTCATTTTATCGCATTTCAGCATGCTTTGTACTTGTATTTCAGTACCCATTTATACTCAGTATCATGATTATGCTTCCTGCTAGTATTTGCTTCATATATCAGCTTTTATCTATTAATCTATAACTATCCGCTGATTATAGTATGCCAGTAGGTAAGATTTGCTATTTCTCGGCTCGTCGTGCCCACTGGGATACATTTATGTTGTATCTCATACCCTTTGGGTGACCATCATTTCATGTCGATCGGGTGGTGGGATGTCGGGACGTTGTTAAGAGCATATCCGATAGAACCGTCCCCTATTGCCAGCTTCGACTGGCCGAGCTTTGACTTTATAGTTAGGCCATTATGGATATGATCTATTAATGTTGGATTATGATAGGTAGATGTGATTCAAGTGTTCATGGATTATGATTATGATTTAGTTATATTTCAGTACGTGTTGTTTAGTATTCTGATTGTATATGTTGTACTTGCCTAGCCGTACATGTATGGGGAAGACTCTGTCCGAATAGACAGAGGATTTTCTATGCATGTGGCGATCTGTTCATGCCCTGTTTTTCAAGTTCAAACTCTGATTTATAAAAAAATAAAAAAAAAAATAGACCGCTTTTCAAAAAGCGGGGCGTGACAATATCTAAGCTTGTTGCCACTGTTAGAGAAGAAGCTCCAAAGCCTCAGTTTTTAGGGTACAAAAAGGCTCATTTTAGCTTTCTTATAGTAGCCACAAGTTCAAGATGTTCTCTTACCAAACACATGACTTTTGCTTCTAGCACATAACTGGATATCTGCTTCTGCAGCTTTATTATTTCAGGGCTTAAAACTATTTTCAGTATGTCGCGAAGGAAGTGCTTGATTTGGAAATTCAATTCCACAAGTAGAATGGGAAGAATGTAGGGAGCTAGGAGCTTTTAGGAGTCTATATCTTCTAAACTCAAAGAATAGAAATTTCAAAGTATTTCAAACTACAATACTCGTGGGCAACTGAAGATTCAGGGGGGCTAGCTAATGACATTTTCATAAATATCTGGGTTGGCGAAAAAGATTTATATGCTCAGCTTTATTCTAAGGAAAAGAGAAAGGAAATAGGGCCAAATATTGTTGCTCTTGCTCTCCATAACTCGGTGAAAGAGAAAAGCAATGGAGGTAAGAGGGACCAAAGGAAGTTAGAGAAAACAAAAGCACCAAGTGTTTGTTTACATTTTCCCTGTGTGATTCTTTGAGACCTTATAACAAGACTATAATCTTATGTAGGTGAGAGAGAAAATTTTGATCAAAGAAAATTGAACCACTTAGAAGTACCAGTGTTAACTATCCAAAAGACATAGCAAAGAACACAATATTGTTAGGGAACTTTCGGAGTGGTACTATTTTATTAGCAAACACAATCCAAGCAATCTGGTAAAACTCATTTCTAGACCAAATCCCCTTCTTGAAGAGTATCATAAGTACAATAGAAAAGCCATTACCGAACTTTCTTTCCCAAAGTTTTCATCTAGCATACTCGTGTCCACCAATAAAAGCATGATCAATAATGCATATAAATGCTTGGAAAATGTGTACAAACAATCAAAGCTCATCGTGGAAATTTTGAGAAGCCATAGTAGTATGCATGGACTCATAAGCAAACATGAATAGGCAACAGATTCCGCTTGAAGGTGGTATATGAGACATCTAATTGTCCTCAACAAGACTATTGTAATAAGATAATCAGCAAGGATAAAAATATGGAGGTTGTACCCACAAACGAGTCTTTTCATCCATGAAAAGAGGCTATTTATGTTAGAAACAAGGATTAAAGTGCCGTGGCATGGGGATGTGCTGACCGTTGCCTAGCACTATACGGCACAGGCACGCTTGCGTGCCGACGGACACGCACAACCTGCTAGTGGCATGCTTTGGTACGATCTTATTTTAGTTTTTTATGTCCAATAAGGGTTTAGAATGTTATTTTAAAAGTTTTAGAGTAAAATTTATAAATTTTGACTATTTACTAATTTTTCTTGATCTAATGTCAATAATAACTTACTAACTTATTAGTTAATAGCTTAATATAGTAGTAGTCTTCTTTGTAGGTAAAGTTAAATACAACTACAGCTCATAAAGAAAATTATTTTTTCTTTAAATTTTATAAAAATTTGCAAGATCATATGATGACTAGACTAAACTATAATAAGACCCCAAGTGTACTGATAGTTTCTTTTCATTTTCAATTTTTTATAAAATATTTATGAAAATTTTAAAAAATTTATTTTTTCTAAAATTTTTTATAAAATTATAAAATCTGTCCATAAAAATTTAATAATAAACCATACTATGAATAAATTAAGAAATAATAAAATTTGATTAACTTTTACAATTTTTTTTATTTATCTTTATTTTTTAGAATATTAAAAATTATAAAATATAAATCCGAGAAAATTAGATTTTTAAAAATTTTTATGAAAAATTTGCAAGTTCATCCAAGAAAATTAATTTTTCTTAAATTTAAATAAGAAAACTTGTGCAATTTATTTATGAAAATTTAACACTAAACCATACGACATATACATTAAGCAAATTTAAATATCAATTGTTTCTATTTAGTTTTTTATTTTATTAGAATTCTTATATTTCTAAATCTAATAATAAAATTTTCAAAATTAAGAATATCTTAATTCTCGCACAAAATACTAAATCCATACAAAAAAATTAAAAATGGACCATATAATGATTAAATCAAGTAGATATATTTTTAGATTTTTGTAAATTATTAATAAAAATTTGTATAATTTCAGATTTCTTTACAAAAAAAACTTTACAAGTTAAATATATTCTAAATGTATAGAAAAAAAATTTAAGTTGTAAATTTCTTGACTTACCTAATAAGTAGATCTTCGATTTTACTATTTCTTTATTTTTTTTTTAAGATCAAAGTGATCAAAAAATAATAAGAGATTGAAAAGAAAATTTTTTAAAAAAATATGAGAAAAAAAGGAAGAAAAAAATAAAAAAGAAAAAAATAGATTAAGAGATGTGAGAGGAAAGAAAAGAAAGCGCAGAATAAAAAAAAAAGGTAGAAGTGAAAATAAGAAAATAGATGAGAGAGGGATAAAGGTCTATGCAAGAAACAAAAAAATACAAAAGCTCGAAGTAAAAAAAAAAAAAAATTAAAAACACCGTGCCTGTGCGGGTACGCAGCGGTACGTACCATGATACTATCTGGGTATCGCTGTCTCGTTCAATACTCAGAGGGTATCGCGGCACAGGAGGGCCAAAAGAGACCTACTCTGTACCGTGCCGCCTAATCGGTGGCACGACACGTATCGCTTCGTGCCGTAAGGCACAGATGGATACTTAATTCCTTGGTTAGAAAGCATTCTTCCACAAATTCACCAATTCCCAGTATTGAGTACTCATTCCCAGTACTTATTCAGATAGATTTCTAACTAGCAGTAACAATCAAAGTTGCTGGGATTTCCCAACCAGAATTGTGATTCGGATAGCGCATTCCGGTTCATAGCGGGTTCCCGATCTAGATTGCAAAAAGTGCTGAAGCGAGATTAGTAAATAACTATTTAAATTATTTTAGATATGATTTGTTTGGTTACCTGAACAAATGTGTTTTACAAGATAAAAATGTTATACGATATACTATTGTATATTTTTGCAATTATTGTTGCTATATTTAGTGTAACTATATATGGTATTTCTGATTGTATTATTATTATAATAGGTTGGCTTGCATACATATCATGTACTATATATTTCTCATCAATACAATCCTAAAGTGTCAAACTCTTTAGCCTTTCTTTTATGGTGTCAGAGCAAGAATCCTAATTAGAGAATATTGATACATAGCCACCATCCACCAAAAACCTCACTTTCTTCCATAGGTGATCTCTTCTCTGATGTTGCACGACCTTCTTTGGTTTCGCTCAACTCTTCCTATTGCCGCCAAATGCTACTCGACTCTTCCTGTTGTCGCTCAGTGCTGCTTGGCTCTTCCTGCTTATGCCTGGAGCCGCTCAGCTCTTCCTACTGACGCCCTGTGCCGCTTAGCTCTTCCTGCCATCGCCGAATGCTTCTTGGTTCTTCTTGTTGTCACCCAGTGGGGCTCGGCTGTTTTTGCTGAAGCCTGGTTCTTGGCTCTTCCTATTGTCGCTTGGTGCCGCTCGGCTTTTCTTGCTGTCGCCATGTGGCTCTTCCTGATGACGACTGGTGGCACTCAGCTCTTCCTGTTGTCGCCTAGTGCCACTTGGCTCTTCCTGCTGTCGTCCCGTGTCACTCGGTTCTTCTTGTTGTCACCTAGTGCTGCTTGGTCTTTCATGTCCTCTCTAAGATCTATCTCTCTTTGCTTCTCTAAATGCTGCTTGGTTTTTCTAGTAGTGTTTCCTTTTTCTAATCAGGAACTTTAAGTTGGAACTCTCATTTAGTAATCTCTAACCTGTTATTCTTCCTTTGTGGTGGTATTTTTTTCTCGATGGCGAACACGTCTTCTTCTTTCTCGACTTTACCAGTAGTTAACATCAAAACTCTCATACCTTAAGTACTCACAAATTCTACTTATCTGGTATAGAAACAAGTTTTTCTCAATGTCATAGAGAATTTTGGTGTTACTTCGCGTGTGGATGAAACAGGTAATATTCCTCTTCGGACTATTGATACTACTACCAGAAGAAAATTGTAAATCCTGACTATTTAGTTCGGAAAAAGGAAGACACCACCATACTTTTTAAATTAATGATACTCTCTCTTTTAGCATACTACAAATGGTTATATCTAGTTCACCCAAAACAGCTCATGATGCATGGAAAACCATTGAGGCATACTTTCTTGACAAAACTGCTTTTACGGCTTTCTATCTAAAGTTCGAATTACGAAGTATCAAGAAAGGATCAATGGGTATGAGTGAATACATGCAAAAAATCAAGTTGATCGGTGATGCTCTTCATGCAATTGATGAAACTGAGTCAGATCACAATTTAGTCATGACTGTACTTCTGAGGCTACCAGAAAAAAATAGAGGTTTTGTCAGCGCTCTAAACACACACAGAATGAAAACATACTTTCGAACAACTCCACCCACTCTTAATGCAAGAAGTAATAGTCAACATCGTGCTAGGTTGACAACACCACCTGCTACTCCTACTATCGATGGTGAAGCGCTTTATACAAACCGTGGACGAAGTACTCGTGGAGGTCGTGGGGGTAGATATCTCGACAACCGAGGACAGTGTGGTAGACATAATTCATCTCCTAGTCATGGATCTTATAGAACCTACTCACATCCTCACCCTCATAATACTCAACCTAACCAACAACGCTATATTCCACGGTCTGGCACAGTGTCAAATCTATAAAAAATTTAATCACTATACCTTTCAATGCACGCAACACTTCAATCATACTTTTGTTGCAGATAATACTCCTCAAACTTTCACTGCTATGAGTCTTCATGAGCCTAGTAAGGAAGTGTGGTATCCGGACACTAGAGTATCTAATCATATGACAGCTAATTTTGGTATTCTCTCATCTTCTAAACCTTATATTGGGCATGAAAAAATTCTTGTTGGTAATGAAATTTTATTGAATATTACTCAAACAGGTGAAACACAATTGAATACGCCCTCCAATTTCTTTGCTCTCAAAAATATTCTTGTTGTTCCTTCTATTAGAAAGAATTTACTTTCTGTTCGCCAAGTTTATCATGATAATAATTCCCTTTTCGAATTTGACTCTTTAGGTTTTTCTATGAAGGACAAGAAAAGGGGGACGAAGCTTCTCAAATGTCATAGTTCGAGAATATCACTCTATCCAATTTCTTCTAAAGTTCCAAATGTAGGGAAAAAGCAACAATTAGCCCTTTTTGCATCCAAATTTAGTGAAGATATTTGGCATAAATTGGCATAGACGGCTAGGTTATCCTAATCTTCATTTTCTTTTCAAATTTATTAAAGACAATAAAGTCGTTTCTACTAATAATTCTACTATAAAATTATCTGTCTGCAATGATTGTAATATGGGCAAACATGTTAAACTTTCTTTTCATGATTCAGAATCTCAATCTGCCTTTCCTTTTTAAATTGTTCATTATGATGTATGACAATCACCTGTTCATTCGATTTCTGGCTATATATATTATGTTATTTTTGTCGATAGTTACTCTAGATCAAGGATTTAAGTGTCGTAGCATGGGTCGTGCCGAAAACTTGCCGGCATGATACGACACGATGTGTGCCGAGCAATGCCGATGAGTGTCGGTCACAAAAAATACATGTGCCGACACATAATGGCATGAAATATTTGTTTTCTTTGGCAACAAAATTTTCTAATTGTTTATTATGTATCTTTATCAAATCTTTTGGACTATATTGAGAAAATTACTTAATAAAGTAAAGAAAAGAGGATTTTGAGTTGTGTCATCGGCACCGAGACTATATCGTACCGGTATTTTGTTGGTACGATACGGTACAGTGGATACGAACCGTACCGATGGATACTTAAATCCTTGCTCTAGATATTTTTTGGCTTTATCTTTTGAAATTTAAGCATGAGGTTTTTAAAAAATTTCTAGAGTTTAAGACAATGGTTGAAAACACCTTTTATATAGCACAATTAAAATTTTTCAATCTGATAATGGTAAAGAGTATGTAAATGAAAATTTTTCTACTCTTTGTTCACAAGATAGAATAATTCATAGATTTTCTTGTCCACACAACCCACAACAAAATGACGTAGCTAAAAGTATAGACATTTGTCTAATGTTGTTAGAAGTCTGCTTTTTCAAGCTTGCTTGCCTTCTCGTTTCTGGGTTAATGCTATTAAAACTACAGTTTTCCTTGTAAATTGTACGTCTCTTAATATTTTGAAAAGAAAATCGCCATATATTATTTTGCATGATTGTGTTTCTTCTGACTTGCAACTTGTTAGAATTTTTGGATGTTTGTGTTATCTTGATCTACATGGTATTGCTGATCATAAGCTTTCTCCCCGGTCGCTTCCTTCTGTTTTCTTGGGACTCTCGGATAAGCATAAAGATTTTCGTTGCCTCTATCCAAGCATTGGTAAAATTTTCATTTCTTCACATTACTTTCGTTGAAATGATTTTTCCTTATTCCTGTCTTTCAAAGTTTTCTACCTCTTCTGCACGTTGTCTCTACTATTTCAAATTTACAACTGTTTTAAAATTTTCATTTTAATCCTCATTCATTGGGTAAGAGTCCTACTATTGATGCTATCTCTGGCTACTATTTCACACGCCTCTCCTGCTGCTGGTTCTAGTACTTCTTCTACCAATGTGCTTACTATTTAACTCACACGCCTCTCTCCTGCTGCTAGTTCTAGTACTTCTACTAATGTATTTACTCAGTTTGTTTCATCGTCTGAGTCATTGTATCAATTTCCTAATCACCTTGAATCATAATATCACATAGGTTAGAAATGAGAATGATGCCTCTGCTGCTAGACAACCTGAACTCCTGGTCTATACCAAAGAGAAGAACACCTTCAGAGCTGCTAGACTCACTCCGTCTACTAATCCGCCACCTCCACCATCTGACTCTCTACCTTCCACTCAACTTGATGCAGTTCTACCAATTTTACCTACTTTTTCTATTAAACCCCTTTTACCTTCTCATGCACACTCTATGGTCACCTGATCAATGACAAAGGGTTTGCCTGAGTCTACAACTTTCCTGACTTCCAAGAGTTTTATTCTTCCTACCAAGCCTAACTCTTTTACTGAGACTTTTCAGGATGCAAGATGGTGCGCAGCAATTAGGAATGTCAATGGGTACGGATACCCGAAATTTTATCCGAACCCGAATCCGAACGGAATGAATTTATCCGATGTTAAACGGATATGAATTCGGATATGGATATAAAAATAAAAATCCGACGGATTTAAATTTGGATATGGATTTTGATTTACCCGACCCGAACCCGAACCCGATTCGAATCCGAATTAATTTTATGTTATATAATATATGTGTATATAAATATTTGATATTATATTTAAATTTATATTTTAAAATTTTAAATTTAATATAATATATTTTGAAATATTGTAAGAGAAAAAGAAAAATAATTGCTTCGGGTTTGGATTTTCGGGTTCGGGTTCGGGTTCGGATTTTGGATTTTTGGTCGGGTTAGGATTTGGATATGGATTTTTAAAATCCGTCGGATTCGGGTTCGGGTTTGGTAGTTGGGTTCGGATTCAGGTTCGAATTTTTGAAAATCTGCCCCAAATCCGACCCATTGACATCCCTAGCAGCAATGGCTAAAGAATATGATGCCTTGCTAGCTAACTCTACTTGGGGCATTATTCCTCCTCCATCCTTCCTCCTCCATCATCCATCAATCTTATTGGTTATAAATAAGTATACAAAGTCAAGTAGTAGGCAAATGATTCTCTTGAGCATCTCAAAGCTTGGTGTGTGGCTCAGGACTACAAACAGCAACAGGGTATTGACTTTGATGAGACCTTTTCTCCGGTCGTCAAGCCGATTACTATTCATACTGTTCTTTCTGTTGCATTCTCGTATGGGTGGCCGCTTCGACAACTTGATGTAAAGAATGCATTTCTTCATGGTGCTCTCTCTGAGGAGGTTTATATGAACAACCACCTGGCTTTGTGCACCCCTCTTCCTCATCATGTTTTCCATCTACATAAAGCAAATCTATGGTATCAAGCAGGTCCCTCGGACTTGGTTTCAACATTTTACTTCGTTTCATTTTGAACTTGGTTTCATTGGCAGCATTGTTGATCCCTAGATATTTATTTGTCATTTCTCTACTGGCACTCTTGTTCTTCTTTTATACGTCGATGATATTATTGTTACCAAAAACTCCTCTGCCCTTTTAGAGGCTCTCATAGGTAGGCACTTTACGACAGGAATTTGCGATGAAGGACTTGAGGCCGCTACATTATTTTTTGGTTATTGAGGTTAACCACTCTCCTTCTGGACTCTATCTAACTCAACAGAAGTATACACACCAACTGCTTGTACGTCATTGCTTTTTGCCAATAAGCTTGTTTCCATTCTGCTCTCCCCGACCACTCACCTCTCGTCTCATAAGGGGCATCTCCTTGAGGATCCCTACACCTATCATCAGATGGTTGGTGCTTTGTGCAAATATCTTACTTACACACAGTTCGATATCTCGTATGCTGTCAATTCTGTTGCTCAGTATCTCCATGCACCTAGTGAGCCACACATGCAAGCAATTAAGCATTTTCTCCGTTATATTCGGGGGACGCTGTGATGCCAGATAGTTTTATATTTTGTTGCTCAGTTTTCGAGAATTGCTTAAAAAAATATGGATCAAGCAATTGCTAGAAAAACTAAAAAGAAAAAAATGACAAATCAAAAAATTCGAAAACTCAAATAAGAGACTGATTAGGGAAAGACCACAACTTTGAGTTTTTGCAAGGTTAGATCCATCGTACGCACAAGAGCGAGTCAGTTTAACTTCCTTCAATCATTGGATATTTAGTCGCTTCATTAGAACTTCTAGAATAGTGCAAAAAAACAAAAAGAGTTAGGGCTAGGGTTTAGAAAGGGATGAAATTAGGAATAGGATAATAGGAAATCGGGGTCTAGAATCATCTGCAGAAATAATAGAGAAATCGAAAGATTCGACAATGACTTGTTTCCATGGAGAAGGCTTGGATCGCAATCTCGATTAGATGGCTGTCGTGGTAGCGGCGGATCGTAGGAAAGGAAATATCCTCTGGATTGTTTTCTTTTTGTTTGTTTTTTTTTTTTTTTTTGTTCTTTGATCAAAGTGGGCCTAGCTCCTAGTCGTACAGACAGAAAGGGAAAGAGAGCGTACAAACGAAGAGAGGGATACCTCATGTAGAGCTTCTCCTATACGAATGTCTTTTAAAAGGATCCCGCGGGTGGGTCCCACGCGAATAAGTCAATATCAATGGCTCTCTTTAATTGTGTAACGGATCCAACGGCTAACATAAAATAGAAAAAAAAATAAAGGAAAAAATAAATAAATAATCCACGGGACTCGCTTCCGAGCCGAACTCGCTCCGATCGACGCTTTTGCGAAGGCAAGAAAAATTCACGAGGAATTCAAATAATTCAGCTCATTAATCAAAAGCATACTTTACAATAGAGACTTCACCCTTATTTATAAAGAGTATAGGTTAAATCGACTAGAAATATGACTAGGGAGTCCTAAAAAGAAAATTGCACATATTCTCATAACAGAATTCAAAACAAAGTTCTAAAAAAGAATAGAATTCTAATCTAAAACTTCTAAATAAACTAAAAAAATTCTAATCTAATAAAACTTTCAAATTAACCACCGAATCTATATCTAACTCAATCTAAGTTAGACTTTCTAGTACCGGTCTATCATCCAACCAAATATTTTGAATATGGTTCCGACGACGAGTATGGGTTTGAAAAGGACTCGATTCCCTATCACGCTGTCCTATGGCATTCCTATCTTCCGCTACGTCAATTCTCCACTCGTGGGTTTTTCTGATGCTGATAGGTTTGATTGGGCTGATTGTCCCAATACACGCCGATCTACTTCAGGATATTGTATATTACTTGACCTAACCCTATCTCTTGGTCATCAGAAGCAACCTACTATTTCTCGTTCTAGTTTTGAAGCAGAGTGATTTATCTCTTGGTCATCAGAAGCAACCTACTATTTCTCGTTCTAGTTCCGAAGCTGAGTATCACTCTGTGGCTTACACGTTTGCCGAGACAGTTTGGATCCGTCGTCTTCTTCATGACCTTGGTGTCTCCTTATGACGTTCTATTTGCATTTATTGTGATAATCTTAGTACGATATATCTTGCTGCCAATCTCGTTCTCCATACTCATACGAAGCACATTGAACTTGATCATCAATTTTTGTGGAAAAAAGTCCAATCCGGTGACTTCGACTTAGTCTATATCTTTTCTGATAAGCAACTTGCTAACATATTCACCAAACCCTGACCATTTCTCGATTCTCCACGTTGCAGACCAATCTTTGTATCCGTCCGACGGATACTTAGCTTGAGGGGGGACGTTACGATATATTTCGTATTATATATTATTGCAATTATTGTTGCCATATTTAGTGTAGGTCCATATAGTATTTCTGGTTGTATTATTACTTTAATAGGTTGGCCCATATGCATATCGTGTACTATATATTTCTCATCAATACAACCCTAGAATGTAAAAAGCTTTTTAGCCCTTCTTTCAAGAATAATATTATTGAGACCAGAATTTTCGCCACTTAAAGGAACGACACGTGACGAATACCGTCGGCCGACAGACATTAGCCAACAGGAGAATGAGTTAGAAGAAGAAGACCTGCGGCTAAACCGAGACCGAACTCCGTAGCGTAAGAATGCAGCACGCGACATGTGCTATCGACTAAAAGCATCAGCCAATAAAAGGAGTAGCCGACAAGAGGAGTAACACCTCGTCCAAGGCTGACTTTGGTGGGTCACCAGATCGCTCCTATCAAGTTATCCCGGTCGGATGACGCAGGAGGCGGAGTCAAAGTCGTTTTTCGACTGATCAAGTCGAAGAAGGAAGGACTCCGGAAAGAAAAGATGCGAGATTTGGGCACGAATCCCGTTAACTAACCCAGAGCCGCAAGAAGAGCCCAGTATTGGAAAGCGCCGAGGATCACGCTCTGGCGCGATGACAAGGGGACGAACTTAGACGGAAAACGGCTACTATCCTGTTGAGGATAATCGATTTAAAAAGAAGCCGTTGAGGATTTCACGATATTTCTCCCGAAATTATATCGATAATTTAAAATTCAAATCGGTGCCCAATAACCTTGGTTCAAAAACTGTATAAACAAGCGAACCAACGAAGGAAAAGGGGTCCGGCAACCTCGTAAGCTCGGAACCACCCTATCTCTTTCATATCTTAGGAATAGGACAACTTAACTTTTACTGCTTTCCTAGGAGTAGGCTTAATTTAATTGGTTACTTTGTTCCTGTAATCCCATTCCACATCAATACAATTTCCACTCCACAATCGGCTCCTTAGCCTTGTGTTTTTATCTTATTTTGTGCTTCTTCCTCTACCTCCATACCTCGTTTCGGCTAATCTAGGCTGAACGGTCGCAAGAGTTATCAGAGGAGAGCCTCCCTCTGCATCCGCATCCCGCTTCGGCTACCCAAAGCTGAGCGGTCGCGAGAGTTACCAGAGGAGAACCAGGCCAAGCAGATCTCTCCTCGGCCCAATCGCTTGATCCATTCGGCACGCGGCGCACTTCACAAACATCAGAGGGTCACCCCCAGGGGCCGATTGCGCATCACCATTTTCGGCCCCAACAACATCTTTGGCACACCTGGTGGGACACTTAGATAATTTTTACTTATCTTCTGCCATAAATATGTCAGGATTCCTAGAGCCTTACGGAGAATCGGCACTACCTGAGCCGTCTCTGCAGAATTATATAGCCAATTGGCCCAAATGATGAGGTCCCTCGAAAACAGGGTACTAGCTTGGGACGCCAACGCCGTGGCCTCGAAGGAGAACTTCGCTCGATTCGGGCAGTTTTTAGCCCGAAGTGAGCCATCTCGTGGAGATCTGCACAAGCCTCCATCAGCCCCATCACCACCGGTACAGACAGTCAATTTTGTCAGCGCCGGCAACGAGGGAGGCGCTACAGCGCACGCCCCCCATGGCATCTCTGCTAGGGGCAGTACAGCCACAGACAACCCCTATCCCAACGCAGGATGGGTCGATGGGTTCGAACATCGGCCACCAACAAACGGGATTTGTCCAGAAACAGGCAAGCCCAGGCGTGTTGCCGGCAGTAGACGCAAGGAAAATGCA
Organism: Tillandsia fasciculata; assembly: GCA_029168755.2. NCBI lineage: Eukaryota > Viridiplantae > Streptophyta > Magnoliopsida > Poales > Bromeliaceae > Tillandsia > Tillandsia fasciculata. Next base: position 11,756,135 of record CM054944.1, on the reverse strand, counting down.
GCCGGTTATGCTGATTATCCCGGCAGTAAACACTAGGCCACACGCCCCGAAGAGGGACGTATCTGGCGCGCGGGTCAGGCCGACCGTACGACCCTTTTTCGGATCTTCGCATCACACAAATGCGGAGGCAGCATGCCCTTACTCGGCCATTGGAAGAGACCGATATTTAATAAGTTTTCGAAGGAAGTAACTAAGGATACTGTAGGGTATACTCGGGACAAGTTGACCATCAACGGGGCAGATGCGGTCGGCATTTAGATAGCCAAAGAAAGGCTCTACTCGGGCTTGGAGGGTAAAGGCCGGCTTCGAGGAGCCGGCCGAGAAAGATGTTCGGCTATCATATCCAAGGCCGAAAAAGGGTAAGTTCAGCCAGAAGGACCGAAGGCGGGAAGAATTGTTGAAGTTGTTCGGGAAAACGCCTCGATAAGGAGACATTGAGGAACGACGATGAGATTCTGCTATAGCAATCAAGAATCGAAGCCGGCTTTTCAACTCAATATAAAAAACAAGACATGAACTCAATCTGGAAAATTTATACTATCGTTGGGATCAAAAAGATTAAATAAGAAGCTCATGGTAATCTAGGAAGATGCCAGATCAACTGAGCATCAAGTCCTGAAGTTGCTTCCAGTTGGCGCCAACCGCTTTCTGCGACTGACGGGTCCCTGTGGAGTAGCTCCTACCGTCAGAAGTGATACGTCAAGTACATCCTGTCGGGAGGTAACGGGAGATTGTGGCCAAGAGGAGACCTCAGCCGGCGTGGACACAGGCATACCCCTGCGGCTGAGTTTGGCCGGCCGTGGGGTGGGGGCGGCCAATTCCACTAGCCGTTTGACCAAGCGACGACGCAGCTGCAAAGAAAGAGCTTGAAGATGAGTTGTATTCCCCGCGGTGACTGGCACGGAAGCCGAAGCAGAAGGTCCGGCTGAAAAGAAGAGTGGTTGTTGAGGGGATTTAGAAAGAATAGTCGACGTACCGTCGGGACTGGATAGGGGATCGGTGTCGAAGTCAAATCGACCGATTATCCCGTCAAGATCCTTGCCAAACAAAACGTCACAGGTGTACTTCCACGATTGCCTGAAGAGGTCATCAAAAAGGCTTACGAAAACCGCCTCGAAAGATATAGGGATGAAGTGTCGTTTTAGGCGGTCCCCGGCGGCGGTAATGCGATCAGCTTCGGCCACCCCGTTGGTTTGGGGACGACCACGAGGAGGGTTGTCAGTAAATAAGAGGCCGGAGCCGGGAGTGCTTGGACCAACCCGAATTGACGGGCTGCAAAATGAGGTGAGTAGACCTCAGTACTCGGTAGCAGTTTTAATCGGCTCTTGATGTCACGTCCTGCGGTCGAACTGCGATCGGGCCTCATCAACAGATCCGCCATCTGTACTGGAATCCCCGTACAGACGAAGCGTCTAACCTACAAGTCAAATTTATAGCTATACATGTATCAGAGCTGAAAAGAAATAAGTAGCTACAGAATTCATAAACTGAACATCGGGATATACATACAAACCCATCTCTCAAAATGTGAATACATCACAAGATCTCAGACTATCTCGTATCTATACATAAATCCACCAAGTACCTATAACTCTCACCAAAATATAGGGAATGGAACTACTCAGCTACGCCCTTTCCTCGATCAGCTACCTCTGCACGAGCTGAAACCGGAACAGGTACCTCTGAAAAACAAACACCACGACGGGTGTGAGAACTACACCAATACGTAGTTCTCAGTGGGTACCGTCGCCAACATCCACGATATGCCCACTAAGTCTACTAGAGGCAATAAAATAGGTAAACTGGAATATAAAAACTGATATTAAAGCTACAGCTACTATGCCTCAAGTATCATGCTCAAAGAAAAATACTCAACTATGAACATGATATGCATCCACTCGCTCACGAGGTGCTCACATCAACCCAATCTCACTGACTGCCAAATCTGGCTCAGTCAAGCCTGCGCCCCCTAGTGTATCAACCAAGGTTAGAAGTGCCGTGACACGGGGACGTGCCGCTCGCCGCCTGGCACGGTATGGTACCGGCATGCTTGCGTGCCGACACGTGGCACGTTTGCGTGCCGATGGATACGCATGACCTCCCAATAGCAAGCTCTGGCACGTTTTTTTTTTATTTTTTTTGTTCCCAATAAGCTCTTATAATATTATTTTGAAATGTTTAGTCAAAAAATTATGAATATTAGCTATATATAGCTTACTATACTCATCAATTAACATATTGATATTTTTTTATATATATAAAGTACAATGGAGTTTTTTTTCAAAATAACCCTCTAAAATTTTATAATTTGCGAAATAATCTTATCAAAATTTTATTTGTAAAACTAACCCTATTTTTGCCATATCAGCTTGCCATATCAGCGCCACATACAGAAGAGTCACCGCCTTCTAAAGACGGTGGACCGCCTTTAGCTATAATTTTCATGATTAAGTTAATTTCAAACAAAATTACAGAGAGATACGTAAATAAAATGGGAATGTGGGTACGAGTCAGATTTTTAAAAAATTTAGGTTGTTATTGTAGAAAGATAAGATAAAATGAGAATGTGGATACCGATTAGATTTTTAAAATATTTAGATTGTTATTATTCATTAACTAATATAAGGAAAAAAGATAAAAAATATTTTTAATCATAAAACCTAAATCTTTAAAAGATTTAGATTGCTATTAGTTAGTAAATAATAACAACTTAAATCTTTTAAAAATCTAATTTATAACCACATTCTCATTTTATCTTATCTCTTTACTTTTTATATTAGTTAGTAAATAATAATAATCTAAATCTCTTAAAGATACTTATATTTGCTAACAGCCTAAATTAGTTAGTGAACAAAATAACCTAAATCTCCTAAAGATTAAAATAAAAAAACAAAAAATATATACCGTACAATATGTGATTTTTTAAAAAAATAACAAAAAAAAATACTCTACGCATGTGATTTCCAAAAAAAAAAAAAAAAAAAAAAAAAAAAAAAAAAGGGAAAAAGGAAAAACTGTCGTGCCACTCGACACGGCACGGCGATACCCTGTTGGGTATCGCCATGTCTCGAGCGATACCCAAATCCTCGAGACCGGGAGGGGCCCATTTGAGGGGCACGGTACGTGCCGCCCGTGCCGCTGCGGCACAGGCGGCACTTTAAACCCTGGTATCAACGTAGGGTGTCCAATCGGACTATCACAATACCACGCGAACAGCCTCATCATCATCGCATCCGGAGAGGCAACTCGAGGGGAGCGATCGTACCGAGGAACAAGCGTGTCACATCTGGCTAAATAAGCGGCACATGCTGGCTATAATCCACGATCAAACAGATCGAAAACTTGAATGCCAACTAACCCATAATCATGTCGAAGAACTCTCCACGACTCGATCTGATAATGCTCTCAAAACCCCCAAGACACTAGAAAACTCATCCACTGAGCATAAAAATCTATTCGGCCCCTGGGCACGAATACATATGCATCCCGAACCAATCCAACCCCTCACAGTGCTCTCAATATATAAAAACCCATTTTTTAAAAGCCAGTTTTTCTAAAATTGGTACAGCGATTTTTAAAACGGTTCAGATGCATTTCTAATGTCAACTAACCATACAGTCTAGTGTCATAGTCTCAAAATCATACTAAAAATATTTGGGGTTCAGGTTTGCCATTCTGTAATTTTCTAGGTAACTATCAGATTTTACCAGCTATAACAACAGCTAAACTAGGCATGCTAAACATGCATACAACAGAATTAGAAGGCATTCCATAAAGTTTGGAAGAATTCCAACCTACCTGGATCGCTATCCATAGGCAAAGAGAAGTCGAAGTAGCGCGGAAAATGGCCGGAACAGTCCCTCGGCACCAGCATTCGCACCACCTCTGTCCACAAACCAGAGAATCCTCCAAGAGCTCTCAGCACACTCCAAAAACCTCTAGGAGAGTCCCTCTAGGCTCAGGTCAACACTACAGCCAAGCTCCACCCTGCACCCAGCACGCACACTCCACGCTCCCTATCGCTCCACACAGTGAACGACAACAACAACTCCAGCAGCACCCAATCCAAGGTATGATTCCTCTCAGCACAGGAAAGAAGAAAAGAGGAAGGAAAACCAAGTCCAAATCTCAAAATCTAGAAATTTCTGCCAAAACCAAAATCTAAGAAAATCCGTGAAACTCAAAAAATCACTGGACTCACCTCTGATGCTGATTCGCGCACGCAAGCTCCAATCCGAACTTTCCTCAACAGGACAAGCTCTCCTCCAAGCTCACGATCAAAATACGAAGCTTCGCACCGAAGAAAATGCACCAATCTCATAGTGAAAGGATGCTGTGGAGCTTCACTGGTGCAACCATGGTGGCGGCTGCTTCATAGGCTGGAGGAAGAAGAAGAAAAAGATGCAGAAGATGGAGTAGATGGTGATGGGATATATAGACCAGCTCCTCTCCCATACCTCTGGCATCACACGTGCGGCTCTGCAAGTACGCCAGCGCATCAGCGGTGAAAAGTCCCGCGGAACAACCAGAAACACTAACCTGTCTCGCGGAGAAAATCCGGTTTCGGGCGTCCTGAAACTAGGACCGGGCACCCTATTTTACGGCACAGTAACTCTCAGGCGCACCCCGGCCGCCCGCTCCGCTACAATAGATAGCCCGAAATCTCGGCAGTGTCGGTTCCTCTCCTCAGTCCTGCCGGTGCCCTATCCAAGGATCCGATGCTACAGTGCGACATCACAAATCCCAACCTCAGCCAAAAATCTGAAGGAATCACAGCCATCCAATCCAAGGAGGCCCATTACCCCGAGCGGCGAAAGGCGCCCAGCGGCCTGATGGCCGATTCTCCTCGATGTACAATACCCGAAAATAATGCCGAAAATCGAGAGAGACACCCGAGGAAAAAAAGCGCAGGGCAGCCAAAAGATATCGAAAGCCGGGAAGGAATGGGAAGCGGCCCGGCACGTCGAAGAAGGGACGGAAAGTAGAACTGGAGACATAGTTGCAAGAACCACAGAACGCCGCATCCCGATCCGATTACTACATGATTGTCATTAAGGGGAGCCGATTTAATCGCCTCGAGCATCTCCCAATACAGAAAGGCAAGGAAGTAATAACCAAGGGCGAGCTTTTGGCCGCTGGCCAGCGCCACTGTTATCGGCAGAAAGTCCCGGTCCATATTTTGAGATCGGGTGCAGAAAAGGCTATAACACAGCCAGTACCAGAGGAAGGCGATGTACTCAGTCTTGGTTACTGGTTCTGCAAATATCTGAGCGAATCTCCCGTACAAAAGATTTTTCTTGGAATCCAGTATGGGAGAAAGAGCATCCATGCTATCGACCGAAAAGGCCAGAGACAGAGTAACACCATGAGGACGAAGGCCGGTGATGGCTGCCACATCCATCAACGTCAGGGTGAATAGTCCCGAACGAAAGGTGTTAGAATGTGATGGCCAGAAACACAGGGCCAACGCCAAAAGTAGCGGATCAGCTTGGTAAGTGTTCCGAGAAAGTTAGATAGCGTCAAAAATATCCACCTCTTTCCACAGGTCCCCGTAGGCAGCTTGGATCCGGTCAAGCCACTGCACATACGAACTGAAGACGGCGGGCCAGGTACAGAGGTTCCTGCCAAAGGCCTTATCAAAGGCCCAGGTACCAAGGTAAACCTTGTCCGCCAGTAACGGAAGACCGGCGGTGGGGAATGGGAAAGTTTCCTCAGAATAAAGCATTGTAAAAGAAGTCCCGTGGATGAAGCATCGGGTGTTCACCGACAGCGGACGAAGGAGCCAAAAATCAACGGCAAAGTCAGACGGTAGCGGGGCAACGCGGGAGGCCATGAAGTAAGAAAACTGTTGATAAGTGGCAAAGAAAATAATACAGAAGAAAGAAAGAGTGGTAAAGGAGCACCGAAGTAGGGGCTATTTAAAGCTTCAAAAGACGGAGTGTTTTCTAAGAATAACAGAAAAAGAAAGGTAACAAGACAATGAAATAGGAACCGCCGTCCCTCCAAAGTCGGCGGAGTTTTTGGCCAAATGATTCGCAAATTGATGCGAACCACAGGATAAATTAGTGATGTCAGATCAACGAAACCAACGGGCAATTAAGGATATCAGGATGTAAAACCCTAATGACGAAGCTATCGAAGCGCAACTACAAAAGATTTGGTTAAAAGGTATGAAGCTAAGATCCACTGCTGAAATCACATATCTAGATCAGAAGGGCAGGGGAATGGAAAGATCGTATTCCGATGAACTACAAAAGGAATAGTCCAATACCTCGAAGCCCACGTAAGGCATCACGTAAACTTTTCAGCAATCACCTGAAAGGCATATTAGGCGATTGCCGAGAGGACATTGTTAGGACCAGAATTTTCGCCTGTGGAGGATACCGTCGGTCGACAGACATTAGCCAACAAGAGAATGAATTAGAAGAAGAAGACCCGTAGCTCAACCGACCGGACTCAGTCGCGTAAGAATACAGCACGCGACATGTGCTATTGGCTAAAAGCATCAGCCGATAAAAGGAGTAGCCGACAAGAGGAGTAACACCTCGTCCAAGGCTGACTTTGGCAATCATCAGACCGCTCCTGTCAAGGTGTCCCCCGGTCGGATGACACAAGAGGCGAAGTCAAAGTCGTTTTTTGGCTGATCAAACCGAAAAAGAAAGGACTCTGGAAAGAAAAGATGCGAGATTTGGGCGCGAATCCCATAACTAACCCAGAGCGGCAAGCAGCGCCCAGTATTAGAAAGCGACGAGGATAACACTCTGGTGCGATAACAAGGGGACGAACTTAGCCGGAAAACGGCTACTATCCTGTTGAGAATAATCGATTTAAAAGGAAGTCATTGAGGATTTCACGATATTTCTCCCCAAATGACGCCGATACTTTATAATTCAAATCGGCGCCCAATAACCTTGGTTTGAAAACTGTATAAATAAGCAAACCAACAAAGGAAAAGGGGTCCAGCAACCTCGTAAGCCCAGTACCACCCCAGCTCTTTAATATCTTAGGAGTAGGATAACTTAACTTTTACTGCTTTCCTAGGAGTAGGCTTAATTTAATTGGTTACTTTGTGTAAGAAAAATCGGATATGCGCAGCGGAAGAAAGAAACGCAATTAAAATATTTTTAAACCAAAGATCACCTCATGTTTTGTTTTAGATCGTTAAAAGTAATCTAATTGATCTTATCAATTAGGATTTAATTTTTACCTTGCGCGGGTCGAGATCACCGCGAAACCGACGATCGTTGGTAAAAATTGTTCGTTCTTGATAGCCGCGCATGCGCCCGACCTCTAATCGCGTCCACACGGAATCACGCCCTTGATCGAGATAGTCGATCGCCTTGATTCGCGATCCGATCACGAATTAACTCTTGCGTCGATGTAAAGAGGATGAATCAATCTTCTAATTGTGCTAGCAATCTTCCGAAGATCGAGAACGATGAATTAATTATGGAGGACTTGAGGAAGAGGGAGAGGATAGGCGGCTAGGGTTTTCTTATTCCTTTTCTTTTTCTCTTTTAAAATATGTCACATATAACATATATTTATAATGAGAAAACCCTAATCCTAATTCTAATCCTAATCGAATCCTAATCCGATCGGATTATCCATTATCCTTAAATTAGTTTCAATATGAATCAAATCCGAATCCTAATTCGATTTGTGTGTAACATTTACACATAAGTCCTCAAAATATTTACTAACGATTAGCAAATACACCATGCAACTTTTGCACTTAAATACCTCTAATTTACAATAATTGCAAATTAGTCCTTCTACTACTAAATTAGTAAACTTTAGTATTGTGATTATAATTAATCCATTCTGTAAACTTCTTTATCATCTCCATAATATCGATCATACGCGATTTCTTATGTGTGACCTAATAGGTTCAATTCTGTCTGGTAGTGAGATATGATGCGATCCCCATCGGCATCATCATCGAAACTCTTTTCGATGGATCAAACACTTTTGATTCTTCCCTCGTATAATAATTATTCGCCTATAATTATTCTTATTGGTTCCCACAATCCACCAGTGACGCCTAGCAGCATATAGTGGCAATCCAACTAGAAGTGAATATTGGAATAAACCTCTAGGTGCAGTTATCGTACAATACAATCCTTCTATCGCATAGTCCCAACTGAGTGGAGGTCATAGAATACTCGGCAAATCCCATCACCCGTTATATGACAAATTTGATAGGACAGAAGCTCATATGGTTACTCTTGGAAACACCTTTCCATGAACCATATTACCCCGGCCGAGGATTTCTGAGCTTTGCCTTACAAATAGCATAGGACTAATTATCTCTCTATCGAGAGCGATAGATCCCCTGTAAACAAACAGGCATTCCTAATATCAACCGACTGCAGCCAACATATACTACTAAGACCCGTGACTAGGATCAGAGTTTATTGCATAGTCAAACTACAGTAGCCTCATGTTGAATGGCCATGGTGTCGCAGGTCTAAGGATCAGTTGTACCACTGCAACATCGAATCAGTTACTGACGAATGAGTAGGCATCCATGTAACTATTCGTAATTGGTCACGCTCAGTGCCCTTGTTCTCTAACAACCACCTGCACGTTCGCTCTAGTGTCCCCACACTGATGACTTGAGACTTGTTATCCTAAAAGAGAGCGGCACATACATCAATCTTACCGGATCAATCATCGTCCCCATGATGATCCTCCGATTGAGAGCATTTATGACTTAATCACCAATAATATGTATCTCAAATTCTTAACTCTTAAGAATATACATTATCATCTCATTAATTCAAAGGACGATTCATAGACACATTAAACATGAATGGCATAAAATGCCCAAATAATAATAAAGATCAAGTACGAATATGTCCCATCGAAAAAAATGCGTCAGCCTGATAGGCTTTTGGGGCATACAACTAACAATCTCCTACTTGCACTAAAGCCAATCAGTCATGTATCTATTGCCCATCTTCTCAAGATGAGTCTCTAGTTTCTGCTGAGTCAAAGCCTTAGTTAGCGGGTCCGCCACGTTATCTGCGGAGGCAACCTTCTGCACTTCAATATGTACTCTCTGATCTTGTGATACCGCCACTCGATATGTTTGGATTTCTGATGAGATCTCGGCTCCTTAGCTAATGCTACGGCGCCATTATTATCACAATATAGTGGCAGGGGATCCCTACTAGAGGGAACCACGCCAAGCTCAGTGATAAATTTCTTGATCCAAACAGCTTCCTTGGCAGCTTCAGATGCAGCGATGTACTCCGCCTCCATAGTAGAATCAGCAATCGTCTCTTGTTTAGAACTCTTCCAAACTATTGACCCACCATTGCAAATAAATAGATACCCAGACGTAGACTTTCTATCGTCTATATCAGACATAAAGTCTGAATCTGTATAGCCATTAACTTTGAGTTCTCCCCCTCCAAGAATCAAGAACATATCCTTTGTTCTTCTCAAGTACTTAAGGATATTCTTTACCGCTACCCAATGCTCTTCGCCTGGGTTCGACTGATATCGACTAGTGACGCTCACAGCCTGTGCTATATCAGGTCGAGTACATAGCATCGCATATATTAAACTCCCTATCGCGGAAGCATAAGGGATCCTGCTCATGCGACTTCTCTCTTCAGGTGTCTTAGGAGACATAGTCTTAGAGAGGTGAATTTCATGTCTTAGAGGTACCATACCCCTTTTGGAATTCTCCATGCTGAACCTTTTCAACACTTCATCTATGTACATAGCTTGCTATAAACCAAGCAACTTCTTAGGTCTATCCCGATAGACCTTTATCCCTAAGATATAAGATGCTTCTCCAAGGTCTTTCATAGAAAACTCTTTGGATAACCATAACTTCACCGATGTTAACATAGGAATGTCATTCCCTATTAGGAGTATGTCATCCACGTACAATACGAGGAAGGTAACAGCACTCCCACTAACCTTTTTATACACACACGGCTCTTCCTCATTTCTGATGAAATCGAACGATTCGACTACATCATTGAAACGAGTGTTCCAACTCCGAGAAGCTTGCTTCAACCCATAAATGGATCGTTGAAGCTTGCACACTTTATGACTTCTATCTTTGATAGTGAAACCCAAAGGCTGCTCCATATAGATTTTTCTTCAAGATATCCATTCAGGAAAGCAGTTTTTACATCCATTTGCCAGATCTCGTAGTCATAATGTGCAGCAATAGCAAGCAGAGTTCTGATAGATTCAAGCATGGCTACAGGTGAAAAGGTATCCTGATAGTCAATGCCTTCGCGTTGACTATAACCTTTTGCTACTAGCCTAGCTTTATAGGTCTCTACCTTTCCATCAGAACCAATCTTTCTCTTGAAGATCCATTTGCATCCAACGGGTACAATACCCTCTGGTGGATCAACCAAAGTCCAAACTTGATTGGAGTACATTGAGTCTATTTCAGACTTCATAGCTTCCAACCATTTATCGGAGTCGATGTCTGACATCGCCTCGTTATAAGTCTTAGGATCATCTCTATGATCCTTGTCTCCCACTAAGAACATTTCCTCCATGTCCTCTATAAATAATCCCACGTATCTATCAGGAGGATGAGAGATTCTACTAGACTTGCGAGGTGACAGTGTAATCTCTGGTATCACAGAGTTATCAGGAAGGGCTCCTGGAATGCTCGATCCTAAAGAGACTTTCTCCTCTAGTTCTATTTTTTTTCCACTGCCTCCTGCTAAAATAAATTCATTTTCAAGAAAGAAGGCATGACGGCTCACAATCACATTATGACTTTCTGGGAGATAAAAATAGTATCCAAGTGATTCCTTGGGATAACCAATGAATCTTCCCTTGACTGATCTGTTTTCCAATTTGTTCATTCTTAAATTCATAATATAAGTCGGACACCACCAAGTCTTAATATGAGTAAAACTTGGCTTCCTACCATGCCACATCTCATATGGTGTGGTGGAAACAGATTTAGAAGGTACTCTGTTCAAAATATAAATAGCCGTAAGAAATGCATAACCCCAAAATGACGTAGGTAAATCAGTAAAACTCATCATAGATCGAACCATATCTAATAAAGTTCGATTCCTCCGTTCAGACACCCCATTCAATTCTGGTATTCCAGGAGGAGTCCATTGAGAGACGATACCATTATTCTTGAGGTAGGTTAAGAAATCCGTGCTAAGATATTCCCCTTCTCGATCGGATCGAAGAGCCTTAATCGGTTTTTTCATTTGCTTTTCTACTTCTTATCTAAACTCTTTAAACTTTTCAAAGACTTCAGACTTGTGTTTAATTAAATACACGTACCCATTCCGTGAATAATCATCAGTAAAGGTAATAAAGTAGAGATAGCCGCCCCAAGAAGACACATTGAATGGGCCACATACATCAGTATGTATCAGGACGAGTACTTCGGTAGCTCTCTGTCCTTGTCCAACAAAGGGAGACTTAGTCATTTTTCCTTGAAAACATGATTCACAAGCTGGGTATGGTTCAGGGAGTAAGGATCCTAAGATACCATCCTTAGCCAGCTTGTTAATCCTATCTTCTCCAATGTGACCAAGCCTCAGATACCACAAGTATGTTTTGTTTACCTCCTCTTTAGGTCTTTTAAAACCAATAGTATTCTCATTCATGCCATTGTCAACTGTATTCACACTAACATCCATATGTAAGTAATAGAGATTTTCTATTAAAGAACCATGTTTGAGGTAAAAAAAATTATATAAAAAAAAGGGAGGGGAAAGATTATGGTTGGTCCCTAATATTGATTTGTCTGTATAAGCCCCGTATAAGCCCAAAATTTTTAACATATTAATAATTTGGGTCCAACAAATTCAATTCTTTAATAGGTCATTTGTGAATACAAGCTTGGGTTATTTGTGAACACAAACTTATAGGTCTCATCAAAGCACCGTCAATTTTTTTGGTTTACCAAACAAGCCGGATCCTATAGTAAAAATTTTTATAAAAATTCAATTTCAAAAAAAATTATATTCAAATTGAATTTTGAATTTTGAATTTTGAATTTTGAATTTTCAATAAAATTTCAAAATATTTTTCAACCGACTTATCCAAATTCATATTCAAATCTCCAATCAAATTTTAAAATATCTCTCAATTCAATTTCGAACTTTTCTCGTTCATTAATCGTTCAATTTTGAAATTTGAACATATCTTTTCAATTTTGAAATTTGAAATTTAAAATTCGAACATATTCAATTTTAAAATTTGAATTTTGAAATTTGAACATATCTTTTCAATTTTGAAATTTGAAATTTAAAATTCGAACATATTCAATTTTAAAATTTGAATTTTGAAATTTGAACATATCTTTTCAATTTTAAAATTTGAAATTTAAAATTCGAACATATTCAATTTGAATTTTGAAATTTGAACATATCTTTTCAATTTTGAAATTTGAAATTTAAAATTCGAACATATTCAATTTTAAAATTTGAATTTTGAAATTTGAACATATCTTTTCAATTTTGAAATTTGAAATTTAAAATTCGAACATATTCAATTTTAAAATTTGAATTTTGAAATTTGAACATATCTTTTCAATTTTAAAATTTGAAATTTAAAATTCGAACATATTCAATTTGAATTTTGAAATTTGAACATATCTTTTCAATTTTAAAATTTGAAATTTAAAATTCGAACATATTCAATTTTAAAATTTGAATTTTGAAATTCAAACATATCTTTTCAATTTTGAAATTTGAAATTTAAAATTTGAACATATTCAATTTTAAAATTTGAATTTTAAAATTCAAACATATCTTTTCAATTTTGAAATTTGAAATTTAAAATTTAAACATATTCAATTTTAAAATTTGAATTTTAATTTGAACATATCTTTTCAATTTTAAAATTTGAAATTTAAAATTCAAAATTTGAATATAATAACTTCCTCAAATTTGAATCTCGTACTTTCCTCAACAAAACCATACGTCGTTCCTCAACGAACCCACATTTTCTCGCCAACCCCTCAACGAACCCCAACGAATCCCATACGATATTTCTCTGCCCATCCACACTATAAAAAGGAGAGATTTCCCTTGCCTGAAGACAAGTTTTTTCCCATATTTCCACCACAAAAAAAAGGAGAGGTACTTTTTTCCATATTTTTCCACCACAGAAAAAAAAAACGTCCGATATTGTCCTATATTCCACTACAAAAAGAAAAAAACCCGTTCCTCATCCTCAAGCATCGATCGCCTCAACCTTCTCCGGTCAATAGCCTCAACCTTCTCCGGTCAACTTCCTCAACCTCTTCCGGTCAATAGCCTCAACCTCCTCCGGTCAAACTTCCTCGACTCCTCCGGTTAACTTCTCAACCTTCTCCGGTCAATAGCCTCAACCTTCTCCGGTCAACTTCCTCAACCTCTTCCGGTCAATAGCCTCAACCTCCTCCGGTCAAACTTCCTCGACTCCTCCGGTTAACTTTCTCAACTTCCTCCGGTCAACTCCTACGGTCAACTTTCTCGGCACCCGCATATTTCTCAGGTAAATAAAATAATAATAATAATAATAATAATAATAATAAAAAAAAGAGAAAAAAAATTTAATTTTCTTTGAAAACCGGTTTGGGACCTCTACGGACGCCCCTTACTTCAGGTTGAAAAGAAAAGAAAAAAAAAGCAGAAAAGAAAGAAAAGAAAGAAAGAAGGAAAAGAGAAAAAAAATTTAATTTTCTTTGAAAACCGGTTTGGGACCTCTACGGACGCCCCTTACTTCAGGTTGAAAAGAAAAGAGAAAAAAAAAAGAGAAAAAAAAAAAAAAAAGAAAGAAAGAAGGAAAAGAGAAAAAAAAAATTTAATTTCTTTGAAAACCGGTTTGGGACCTCTACGGACGCCCCTTACTTCAGGTTGAAAAGAAAAGAAAAAAAGCAGAAAAGAAAGAAAAAAAGAAAGAAGAAAAGAAAAAAATTTAATTTTCTTTGAAAACCGGTTTGGGACCTCTACGGACGCCCCTTACTTCAGGTTGAAAAGAAAAGAGAAAAAAAAGAAAAAGAAAAAAAAAAAAGAAAGAAAGAAGGAAAAGAAGGAAAAAAATAAATTCTCTTTGAAAACCGGTTTGGGACCTCTACGGACGCCCCTTACTTCAGGTTGAAAAGAAAAGAGAAAAAAAAAAGAAAAGTCGGTAAAGCCGGTCAGGACCTCTCCGGACGTCCTAATGTTAGGCTCAAAAAAAATAAAAAAGAAGAAAAAGAAAAAGAGAAAAAAAGAAGAAAGTAAAAAAAAAAAAATATAATAATAATAATAAAAAAAAAAAAAAAAAAAAAAAAAAAAAAAAAAAAAAAAAAAAAATCAACAAAGACCCAAAACCGATTCGGATGATTTCTTCGGACATCCGAACTTAGGCTAAGTCAAAGTGGATTCGGATCCCAAATTGGATTTCCTTCAGATCCCAAGTCAAATAAAATAAAATAAAATAGACCTCTTCGAATCCCAAATAATTTCTTTTTCGGATCTCAAATAATCTCTTCTTTGGATTCCCGATAATTTCAAAAATAGAAACTTTCTCGGATCCCAAATATTTTTAAAAAGGGTCCCACATCAAAATAAAATAACGGTATTTTCTCCTGACCCCAAAACAAAAATTAGTGGATTCATTCGGATCCCAAGTCAAATTAAAAGGATGGGATCCCGAGAAAAAAAGGGGAATTTATTCACATCGTACCATCAAAATAAAATAACGGAGCTCCGAAACCCAAGATAAAATAAGGGATTTTCTGCGAATCCCAAGATAAATTAGAAAATTTTCTTCGGATGCAAAATAAAATAAAATAAAATAAAAAAAGGGATATTGAAATAAATGGGAATTCCTTTGAATCGAGAAAGAATTCAAACGAGTCCTAATCAACTGGGAGTCTAAGTCCGATTCAAAAAGGAGTAATCATTCCAACCATATACGGATCTCAAATCCGATCCACATACGGATCTCAAATCCAATCCACATATGACATAGGCCCAATCCATATACGGGTCTTAAATCCAGTCCGCTCACAAATAAAACCTAAAACCCAAAATCCAAAACCCATTCGAGTCCACAAATAAAACCCAAAACCCAAAACCCATTCGATCCACAAATAAAACCCAAAACCCAAAACCCATTCGAATCCACAAATAAAACTCCAAAACCTATCCGATCCACAAATAAAACTCAAACGCCATTCAATCTCATCGCCTTAACACATATAATTAAGGCAAAACTATATCAAAACCGACTAGATTCTAAAATCATATACTTAGAATTTAGTCAAATCAAATTTGATCGGGCTCTAACACATATACTTAGAGTTCATACAAACCTACCCAACTAACCCTAATACATATACTTAGGGTGCAGTTAATCTTTTACTCTAGCACATATATCTAGGGTAGAACCAAATCAACTCAACTAATCCTAATACATACACTTAGGGTTAGTCAATCTCTCATTCTAGCATATATAACTAGAGTGAAAAACATATCAAACTCGGCCAATCCTAATACATATAGGACTTAGCCACCTCATACTCTCGAGTAGCATCAAATCCGACCCACCTCAATACATATCTTTGGGGTTTGGTCATATTTCCACTTTGGAACATACACCAAATATGAAATTAAATATAATTGGACTCTAACACATATACTTAGAGCCAATCGAACCCAATTAAACTCTAACACATATAATTAGAGTTTAATATCGACTTGTTCTCAACACACATAATTGGGATCAAGTTAATTTCAAACCCAGCTAAATCCTAACACATATACTTAGGATTTGGTCAATCATTAGGATACGATTTATTCTATCCTTCTCATAAAGGTCTCTTAATCGAAGGTGCCCCAATCACAAGGGGGTAATTAACAATAGATGCTTGCGTCTATTGGAAGTCATGGATCCGCAATACCTGATACCCACACCCACATACACCTATCATCCACACAGACAAATATAAATCTGAATCGTGAATACCATCCCACGGAAAACCCCCAGGTGAACCGTGCGGGATGAGTCATTCGAGATCGCAGACAAACCACAACCTATCAAATTATTTATCAAATAAATTGAACAAATGTTTGATTCAAAAATAAACTTATAACCGTCCAATACCAAACGTGAAACAGAAATAAGATTTCTAATCGCACTAGGAACATAAAGACAATCTCTAAGTTCTAAAACTACTCTTGTCGGTAGACATAAAGGATAAGTCCCTACAGCAACAGCAGCAACTCTTGCTCCGTTTCCAACGCGTAGGGTAAGCTCTCCATCCCTAAGTCGTCTACTTTTCTTTAGCGCCTGCATTGAAATACACAAATGCGAGGGGCATCCCGAGTCAATGACCCATGTAAAAGTAGAATAAACCGATGAGCTAGTAGTTTCAATGATATGAATTTCGGACAGACCTTCCAAAGTTTTATCCTTCACCTTGTCCTTCAGGCTAGCCAAATAGTCCGGGCAATTCCTCTTCCAGTGGCCATCCTTTTGACAATGGAAGCAAGTTCCTTTGGCGGCCTTCTTTTTGGGATTTACCTTAACAGTGTCAGTCTTTGGCTTCTTTGCAGGCTTCTTCTTTCTCCATTTAGACTTTCTTTTGGAGGAAGCCCGTTCAATAGCCAAAACTGAGCCCTTATTGACTTTTAGCATTCCTTCAGCCGTGACCAACATATTCAACAGCTCGGCGAAAGTGCAAGTAATTTTATTCATTTGAAAATTTAAAATAAACTGAGAAAATGAATCAGGTAAGGATTGTAAGATCAAATCAATTTGAAGTTCTGCGTCCATAGTCATTCCGAGCTTCTCAAGCTCCTCAATGTCCTTAATCATTGCCAAGCAATGATTATTGACTGAGTGACCATCAGACATCTTAGTCCTGAACAGTCGCCTTGACACCTCGTAACGAGTTGTTCAACTTTGCTAATCATATAACTCTTTAAGATGGAGCAAGATGTCAGCAACACTCTCCATGTGCTCATGCTGGCGTTGCAACTCATTACTCATAGACGCAAGCATGTAGAATTTTACCTTCATATCATCATCAGTCCATTTATTTCTAGCATCTTTCTGTTGAGCTGTTGGATTTTCGGGCACTGCTGGAGCCTCCGTGTCCAACACATAGGCTAATTTCTCAGAATTGAAAACAATTCTCAAATTCCTCAGCCAATCGGTGAAATTCGGTCTAGTTAAGCGATTAGTATCAAGTATTTTGACAAGTGGGTTAGAGGCGGCCATTTTCTGCAGATGGTTAAGATTATAATTAGTTGTGTACTTAATCATAATCCATTTTGATTAGGGTCTTTAAATCTAAATGGTGCCTCGCACTAATTTTAGCGAATCTCCACACTCCCCGAGTGGAGAAAACGGAAACTTTACTAAAAATTTCTAGTACGAGTTGCGGTCCTATCTGTTTGCACACTACCTCATCCTAACAGATTCTTGGCAATGAGTAAAGAAATGAGTGAACAACTCTTGTTCAATGCTTCTCAATGCAAGAAAAATCGGATATGCGCAGCGGAAGAAAGAAACGCAATCAAAATTTTCTTAAACCAAAGATCACCTCATGTTTTGTTTTAGATCGTTAAAAGTAATCTAATTAATCTTATCAATTAGGATTTAATTTTTACCTTGCGCGGGTCAAGATCACCGCGAAGCCGACGATTATTGGTAAAAATTGTTCGTTCTTGATAGCCGCGCACGCGCCCGGCCTCTACTCGCGTCCACACGGAATCACGCCCTTGATCGAAATAGTCGATCGCCTTGATTCGCGATCCGATCACGAATTAACTCTTGCGTCGATGTAAGGAGGATGAATCAATTTTCTAATTGTGCTAGCAATCTTCCGAAAATCGAGAACGATGAATTAATTATGGAGGACTTGAGGAAGAGGAAGAGGATAGGCGGCTAGGGTTTTCTTATTCTTTTTCTTTTTTCCTCTTTTAAAATATGTCACATATGACATATATTTATAATGAGAAAACCCTAATCCTAATTCTAATCCTAATCGAATCCTAATCCGATCGGATTATCTATTATCCTTAAATTAGTTTCAATATGAATCGAATCCGAATCCTAATTCGATTCGTGTGTACCATTTACACATAAGTCCTCAAAATATTTACTAACGATTAGCAAATACACCATGCAACTTTTGCACTTAAATACCTCTAATTTACAATAATTGCAATTTAGTCCTTTTACTGATAAATTAGTAAACTTTAGTATTGTGATTATAATTAATCCATTCTATAAACTTCTTTATCATCTCCATAATATCGATCATGCGCGATTTCTTATGTGTGTGACCTAATAGGTTCAATTCTGTCTGGTAGTGAGATATGATGAGATCCCCATCGGCATCATCATCGAAACTCTTTTCGATGGATCAAACACTTTTGATACTTTCCTCGTATAATAATTATTCGCCTATAATTATTCTTATTGGTTCCCACAATCCACCAGTGACGCCAGCAGCATATAGTGGCAATCCAATCAGAAGTGAATATTGGACTGAACCTCTAGGTGCAGTTATCGTACAATACAATCCTTCTATCGCATAGTCCCAACTGAGTGGAGGTCATAGAATACTCGTCAAACCCCATCACCCGTTATATGACAAATTTGATAGGACAGAAGCTCATATGGTTACTCTTGGAAACACCTTTCCATGAACCATATTACCCCGGCCGAGAATTTTTGAGCTTTGCCTTACAAATAGCATAGGACTAATTATCTCTCTACCGAGAGCGATAGATCCCCTGTAAACAAACACCCATTCCTAATATCAACCGACTGCAGCCAACGTATACTACTAAGACCTGTGACTAGGATAAGAGTTTATTGCATAGTCAAACTACAGTAGCCTCATGTTGAATGGCCATGGTGTCGCAGGTCTAAGGATCAGTTGTACCACTGCAACATCGAATCAGTTACTGACGAATGAGTAGGCATCCATGTAACTATTCGTAATTGGTCACGCTCAGTGCCCTTGTTCTCTAACAACCACCTGCAAGTTCGCTCCAATGTCCCCACACTGATGACTTGAGACTCGTCATCCTAAAAGAGAGCGACACATACATCAATCTTACCGGATCAATCATCGTCCCCATGATGATCCTTCGATTGAGAGCATTTCTGACTTAATCACCAATAATATGTATCTCAAATTCTTAACTTTTAAGAATATACATTATCATCTCATTAATTCAAAGGACGATTCATGGACACATTAAACATGACTGGCATAAAATGCCCAAATAATAATAAAGATCAAGTACAAATATGTCCCATAGAAACAAATGCGTCAGCCTGATTGGGGCATACAACTAACACTTTGTTCCTGTAATCCCATTCCACATCAATACAATTTTCACCCCACAATCGACTCCTTGGACTTTTGTGTTTTTATCTTATTTTGTGCTTCTTCCTCTACCTCCATATCCCGTTTCGGCTAATCTAGGCCGAACGGGTGCAAGAGTTATCAGAGGAGAGCCTCCCTCTGCATCCGCATCCCACTTCGCCTACCCAAAGCTGAGCGGTCGCGAGAGTTACCAGAAGAGAACCCGACAGAGCAGATCCCTCCTCGGCCCGATCGCTTGATCCATTTGGCACGCGGCGCACTTCACAAACATCAAAGGGTCACCCCCAGGGGCCAATCGCGCATCGCCATTTTCAGCCCCAACAAGTACGAAAGAATTAGACTCCTGCTAAAAAAAAGAAGAGCTGGTTTTGATAAGAAAAGAGAAAATCAAATCCAACCTTAATCTGTATTTTGAAACGAACCACGTTCCATACTGACAATCCAATACTGACAATCCAACTAATCCTAACCTCCACATACGGTGTTCCTAGGAAACTAGCATATCACATCCCCATACCTATACCACATGCCACAAGCAATGTCATTCTAGGTAACGTTGCTCTCAATACTGAATTCAGCAACATCCAGAAGTGCTACTTCATTTTCAATAATTGGATTCAACACAGTGGACTCCAAGGAGTGAATAAATACTTTATTCAAATTGACAATTTCCTGATGTTGACATATATCTAGAAAATATTACTCCATTAAAGTCCCTAATCAAAAATCATATCAAAACCTGGAAGCCAATTTCCCATTTTTGAGTCCTGGCACAGAAGTGATTTCATCAGAAACATTATTATTAAGGATTTGGAACTTCACGTCAAAATTGAAAGAGTCCAATCACATCCTGTTTAGGAGGCATTCTATTCAACAGTTGGTCAATACATTGTATACAATTGGTTTTATGACATAAATTAAAACCTGATCCAAACTCATAATTCTGATGCTCTGTCTTACACTTTCTCATCTCTCTCTTTGGCACTACTTTTCGCCTCTCTTTCCATTCCTATGCCATAACTGCTATTTCTCCAGTATAAGATTATATCGGTATAAGATTGATGCAACTTTTGCTAATCAAATCATATAAGATTATATCAGTATCTCAAGATGATTCGAAATGAATTGATAAAATAGAGAAGAATAATTATCTGGATAAGTTTATATTTCTGCAAAATTAGACTGGAAAATAATGACAATCCAACAAGAGATACTAGTCAACCAGTAGCTTCATTTCTCACATAGCTGCAACTGGAAAACACAGTGAAGGAACAGGCATAATCTTGAATATATTGTGAAAGCGAACTGAGACACTTACATTCTTTGGCTGACAAACTTTTTTCTTTTTGAACAGTGCTTTGATTTTCCACATGAGCCTTCAATTGTTCAGGAGGTCTAAAATGCAGTCCCAAAAGCATGCTATAATCAATTATACATTGTGATTCCAGAAACATGCAATCAAGAGAGATTTGCCTGAGCAATCGAAAGGTAGAAAAAAAAATGATTCAGATGAATGATACTTGTATGCAAAAAGAAACAAAGATAAAGTATAAAAACTTTCATTAGCACTAATTTATCCAAAGTTGCAGAGAGATAAAATCACAATATTAGAACTTTAGAAGGCCTTGAACGGGCAAATTAGTAAATCTTAGCAGTACATTGCACAACATCAAATGGGAAAGACTAACATGTTAAGGCTGCTATACCTATGACAACTGTTTGGGAGTCATGGACTCATAAATATTGCATTTGCTTCACCACTTTAATTATTTTAATGCCAAACATGCAAATTCATCTAAGCTAAAATGTAGAAAATCCTGAATTTATCATAATTTCACTTTGCTTCCTTGAAATGTCAAAATCTATATATCAGCTGTTTGCAATTCTAACATTTTCCCTATAAAGAATTTGTTATAAATATACCAATTAATTGGACAAGAGTTTAAAATACCAAAGTTGCTCTTTATTTTCTTCCTAGATTTCTATTTTACCTATTCTTTTCCATTCTTCCCTCACCCAACTTCACTCAACATTTAGAACAAAATGAGTAGAACGGAGGTGGTAGTTATAGAATTTGAGTTAATAAAGGAGGTAGGAAGATGGGATATAGTAGGAATTGGTGACCATGAAGGAAACAACGAGGCATGAGGAGGTTGAGGGTGGAAACAGGAAGAAAGATTACACCAATGCCGTAGAGTGGAGATGGAAAAGAACAAGAAGGTCGTGGTGGTGGAGGTTCGAAGAAAAAGGCAATGTTGTTATCCTCCCCTCATCACTCATGGTGTATTCTCTTGAAGAGTTTCATAATAATATATTGGAGGTAATAAGTAGAATTTGACAACTCAGAAGGGTGAAGCAAAAATTGTGATACATGCAAGAATTTATTTCTGTATTTTAGCCTAAAATAGAAATGTAAAAAATGCCTTATGTATGTTAATATATATTTCTAGGCCTATTTCTTACAAGACAATCTTTTGGGTAACATGTGTGATGACCCAGACCCCCGTGGAGGAATTTCGGCTTGATCAGCAGCTTATGCAGGCTCTTGTTGTTTGATAGAGTTGGTTGCGCGCAAATCGGACCCAAGATTTGGGCCCAACGCGAAAAATGAATTAAGAACACTTATTTGGGCATTTTTGTCGGGTGATAGAAATGGTTTCGTGCAAAACGGAGACCGCAGTTGGATTCAACACGGAAAAACGTTCAAAATTGGCTATTTGGATGTATTTTTTCGTAAACGAACGCAAAAAACGGACTCAGCGCACGAAAACGTCAAAAATCAGCTTTTTGGGCTTTTCGGGCTGTTTCTGCGAATGGGCCGGTCCACAGCCCACTGCGCGCGCACCGGGCGCAGCGAGCCGCGATGCTGGACGCGTGGAGCGTGGGGATTGGGCGGCGCACTGTGCAGCATGCGGCGTGGCAGCGGGGCAGGTGGCGTGGCAACTGGGAAGGCGGAGTGGCAGCGGGGCAAGCATGCAGGGGGCCACGCGGCACGCGGTGGTTGGCTGGCGCTAACCACCCGCGCACGCGGCTGGGCCGCATGGCGCGGCCCGATTGGCCACGCCTCGCTGTTGCGTGGGGCAGGTCACGCGGCACGCCTAGATGAATCCGGGAGCTGCGCTTGCTTTCCCGTGTTGGGCGCCCGAAAGATTCGGGCGCCCAAAAATGTACCCCAAACCCATTTTGGGTTTCTCTTTGGATTTCGCCTATAAATAGGCCTTTGAAGCCCCATTTCGAGACTTTTGGGATTTTTGTTGGAGCTCCCCTTTGGCTGAGGTCTTCCTCTCCAAGTCCACCACACTTTGAAGGAGTCTTGGCATTTTTGGAGGCCGCAACATCGACATTTTCCCCGACTCGGCGCACTTCGACGCTTTTCCGATTGTGGCCTTTTACGTCGACGCTTCGTCCGCGGGCTCCCATGAGCCGAGGGAGTTTTTAGCTAATTTTTGCGACGACGTTTTCACGAGAGGTAGGTCTTCGATTTCCGTATTTGCTGTTCCTCTCCATTTTGGGTTTTTATGGGGTATTTCGGAGCTTCTTTAGACCCCATTTTCTACGGCAATTTTCTGGAGTAATCTTGCGTTTTCTCACGGTTGTCGGAACTGGGAGTTTAAGCACTCGATTGACATCTACACTTCGATAGGAACACAACTATATTTTTTTAGATTTTTTTGATGACTCCTCGCAGGTGAGAATTTTCGTTTTTGGGGACTGTTGCTCTGAACAGTAAAATGCAGATTTTGTGTTGGTAATTTTTGCGGCGTTCGGCTTGTGATATAGTTTTCGCTGAAATTTTGGAGTTTCGCGGGGAAAGGGGAAGTTGGAACTTATCGTCACGATCGAGGTGAACATTTTTCCTTTTGATCCCGGACAAAAATTACGCTCGGATTAGCTTCTACACTCGAACTGATTTTTGCCGAACTTGTTGGACAACACTTCAGTGTTTTGCTTGCCGCCGCCGATCCGGGAGAAGTTTTTGGAAGTTCTTGGATTCGTTGGAACCGTAAGAGCGGAGGGAACGCGCACGCCAAATTTCAGCCTGATCGGATTCCGGATCTGCGCGTTCCAAGTGGGTTGTTGAGCATCTCTTTCTACGGCTTACTCACTAGGACTATTAGAGTGACCCCCGACTGGTATTTATAGTTTCACCACCCGATTGGAAATCATGCATGAATAAATTATCCTGATTAATTCTTAGCCTATCTATGTGGGATTGGTATACTATGGTGGTGATATATTAATATGCATTGTTAGCACTTAGCCTTTCATATGTAATTGGTTATTCGTTGGGACAATATGATCTATCCTATATGAGGTTACTATTTGATGCTCTTCATTTTATTCTACATGATAACAATTGCATGTTTGTATGGACATTTGGATAGGCCACTTTTTATCGCTATACTATTATATTAGGACTTGACTTAGGAGAAACCATGATTGTTCCTTTTTCTTCTTTTTACTTAGACATGTGATTCACGTTGCTCGGGTTGCGAGCAGGGGCTTGAGATAGCGCAGTCGAGATTATCGAGTCTGGGAGAGATTGTACCAGATTGTGGACTTGTGGGGTGTTGCGGTAACCGCGGATATTGGGCGGTTGACCGGATATCGATTATTGTACCAGATTGTGGACTTGTGGGGTGTTGCGGCAACCGCGGATATTGGACGGTTGGCCGGATGCCGATCTTTGCATCAGATTTAGGGTTGGGATTTCATTAGTTGACGGAGTTTTCCACTTTGAGCATAGTCGTGACTAAGCCCTGCTGTATTGAGATACTTTCGACATGGTTACTTTACTCGTGTGGGTCGCTCCCCTCGAGTGCCACTCCAGAGTAGGCGTTATGGCCGAGTCGTGTGCCGGTCAGTTGGTTATTTTGAGATCGAACCGTATGTCGATCAGTTACTGGGCTCGAGTTCGACGGCAGAGCAGGCAGTACCGGGTTTCATACCGGTCCATTTGATTGGGTTTATATTGATAGATATTATTCACTGATGCATGCATATATTTTTTTTATTTGGTACTGCATTAGAGGCATAGTAGTGATAGTTTTCTTATCAGCAGATTATTTTTAGAATACCACTTTACTTCCTTTCTTGCCTCAAGTAGACTTAGTGGGTACGTCGGAGTTTGAGGATTTACTTACTGAGGGCTACTGGTTTACTAGTAGTTCTCACACCCGTTGGGGTTCTCGCCCCCTTTTTCTTTTCTTTTCTTTCCTTTGTTTTGCAGAGTCTTCTACGGGAGTTGCTGATCCTTCATCCGCTGTTCGAGGCGAGGGAGTCACGAGCTAGATCGTTACCTGTCCTTGGAGTGTAGTGGTTCATGATTTAGTACTATCAGCTGAATTATTATATAGTTTATTCTTTTGAGAGCTTTCCTGTATTTGTGAAAGACTGATGTATTATTGTTTTAGTTTACCTCCCTTTTTGGGTTTATAGATGCTGTATCTGAGGATGATGTATGGTGATTATTTATATTTGGGAGATGGATTTTATTTCACAGCAGTTTATTTTCGCACTGATATTTGTATAGCTGTAGTACTATCTTTTGCAGGTTAGACGCTTCGTCTATGCGGGGTTTTCCGTATGGGCGGCAGATTTGTTGGCGAGCCCGGATGGCAGTTTCGACCCCGGGGCGTGACAACATGGTATCAGAGTCAATTTTAAACTCCTGTCTATGAGATCAAAGGTTTGATCACCACCTTCAATTTTTAATGGGTTAAATTTCCACATCATATTTACCTCACCTGTCAAATCCATGTGCCTTTCATATTTGTCATGCACATAAGTGTGGGGTGTTAATATATATTCTTGGGCCCGAATTTTACTAGATTGATCTCTTGGATAACAATATAATTTTAAGATACTTGTTTGTTGCTTCAAAAGAGGGGAGACGGAAGGAATTCGATTGTAGCTGGTTTATCCACCCCGTGTGTTTGATGGCATGTCGCAGATTTCCCGCGGACTTGACGACTCGAACCAATTGTTCTTTCCCGGGAAAAACCCTGGGTTCCCCTCTGAACTGAACTTGAAAATGAAAGTCTCACCAAACTGAACTTGTGGGCGCATCCTTATGCAATAACCAGGGGACTAACACTAGGAAGATCCAAGGAGGAAAACTCTAGTAATACCTTAATGGCGTCCATTCCTAGGCTTCGGGAGATCAGAGGAAATCCCTATTTTTGCAAAACCTGTAATTCTTACTTTTTAGTTGGGTATCACATCGAAATGGTACCAGCCGTACTTAATAATGGAAGGATTTGGCAGAAATATGTAAAATTGTCCCTCCTTAAAAGGGCTCTAAAACTAATTTGTGACAAGTAATTAAAGAAGCCAAATGGAAGAAAAATTCACAAGAACAACTAGTTTTTCTTAGCGATGCTTACTTAGTTATGTACTATTGTAGATTGCAATAGCAGTTCATGAATTAAATGAAGACAAGAATGTAAAATTGTATTAGCTCACATGGGCATGCAATTATAAATAAATATGTTATTGTTTTAAGTTCTTTATTTTTTTATTCATGAAAAAAAATAGTATTAACTGTTCGGATAAAATTTAATAAATGCTACACAATTTTCAAATTTAAGTCCAGCTAGCAATACTTTTTATCTCCTAACAAAACAGATCAGTAGATAAAAACTTCAATGCTTTCAAATTGAATAAGATGAAATGCAGTTAACCTAAAAAGTGATTCTCGCCATGACTTCTTCAAATGGAAAACATATGGCAGATCAAGATCCTTCAGAGTAGTACTTTCACAAATGTTCTCCTTGTTTGTTGACCTTCCTTGAAGAGATCCCTTCAAATCATACCTATGGTGAATGCGCAACTCAGTGCAGAACATATTTCCCATCACTACAAAACGAACCTGCATAGGGGAAGTGTAGAATAGCAGAGAGAGCATTAAGTATTTACAAGTCAGAGTAACATATTGACAAATATTAGAGAGCTACCTTCTGTCCACGTCTTATTGTTATCCTATGCAGACCAAAGAACTTCGTTATAAGGGTATTATCATGAGCTCCTACATGATTGTAATACTGAGGAAGCATTTTCAAAAGAATCTGCAGCAACAAATTATGTAATTACAGGTAATAATGTCATATCTGAT
Source organism: Tillandsia fasciculata (assembly GCA_029168755.2). Lineage (NCBI taxonomy): Eukaryota > Viridiplantae > Streptophyta > Magnoliopsida > Poales > Bromeliaceae > Tillandsia > Tillandsia fasciculata. The sequence continues at coordinate 11,729,685 of CM054944.1, read as the reverse complement.
GTTACTGCTAAACAAAATATTAATAATCATTAGTTATTACGAGATACGCAGCAGGTGGAAAATGTATATTCTTAAAGCTTGAGCAGTGGACCCATCATGTTACCCGAGACTAGATTGATGCTCACTTTGCACATTGTACATGCCATTCATTTTCACTATATACATGACTCGCTTTCAGTGTGGTGGCTAATTATATGCTTTACCAGGTCTTACACCATACTACTCTAATCTTGGTATTATATTCACCATCATGCATGCTATAATTGTTTAATATATTACTATGAACTTTCACTCTACCAACTAGGCACTGTTGTGCTAATTACATTATTCTCGACAAAAGAGTGTTCCAGCGAACAATTTAATATATGAAATTGCCCTTGGCTATGACCTGGGAGTAGGGATGTCAATGGGTACAAATACCCGAACCAAAAGGGGCGGGTTTACCCCATGCTAAACGGATATTGTATGGGTTACGAGTATAAAAAACAAAAACCCATCGATATCAGATTCGGGTATAGATTTTGTCTCTACACGACCTGGACATGAACACTTGTAAAAACCTAATTACAACATTTGGTATTCATGTTCACCAAGTCTGTACACTTGTTTCCTCTCAAACTTATGAACTTGTTTAATTTCCGTGTAAAACCTCTATGTTCACGTTTAGTCATTTACTTTTCTCTTTGATGCACACGATACTTGCTTCACTTTACAAGTTAGTTGCTTACTCTACTTGCTTGCTTGATGCCTTGCGTGGGGCCTAACAGGCATAAATGAATTTGATTCTCTTAAAGAAAGAACAAAATGATCAGCAAAAACATGAAAAAAATTTCATACGAAGAAAGTGTGCGGATCTAGCGCAAACATTAGGAGGTACGCCAGTAGTATGTGTACAAACCAAGGAATTAAGTATCACCTCGTGCCGTACAACATGGGGTGATACATACCGTGCTACCAATTAGGGGTCACGGTACAGGGGGGTCTCTTGGCATCCCTGTGTCGCGATACCCTCTTAGTGTCAAACGAGAGAGAGCGATACCTAGAGTGTATCACAGCACGTGCCGCTGCGTGCCCACACAGGCAATGTTTTTCTTTTTTTTTTTTTTTACTTCAGCTTTTTTTTTCTGGTTTTCGGCTTCTCGCATAAACCTTTATCCAAGGAATAAAGTGTCGTGGCACGGGGGCGTGCCGTTGTCCGCCTGGCACGATACAGCATGGGCACGCTTCCGTGCCGGCACGCTTCCGTGCCGGCACGCTTCCGTGCCGGCACGCTTGCGTGCCGATAAATACGCATGACCTCTCAATGGCACGCTCTGGCACGCTTTTTTTATTATTTTTTTATTCCCAATAAGCTTTTATAATGTTATTTTGAAAGATTTAGTTAAATAATTATCAATATTCACTACATATAACTTACTATACAAATCAATTAATATAGTGATAAGTTTTTTAAAATATAAAAAAAAAAATTATACCTCATAGAAAATAGAAATTAAAATATAATAATAAAATTTACAAGTAAAATTTATTTAAGAAAGTTAGAAAAACAACAACATGATGAAAAAAAACAATATGAGTAATAAATTATATGACAAATAAATTAAACAAATTTAAGTATCAATTGATTTGATTTAACTTTTAATTTTATTAGTATTTTTAATTTTTTAAATTTAAAAATAAAATTATTTTTATCACAAATCTTATATAAAATACTAGATCTATCCAAAATAATTAAAAATTTAATTATATAATAATTAAATCAAGTATATCTATTTTTAACTTTTTATAAACTGCAGATTAAAAATTATCTAATTTTATACTTTTTAAAAAAAAATACAAATTAAAAATATTCAAATAAAAAAAAAACTACGGGTACAAAGGCCAATTCTCAAAAAAAAAATTAAAAAAAAAAAAAATCGAATGAAGGACATAAGGACCTATAAAAAAAAAGATCTACCAAAAGAAAAAAAAAACAAATAAAAAACACAAAAACCCACCAAATAAATAAATAAATAAATAATTTTTTTAAAAAAAAAGCAATCAAAACTGAGAGAGAGAGAGAGAGAGAGAGAGAGAGAGAGAGAGAGAGGGGAGAGGGCAGAAAGAAAAAAAGAAGAAAAAAAAAAAAAAGAGCGTCACGTGCCGTCCGATACCCACGTTGGTATCGCGCTATCTCGGTACGTGCCGCTCCGAGCGGTACGGGACGGCACTTAAAACCCAGCCTTTATCCCTCTCTCATCTCTTCTCTTCACTTCTAACTTTTCTTCTATTCTACGCTCTATTTTCTTTCCTCTCACATCTCTGCCTCTGTTAATAAGACCAAAAATATTGCCACGTGGTTAGAAGCACGAGCGAGATGATTGAGCTGATAAGATCAAATTAAAGGATGACAAGTAACACAGAATGGTCAGATTAGTCAACTGATGAAATCATGAGCTGATGAGAGAGGATTATATTTTGACGGAAGATGAGTTCTGATCGGCTGTCCAAGTGAGAAGGTTGGTTATCAGTTCCTTTAGCCGATAGATAACAAGAATTAAAAATAGGATCGATTTTCGGCCTTATGAGCCGAATAGGATGTGCACCGAAACCTAGAGGGAGTAGTTCTGGAGATAGACGTGGCAAAGTGATAAGATCCTGCCACAAATGCCTGCATGGCATGTAACGTCCACTAGCGGTGGTTGCCAACGATTATTCAATAACCAGGAATGAACGTGAATGGAAAAGGCGATACTATGTTTGGAGATAGGGATTCCCGAAGGAAGGCTGTAAGAATTCGAATTTTTGTAAATAAATAAAAAGAAAAGAGAATAAAAGTCTAGTTGATTTTGAATCATAAATGGCACGAATAGCCTAATTGACCATTTCCTGCGGTATAATTACACGATTTACGAGGCAGAAATACCGCCTTTCAATCCGAGCCTAATCTCGAAAATCCAAGATCACGAGTGCGACCGTCTCGTCAAACTGATCGAAAATGATATTAAGCATGTTCAGATCCAACGGTCGGATCTTCCAGAAATCAGCAAAGAAGCGGGCAGGACCCGCGACTTAAGCGGGAACAGTAATGAACAGTAAACCCTAAATTCGAATCCCCTAAATGCCAACTTTGGGCCAATTCGCCATGCGGAAGCCGATCATAGCACTTCAAATAGTCAATTCAAACGGTTTCGTCGCTCTGGACGCAATGGCGCTGACGGAATTTCCATTTGACGACTCTAGAGTCTCGAAAAGCGCGATAACTGTATTTTGGAGCAGTATTCTATGGACCGAGAATTTATCCGGGCGTTTCCTGCAAAAACGAAAATCGCTACCTGATAGGATTCGTCGAGCCGGACGTCGTGGTGAAGTCCGTTTTTCGATTTGACGACTAGAACGCCTCGAAAAGCGTGAAAAACAGTGAAAAATACAGTATTTTACGCAAAACCCCCTATATTTCATGCTCCGTTTTGCGTGCCGCTTCTGGGTGAGGGACCTAAGTGCGAGACAAAGTAGCTGTAAGGGACTGGGCTCTAAATACTTAGAGTTGAGGGATGAAATGGCATTTTGTGCCATAAGCATTCAAAAAATTTCAAATAAGATTCTTTCTTTAAAAACCCTCCCGAGCCTCAGCCCCAGCCGCAGCTCAAACCGCACGCACCCTTCCTTGCCGCACTCCCCGAGACGTCGCGCACCGGCCGCCGCCTCCCCATTGCCAGAGAAGAAGGAGAACCGAAGCTTCTTCATCTCGGGTTGTTGGGAAGGAGGTGATCGAGAGGGTCCTAGGCGATCTAGACCGCGTCCGGTGGAGTCCCCTGGGAAGCCGCAACCGAGCTGTGGTGGTCCCGTCCCCAGCCGCCGCCGCGGCCAGTTTCTCCTTCCACGGTTTTCCGGTGAGGTAAGGTTGTGGACCTTCCACTTTATTTTGGCCCTTAGACCATATCATCGTGTTCCTGACACTGAGGAGACCCTCCGGGTGCAGGCCGAACCGCTGCCGCCGTCCCGATCGCCGGCGGAAGCCATAGCCGCCGGAATTACCATCTTTGGCCGATCGGGAGCGCCGCCGTCATCCGACCGTCAAACCCAAGATCAGCACCGTTGAATCGCTTCCTCTCGTCGACTGCAGCACCTCCACGAGGTCTGAGCACCATCGGTTGAGGATCGGACCCGAGCGGACGAGCCCCAGTTTCGGTCTTCTTCAACCTCGGCCGATCTCGGCCGTCCGGCGCCGCCGCTGCATCCCACCGCCGGCCATCATCACCAGAAGCCTCCTAGAGCCAAGTGGAAACTTTTGGTCCAAGTCGCACCGGCCCGGAGCCACCCCGCCGGAAACCGCCATTAACGGCCAACGAAGCTTCACCGAGCTCCGCCGCCGCGCCTTGCCGTCGCCTCCGGACGCCCGGCAACCGTGCAGGTAGGCTCACTTGACCATTTTAAGATGAATGGCAGCATTGCATGGCCTCCCTAACGTCGGGCTTTTGATGTCCAGAGTTGCACCCGAGAAGCAAGTGAACTCGGCCTCCGGCCAGCTCCGGCGATCCGGGGTTCGGCCACCCCTACAGGTAAGACCTAGATGCCTCATATATGCTTCCCATCATTTTGGTTTAGGTCTGGGGCACCCCTGTAGCGCGGTTTCATTCTTGCACCGAATTATCGGTTTTGGGGTTGGTCTCCGGCCGCCGCCGCCTCCGGCCGCCGGGGCTCGACCCAACATGGATCAATCACCATCTGGGACACCCTTTTTACTGATGCTCACTTCCTCATCAGGATTGAGCCTGGTTTGCTCCAAGAACACTACATCCGAGCCTTAGCTTGCATTGTTGGTGCACCACCTTGCTCCGGCAAGCTCTCCGGCCGGCCTCCGACGAGAACAAGGTGAGCACTGCACTCCTCTGTCCATGCTTAACACGATGCTCCTGTTAAATTTCAAAAAGATCAAGTAAAAATTAAGTTGTAACAAGATGACATTTAGAGCTAAAAGAGTTTATGGGCCAACTTTGCCCTCGGGCCCCGTGCCAGCCCAATCTTGTGAGCACGGCCTCCGTCTGGTCGAAACAAACGCGCTGAAACTTACGGCGTCGTTTTTAGATTCCCGGATTGCAAGAACAAGCCGAAACAAGCAATTAATATCGTGTTTTTATGCAAATTAAAAGTAATTATGGACCAAAGTTGTTTGCCGAGTTTCGTGCTTCATCCTAACAGCGAGCACGGGTTTAGTTACATCGAGACCCATCTACTGGTGCATACAGTTTAAGTTAAAACCCCATGGATTTTTATAAACGAGTCAAAACTTACTTAAATACATGTAATTATGCGATTTCCCGTGACCTAGGGGTCCAAATGCAAATGTAACACCCTGGTTGTCTTTAGACAGTATTTATGAACCCTCTAAGCTTTTTGTTAAAGTTCTGTAGGCTCTTGTTGAGCGAAAATCGGATACTGTTTCGTAAATCGGCAAAATTGTCGATTTTACGAATTACGGTGCGAGTTCGTGTTTCAAATTGAATTTCTGGTCATCCATTGTTGCCTCTGGTTATCCCCGACACTGACCTGGCTGGTCCAGTGTTTTTGGTATTTCGTCGGAAGACTCCGAAGCCGAATTGGGCTTTCTGGGAGTTACAAAAGCGGTTATGGCAATGTCTGGACACCGAAAATTTACGGTTTTGCCCCTGTCTGCCCGAACATCGAGGTGATGATTTTTAGAGCCACTAGGTGTGGTTTGGCAGTGTGTGGATGTATATAGACTGTCGGCGGGTCAGCTTCAGTGTTTCGGGAATTTTTTTCAGAAATTCTGTTAAAAGCCTAGCTTCGGCTAATTCCCCGTGTTAACGTCATATTGTTATAGTGTCGACGGGATGGGTATGAGTGAGTCTGTTTCTGATTCCAGTTTCTGTTCAGGTCCCAGCAGTTCAGCACCAGCCTCCCAGTAGCCGAGCGGGAGTTCGAGGATCTGCCTACATCCAGGTGGGTTATCTTCGGTCCGGCTTTATCTATTCGGCCCTCTGGTTGCTTTAGTCCAGTCGGACACCTGTTTTTGTTTAGTCCTGATGATTTGATCTATATGCCATATGATCTTCCTGATAGACTTTGATCCCCTTAGACATATCGCGTATACCTGCTCATCAGCTTTTATATTTTGATACATAGACTTGCATGATCTGATTATGCTTATTGATTCCTGTCGATTGTTATACTGATTTATATTCAGATATTACTTGGATTTCTTTCCGGTTCAGCAGCTCATATATCTCAGTACAGTAGATTCCTGTGGTCTGATCATGCCTGTTGTTACTTGCGTATCGGTCATTATCGTATTGCATTATATCCAGAGATACTTATTTCCATATTTCAGTTATGCATGATAGACCCATGATTGATTGATATATACAGACATCTTGATTCCTAGCATTGTGCATGTTTGATATGCTATTATTCGGGTTTATATACTCCTTGTATTCCGGATTACATGATTAGTCCTGATGATTGCATTTATATACCGCATGATTTTCCTGATAGACATTGATCCCTCAGACACACTATATATATATATATATATATATATATATATATATATATATATATATATATATATATATATATATATATATATATATCTGCTCGCCAGCTTTCATATCCTGATATATAGATGTCATGATCGATTATTCCTGCTAGTTCCATGTCATTCGTCATACTGCTTTATTCAGATATGCATGATTGATCCTGATTGATAGATACAGACAGATGATTCCCTGTTGGGATCTCGGCATGTTGCCGACTACCCGGTCACTAGACCGTGAGATTGAGCATAGCATGATGATTGCCACGCACTGCTGTACTTCACGAACATGGCCGGGGTCGCTCCCCGTGGAGATTGTTCTTTACCGGTAAAGTGGTCTTGAGATAGGACACGTGAGCCCTTGAGTGCAGGGTATGTCAGCGGATGGGGTGCGGATCGGTGGTTTTTGCCTGAGGTCCTGTGAGACCAATATTGGCACATGATTGGGTACTTGGGTTTCTGTTCTTGACGCATGATTTTACCTTGTACCATTGCGGTTCTGTTTATGTTGATTTCCAGCATTTATTATCTGTAGATATACTTTCATCCTGCTGCATGATTATCACTGTATATCACGATTTCCAGTATTGTCACTTGCAGTCCTTTATGCATGATTCTTATCGACATTTCCCTGATTTCCAGCACGTATGATCTGCAGTTCTTATGACTGATTATTTCCGTTGTACCCTGATCTCTAGCATTATTCATCTGCAGTCTTACTTATGATCGATTACCTGCCTAGTTCAGTTTACCTGTGGATTTATTGCTTTCCAGTGGATGTTATCTGTTATCTATTTACCTTGTACCTTCGCTGCTCAGTCATGCTTGATTATTACAGTTATCCCCTGATTCCAGCATTTATTACCTGTAGTTTCCTTATGCTTGATTATCTGCCTATTCAGTCTTATCTGTGGATTATTTGATTTTCAGTAGACATTATTTGTTATTTCAGCTTTACCCATCGATTATTACTATCCGCAGATTTTAGTACCCAGTAGGTACGATTAGCTATTTCTCGGCTCGTCGTGCCCACTGGGATACATGTACAGTGTATCTCACACCCCCTGGGTGACCATTTTCCAGGTCCGTCGGGTGGAGGGATGTCGGGACGATCGAGTGAGGCCGTCACTATAGAGCTGTCCTCATGATGATAGATATTGATGATTGAGATCTTCGATGATTGTAGCTGACTTTTATTTCCAGTTTTCCAGCATCGATTTTATTCTATATAGATTTTCTCTATAGATGTTAGTATGTTCTATTTTGGAGTATTCATGTTGATCAGTAGTATTAGCTGAGATATTTATTGCTCTCTGATGATGATGATTATACTAGCCTAGCCGTGCATGTATAGGGAAGACTCTGTCCACTTGGATAGGGGATTTCCTATATGTGTGGCGGTCTGTTATGCCCAGTTTGCGAACTCTAATTTTATAAAAAAAAAAAAAAAAAAAAAAAAAAAAAAAAAAAAAAAAAATTCAGACCTGATTTTTAAAACTCGGGGCGTGACAAAGGCAATTAATATATTTGTAACAATTTTCAGTAGAATATGTCGTTATCCTAGACGCCAGTTAAGTTTTGTACGTGTATAAATACAGAGTTTTTTGTAAAAAGAGGTCCTGCAATCGTGTAAACCAGCGACCACCCTGCTTTTCAATACCTTCAATTCCTGCATCTACAACTTTTTTAGATTAAGATTTACTGCTTTTCTTTATAGCTTTTTTTACTGTTTTCCTAAGAGTAGTCTTAATCCTGTAACTAATTTCTTTTTGAGCAATATAAGATGATTCGGTCCGATTGAACTGAGTCGATTCTTTAAAGCCTTTTTAAGGAATCGTTCGATAGATAGTCCGGCTCTTCTAGGCCGAACTCCGTACTGTGTTTGATTTAAGAGAACCTGGCCTCGCAGATCCCTCCTCGGCCTAATCGTTTATTTTTTGCATGCGGCGCATTCCAGAGGGTCAACATTCGGAGACGATCGAAGACAGGATAGGGTCAACGGTCAACGCAATTTTTGGGCCCAAACACCCTCTATTTTTTTTTCTTTCTATTTTTTCTTCTTTTTTTCTCATAAATTTTTCTTTAATTTCTTCTTTCAATCTTTATTATTCTTTGATCACTTCGTTCCTAAAAGAAAAGGTAAAGAAATAGCAAAATTGAAGATCTACTTATTAGGTAAGTCAATAAATTTACATCTTAAATTTTTTTTTAATACATTTAGAATATATTCAACTTGTAATATTCCTTTTGTGAAGAAATATAAAATTATATAATTTTTTATTAACAATTTATAAAAAATCTGAAAATGCATCCACTTGATTTAGTCTTTATATGGTCCATTTTTAATTTTCTTGGATAGATTTAGTATTTTGTGAGAGATTTATGATAATTTTAACTTTGAAAATTCTATTATTGGATTTAGAAACATGAAAATTCTAATAAAATCAAAAACTAAATAAAATCAATTGATATTTAAATTTGTTTAATGTATATGTCTTATGGTTATTGTTAAATTTTCATAAATAGATCTCATAATTTTTCTTATTTAAATTTAAGAAAAAGTAATTTTCTTGGATGATTTTCAAATTTTGCATAAAAAAAAAAATGACGATTTGTATTTTATAATTTTTAAAATTCTAAAAAAATAAAAGATAAATAAAAAAAAAATAGAAGTTAATCAATTTTTATCATAAACTTACTTAATTTATTCATCGTGTGATTTATTATTAAATTTTCATAGACAGATCTTACAAATTTTTTAAAAATTTTACAAATAATAGTTTTCTTCAATTTTTTCAAAATATTTTTAAAAAAATTTGAAAATGAAAAGGACTATCAGCGTACTTACGTTCCTATTCTAGTTAGTCTAATCATCATAAAGTCCTTCATCGAATCAATACAGATAGATCTTGCAAAATTTGGTAAGAATTTAAAGAAAAAATAATTGTCTTTATGAGTTATAACTATATTTTACTTCACATATAAAGAATACTACTAAATTAAGTTATTAACTAGTAAATTAGTAAGCTATTATTGACAATAGATCAAGACAAACCAATATAATGCAAAAATTTATAATTATTACTCTAAAACTTTTAAAATAATATTATAAGACTTCATTGGATCCAAAAAAATAAAATAAGGCCGTGCCAAAGTATGCCGCTATGAGGTTGTGCATACCCGTCAGCACGCGAGCATGCTGTGTGTCGGCACGCAAGTGCCTGTGTCGTACCATGCCAGGCAACGGCCGGCAAGCCCCCGTGCCACGACACTTTAATCCTTGGTACAAACGGCTATGATAGCTTTTCTTCGTCATTAAAAGAGTCATGGATAAGATTGCTAGGCTTTGATGCCAAAAGTTAGGGTTTGATTTTGCTCTCTTAGGGTGCGTTTGGTTCGGGTTATACTGCCAGGATTACAAGCAATCATGTCAGGATTACTACGTTTGGTTCATCCAGTATGTAAACTGGTCGATAATGTAGCATTACAAATGGTGCAAGATTACACAAAAAATCAAGAATTTAAGTGCCGTGGCATGGGATTGTGCCGAAAACTTGCTGGCACGGTACGGCACGGTGCCTGCCGGTCACAAAAAATACATGTGCCGACACATAATGGCATGAAATATTTATTTTCTTTAGCAACAAAATTTTATAATTGTTTATTATGTATCACTTTATTGAAAAAATTACTTCGTAATTTGAAGAAACAAGAGTTTTGAGCTGTGCCATCGGTACGGAGGCTGTATCGTGCCGGTATCTTGTTGGTACGATACGGCACGGTGGATACGGCCCGTGCCGATGGATACTTAAATCCTTACCAAAAATATTACCGAGCAGAGGGGTAGGTATCTTGTATTACTGATGGCATGTAAACTTGCGTGTTATGTAAATTAACAATTTTACCTCTCCAACTCTCCAAATCCTTTCAATATGTTCCTCTTCGCACGAATCCTTTCAATGTGTTCCTCTCTGCTGCCAACATCACCACCGAGATCACCACCGCCACCCTTTCTTCCACCGACACCAACACCGTCACCGAAGTCGCCGCCGACATCGCCACCGCAACACTCTCTGCCACCGATATTTCAGTTTTTTATTTATTCTTATATGGGTTGAAATTATTTTTTGGCTATATAATTTTTTTTTCATGTGTGGTCATTTTATTTATATTGCTTATTAATAAAATTAATTCAAGTGCAAATTATATTAAGTAGTTTAGTAAAAAAAAATATTAAATATGACCTAAAGGGCAATTTTGGAATAGACTACTCTTTACTGTCAGGATTACTGAATTTTATAAATTGAACCAAACATTGTAATTCTATATACACTGTCATCTAGCATTACATTACTGCATTAAACCAAATGTGGTAATACAGTATCAATAGTAATATGATTCAGAAATCTCAGATACCTGGTTATATTGAAATAACATGTAATGCTACAAAACTCAAACGAAACACGTCCTTAAACACATCCTACCTCTTTGGGAATAAGATTTCTCCTTTGGTTCCATCTCTTCACGAGAAAGGACATCCTTGTACTAAACCCTAATCTAACTCTAGATATTATCTATTTTATTAAACCCTACTTCTCATACATGTGGTTTTGTGCCATTGGACATGACTAATTTGCACCATTTGGTGCAAATATCTGATTTTAGAAGTCTAAAAGCTTAAACAATCTGAATTGTTAGACCATATAGGGTTCAAGTATCTGGATTAGACATGCCTAGAAATATTAAACTCTTTTCAAGTTTAGATCAGTTGTTAATTAGATATACTTAAACAACTATAGCTTACCTAATATATTCTAATCTAATATATATATTTCAATATAAATAAATTTTATTTAATCTAATTACTTTCAATTAGATTTATGTAAGAAATTTGAACCCTTTGTAATTTAACCCGATTTTATTTATTCTAGTAGATATAATACAAAACAACCATATGTTATTTAGTCTAATTTAATCTAATCTATTATATTGTAGTATATTTATCTCCTCCGCCTCTTATGTGACAAAAGAGTCACCGTAACGCCAAATGGCCTCCAACGCTAAATGATAGATCTGCATTTCCTTGATGGTGAAATGAGTAAGTTGGGTTCCATTTTTACTTTGTTAACTTAACTACTGCTTTCTAATAGAAATGTTTTGGTATTGTTCACCTATTAGTGTTACATCCTCAGGCTGCAGTCAACATATCTTCTCATAAATGTTTTTAGCTGTCTATGCACTAGATGTTTATGAAGAAGTATATCCTTGTTTTCAGTTTGTCAAGTCATTATAATAATCATGGTACTAATCATGTATAGGGTTCACTAAACAAGTTCCATGAGAAACATACTTTAAATAAGAAAGTAAGAAAAGTAGATCAACCAAGATCATAGTCATAAGGTAAAATATTTATCTTCATCTTTCTTAAAAGCTTAGATTGCCAATTTTCCTACATTTTAATGGATATGATTTAAACAAGAATAATTTAATCTTCATTTTAACAATTTATATCTCTGCATGCATGCGCAATTAACAGATGATATGCCTAGTAAATCCCACGTAAAAATTATTTGTGGATACTGTTTGAGGTAAAAAAAAAAAAATTATATAAAAAAAAGGGAGGGGAAAGATTATGGTTGGTCCCTAATATTGATTTGTCTGTATAAGCCCCGTATAAGCCCAAAATTTTTAACATATTAATAATTTGGGTCCAACAAATTCAATTCTTTAATAGGCCATTTGTGAATACAAGCTTGGGTTATTTGTGAACACAAACTTATAGGTCTCATCAAAGCACCGTCAATTTTTTTGGTTTACCAAACAAGTCGGATCCTATTTTTGTGCCCAGCGGGACTTACGTTATAGTAAAATTTTTTATAAAAATTCAATTTCAAAAAAAAATTATATTCAAATTGAATTTTGAATTTTGAATTTTGAATTTTGAATTTTCAATAAAATTTCAAAATATTTTTCAACCGACTTATCCAAATTCATATTCAAATCTCCAATCAAATTTTAAAATATCTCTCAATTCAATTTCGAACTTTCCTCGTTCATTAATCGTTCAATTTTGAAATTTGAACATATCTTTTCAATTTTGAAATTTGAAATTTAAAATTCGAACATATTCAATTTAAAATTTGAATTTTGAAATTTGAACATATCTTTTCAATTTTGAAATTTGAAATTTAAAATTCGAACATATTCAATTTTAAAATTTGAATTTTGAAATTTGAACATATCTTTTCAATTTTGAAATTTAAAATTTAAAATTCGAACATATTCAATTTTAAAATTTGAATTTTGAAATTTGAACGTATCTTTTCAATTTTGAAATTTAAATTTAAAATTCGAACATATTCAATTTAAAATTTGAATTTTGAAATTTGAACATATCTTTTCAATTTTGAAATTTGAAATTTAAAATTCGAACATATTCAATTTTAAAATTTGAATTTTGAAATTTCAACATATCTTTTCAATTTTGAAATTTGAAATTTAAAATTCGAACATATTCAATTTTAAAATTTGAATTTCTAATTTGAACATATCTTTTCAATTTTGAAATTTGAAATTTAAAATTTGAACATATTCAATTCTAAAATTTGAATTTTTAATTTGAACATATCTTTTCAAGTTTGAAATTTGAAATTTAAGATTCGAACGAGGTTCCCACGTATTTTCCTCAACGAACTAACAAACGTCGTTTCTCAACGAAACCACGTTTTCTCGTTAACCCCTCAACAAACCCAACGAGTCCCACACGATATTTATCTGCCCCTCCCCACTATAAAAAGGAGAGATTTTCCTTCACCGAGGGAGAATTTTTTTTTTTCCATATTTTTTCCACCACAAAAAAAGAACGTCCGATATTCCCACCACAAAAAGAAAAAAACCCGTCCCTCATCCTCAAGCGCCGATCGACTCCAGCACCTCCGGTCAACTTCCTCAACCTCCTCCGGTCAACTCCTTCGATCAACTTCCTCGGCACCCGCAATCAACTTTCTCGGCTCTTTCTTTTGGACGTACTTTTCAGGTAAGAATTTATAAAAAAAAAATAATAATAAATAAAGAGAAAAAAGAGAACTCCTTCGATCAACTTCCTCGGCACCCGCAATCAACTTTCTCGGCTCTTTCTTTTGGACGTACTTTTCAGGTAAGAATTTATAAAAAAAAAATAATAATAAATAAAGAGAAAAAAAAAGAAAAAAGAAAGAAAGAAAAAAAAATAATTTCTTTGAAAGCCGGTTTGGGAACTCTGCGGACGAACCTTACTTCAGGCTGAAAAGAAAGAAAAAAAAAAAAAAAAAGAAAGAAAGAAAAAAAATAATTTCTTTGAAAGCCGGTTTGGGAACTCTGCGGACGAACCTTACTTCAGGCTGAAAAGAAAGAAAAAAAAAAAGAAAGAAAGAAAGAAAGAAAAAAAATAATTTCTTTGAAAGCCGGTTTGGGAACTCTGCGGACGAACCTTACTTCAGGCTGAAAAGAAAGAAAAAAAAAAAAGAAAAAAGAAAGAAAGAAAAAAAATAATTTCTTTGAAAGCCGTTTGGGAACTCTGCGGACGAACCTTACTTCAGGCTGAAAAGAAAGAAAAAAAAAGAAAAAAGATAAAAAGAAAAAAAATAATTCTTTGAAAGCCGGTTTGGGAACTCTGCGGACGAACCTTACTTCAGGCTGAAAAGAAAGAAAAAAAAAAAAAAGAAAAAAGAAAGAAAGAAAAAAAATAATTTCTTTGAAAGCCGGTTTGGGAACTCTGCGGACGAACCTTACTTCAGGCTGAAAAGAAAGAAAAAAAGAAGAGAAAAAAAAAAATATATAATTCTTTGAAAGCCGGTTTGGGAACTCTGCGGACGAACCTTACTTCAGGCTGAAAAGAAAGAAAAAAAAAAAAAAAAGATAAAAAGAAAAAAATAATTTCTTTGAAAGCCGGTTTGGGAACTCTGCGGACGAACCTTACTTCAGGCTGAAAAGAAAGAAAAAAAAAAAGAAAAAAAAAAAAAAAGAAAAAAATAATTTCTTTGAAAGCCGGTTTGGGAACTCTGCGGACGAACCTTACTTCAGGCTGAAAAAAAAGAAAAAAAAAGAAAAAAAAAAAAAAAAAAAAAAAAATTTCTTTGAAAGCCGGTTTGGGAACTCTGCGGACGAACCTTACTTCAGGCTGAAAAGAAAGAAAAAAAAAAAAAAAAAAAAAAGAAAGAAAAAAAATAATTTCTTTGAAAGCCGGTTTGGGAACTCTGCGGACGAACCTTACTTCAGGCTGAAAAGAAAGAAAAAAGAAGAGAGAAAAAAAAAAAATATAATTTCTTTGAAAGCCGGTTTGGGAACTCTGCGGACGAACGTTACTTCAGGCTGAAAAGAAAGAGAAAAAAAATAAAATAGAAAGAATAAAAATTTCTTTGAAAGCCGGTTTGGAAACTCTGCGGACGAACCTTACTTCAGGCTGAAAAGAAAGAAAAAAAAAGAAAAGAAAAAAAAAATATAAAATAAAAAGAAAAAATATAATTTCTTTGAAAGCCGGTTTGGGAACTCTGCGGACGAACCTTACTTCAGGCTGAAAAGAAAGAAAAAAAAAAGAAAAGAGAAAAAAAATAAAAAAAAAAAAAAAAAAAAAAAAAAAAAAATTTATTCAGACCCCAAATAAAAGGGGATATCGAAACAAACAGAAATTTCTTTGAATCCAGAGTCGGTTTCAAATAAAATTCAATTGGATCTAATCAACTTGGAACCTAAGTCCGATTCAAAGGCTCACCTCATATGCAGGCCTCAAATTTATCCATACGAAAATAAGACCCAATCCATATACGGGTCCCAAATCCAATCCATATACGGATCTCAAATCCAATCCACATATGACATAGGCCCAATCCATATACGGGTCCCAAATCCAATCCATATACGGGTCTCAAATCCAATCCACATACGGATCCCAAACCCAATCCACATACGGATCCCAAATCCAATCCATATACGGGTCCCAAATCCAATCCACATACGGATCCCAAACCCAATCCACATACGGATCTCAAATCCAATCCACATATGACATAGGCCCAATCCATATACGGGTCCCAAATCCAATCCATATACGGGTCTCAAATCCAATCCACATACGGATCCCAAACCCAATCCACATACGGATCTCAATCCAATCCACATATGACATAGGCCCAATCCATATACGGGTCTCAAATCCAATCCACATACGGATCCCAAACCCAATCCATATACGGGTCTCAAATCCAATCCACATATGATATAAAACCCAATCCACATACTGTCTCAAATCCAATCCACATATGACATAGGCCCAATCCATATACGGGTCCCAAATCCAATCCATATACGGGTCCCAAATCCAATCCATATACGGGTCCCAAATCCAATCCACATATGATATAAAACCCAATCCACATACTGTCTCAAATCCAATCCACATATGATATAAGGCCCAATCCATATATGGGTCCCAAATCCAATCCACATACGGATCTCAAATCCAATCCACATATGACATAAGGCCCAATCCATATACGGGTTCCAAATCCAGACCATATATGGGCACTGAATCAAATCCACATATGACATAGGCTCAGTCCACATACTGTTCCAAATCCAGTCCATATACAATATAAGCCGATCCACAAATAAAACCCAAAACCTATTCGATCCACAAATAAAAACCCAAAACACATTTGATCCATAAATAAAACCCAAAACCCATTCAATCTCATTGCCTTAACACATATAATTAAGGCAAAATCATATTCAAACCGACCAGATTCTAAATCATATACTTAGAATTTAGTCAAATCAAATTTGATCGGGCTCTAACACATATACTTAGAGTTCATCCATATCAACCCAACTAACCCTAATACACATACTTAGGGTGTAGTTAACCTTTTACTCTAGCACATATGTCTAGGGTAGAAGCCAAATCAATTCAACTAATCCTAATACATATACTTAGGGTTAGTCAACCTCTCATTCTAGCACATATAACTAGAGTGAAAAACATATCAAACTCGGCCAATCCTAATACATATAGGACTTAGCCATCTCCTACTTTCGAGTAGCATCAAATCCGACTCACCTCAATACATATCCTTGGGGTTTGGTCATCAAATACAATTGGACTCTAATACATATACTTAGAGCCAATTGAACTCAATTAAACTCTAACACATATAATTAGAGTTTAATATCGACTAGTTCTCAACACACATAATGGGATCAAGTCAATTTCAAACCCAGCTAAATCCTAACACATATACTTAGGATTTGGTCAATCATTAGGATACGATTTATTCTATCCTTCTCATAAAGGTCTCTTAATCGAAGGTGCCCCAATCACAAGGGGGTAATTAACAATAGATGCTTGCGTCTATTGGAAGTCATGGATCCACAATACCTGATACCCACACATATACCATCCATACATACAAATACACTAATCTGAATCGTGAATACCATCCCACGGGAAACACCCGAGAGGTGAACCGCGCGGGACGCGTCATTCGAGATGGCAGACAAAATGGCACGCCCGGTGGGACCTGACTTTTCCTTCCATCTTTGAGACCTTTAATATATATATAAAAAAAAGAAAAAAGAAAAAAAAGCGGTCAAGGTAAATCCTAATGCTTACATCGAGAAAATAGCACCAACATATATGAACATTGCTGCTTTTACTGGGGGCATGATTACCTTTACTACCCTTTCCCAATAATATGATAAAATCCTCGACTGCAAACTCGAAAAAATAATCTAATGGGGGCATATCCAATCCTCTTCACCAACCCGTAGGTGAACAGCTCGTCTACTCACCTACATCCAAAAGGATGGTGTTCAAAGACAAACTCAAATTTTCGAAGGACCAGTTGAAGAAAAAAAAAAAAAAAAAAAAAAAAGCAAAAAAAAAAAAGAATAAAAAAAAAACAGAAAAAAAAATCTCAAAAAAAAAAAAAAAAAAGAAAAAGAAAAAGAAAAAACCCCGGCTGTGGTATAACCCCACAGGCAAAAATGGGATCCCCGCTGTTAGGATTAACCATTCGAACTCACAGGCAAAAGCTAGGGGAAGGCATCGGGTGAAAACCCATGTGGGCACCTGATTGCCACAAAAATCATGTTTTTCTTTCAAAATAAACCCATAAATCCATATTTTTCAAAATAAACCAAAATAAACCCATATTTTAAAAAAAAAAACTCAAAAATATTTTTCTTTCAAACATATTCTTGTCTACGACATAATGCTAACTGATCTCAGAGTCGGTTATGTACAGCAATTTTATTTGCTCACCGAGACAAAATACATTTGCATTTTTCAATACAAAAAAAAATATATCTCGAAAAAAAAAAAAAAAAAAAAAAAAAAAAAAAAAAAACAAAAACAGAAAAAAAAAAAAAACCAAAAAAAGGGAAAAAACAAAAGAAAAAAAAAAGAAAAAAAAAAAAACAACAAAAAAAAAAAAAAAAAAAAAAAAAAAAAAAAAATTCCGGCTGTGGTATAACCCCACAGGCAAAAATGGGATCCCCGCTGTGAGAATACACAATTCGAACTCACAGGCAAAAGTTAGGGGAAGACATCGGGTGAAAACCCATGTGGGCGCCCGATTGCCACCAAAATATATTTTTCTTTAAAAAAAAAAAAAAAAAAAAAAAAAAAATCCATATTTTTCAATAAACCCATATTTTTCAATAAATCCGTATTTTTTTAAAATAAACCAAAATAAGCCCATATTTTTCAATACTCAAACATATTTTGTCTACGACAGCTAACTGATTTTAGGACAGGTTATGCGCAGCAATTTTATTTGCTCGTATTTTTCAATAGCAAAAAAAAAAAAAAAAAAAAAAAAAAAAAAAAAAAAAAAAAAAAAAAAAAAAAAAAAAAAAAAAAAAAAAAAAAAAAAAAAAAAAAAAAAAAAAAAAAAAAAAAAAAAAAAAAAAAAAAAAAACGAAAAAAAAAATATCAAAAAAAAGAAAAAAGAAACCATTCCCGGCTATGGTATAACCCCACAGGCAAAAATGGGATCCCCGCTGTGAGAATACACAATTCGAACTCACAGGCAAAAGTTAGGGGAAGGCATCGGGTGAAAACCCCATGGGCGCCCGATTTCCACCAAAAACATATTTTTTTTTTTCAAAACAAACCCATATTTTTTAATAAACCCATATTTTTCAAAATAAACCAAAATAAACCCATATTTTTAAAAGACAAAAATATTTTTCTTCAAAAAAAAAAAAAAAACGAAAAAAATGAAAAAAAAAAAAAAGAAAAAATAAAAAAGAATGCCCCCAAATTACAAGCCAGTTCAACCTAAATCGAATTTACGTGGAATCATATGAACTGGACCATGCACCAGCTCGACCCCAAATCAAAGTCAAAGAGTTTTGAGCCAAACTGCAAAGAGGGTGACTCATACCAAACTCGAAGGTATCTTAAATCAAATCCAAACCAAATGCAATGGAGTGTCAACTTCAGACGGATCTCGAACCTAACCATAAGGTTACAAGCCGAACTAAACCGAACTGCAGAAAGGTCCAAGTTGAGCCGAATTATAAGGGCCAGACCGAAATTGAATTCAAAGGGTCTCGAACTAAGTCATAAGGGTTCGACCTAAACCATGTATCAAAGGGTTCTGAACCAAAGTATAACGGTTCGACTCAAATCAAATTCAAAATGGACAAATCAAGTGAAAGCCTAAACCGGCTCAGCCCAAATCAACTACAAAAGGTTCAAACCAATTCAATTTGAACCCAACCTGAACAAAGGTTCAAATCGAACTTCAGGGATGATCCAAATCAAGCAAACCAGCTCCACCCGAACTGAAACAAATCAAGAGTTCAAACCGAGCTAACTCCAAATAAATCTGTTGAGTCAACCTAATCGACTCACAAACCCAATTTCAAACGACCGAAAAGACATTAAACTAAACCCAATTTCAAACGACCAAACCTAATTTCAAACGACCGAAAGTCATTAAACTAAACCCAATTTCAAACGACCGAAAAGTCATTAAACTAAATCTAAATCCAAACGACCGAAAGTCATTAAACTAAACTCAAATCCACATAGACCGCCATGTCACTAAACTGAGCAACCCATATTCATATCGACCGCCATGTCAATAAACTGAGCAACCAATATTCAAATAGACCGCCATGTCAATAAACTGAGCAAGTCATACTCATATAGACCGCCATGTCAATAAACTGAGCAAGTCATACTCATATCGACCGCCATGTCAATAAACTGAGCAACCCATATTCATATCGACCGCCATGTCAATAAACTGAGCGACCCATACCCATATCGACCGCCATGTCATTAAACTGAGCAACCCATACTCATATCGACCGCCATGTCACTAAACTGAGCAACCCATATTCATATCGACCGCCATGTCACTAATCTGAGCGACTCATATTCATATCGACCGCCATGTCACTAAACTGAGCAACCTATACTCATATCGACCGCCATGTCATTAAACTGAGCAACCCATATTCATATCGACCGCCATGTCACTAAACTGAGCAACCCATATTCATATCGACCGCCATGTCACTAAACTGAGCAACCCAGACTCATATCGACCGCCATGTCACTAAACTGAGCAACCCATATTCATATCGACCGCCATGTCACTAAACTGAGCAACCCAAACTCATATCGACCGCCATGTCACTAAACTGAGCAACCCATATTCATATCGACCGCCATGTCACTAAACTGAGCGAGCCATATTCAATTGACCGCCATGTCAATAAACTAAGAAATCAAATTGAATGCATACGAAAAAAAAATAAAAAAAATAAAAAAAAAAATATTTGAAAAAAAATAAAGAGAGAAAAACAATCGAACGTACATCTTTTCACCGTACTCGTACCTCAAGATGGGGGCATTTGTTTGAGGTAAAAAAAAAAATTATATAAAAAAAAGGGAGGGGAAAGATTATGGTTGGTCCCTAATATTGATTTGTCTGTATAAGCCCGTATAAGCCCAAAATTTTTAACATATTAATAATTTGGGTCCAACAAATTCAATTCTTTAATAGGCCATTTGTGAATACAAGCTTGGGTTATTTGTGAACACAAACTTATAGGTCTCATCAAAGCACCGTCAATTTTTTTTGGTTTACCAAACAAGTCGGATCCTATTTTTGTGCCCAGCGGGACTTACGTTATAGTAAAATTTTTTATAAAAATTCAATTTCAAAAAAAAATTATATTCAAATTGAATTTTGAATTTTGAATTTTGAATTTTGAATTTTCAATAAAATTTCAAAATATTTTTCAACCGACTTATCCAAATTCATATTCAAATCTCCAATCAAATTTTAAAATATCTCTCAATTCAATTTCGAACTTTCCTCGTTCATTAATCGTTCAATTTTGAAATTTGAACATATCTTTTCAATTTTGAAATTTGAAATTTAAAATTCGAACATATTCAATTTTAAAATTTGAATTTTGAAATTTGAACATATCTTTTCAATTTTGAAATTTGAAATTTAAAATTCGAACATATTCAATTTTAAAATTTGAATTTTGAAATTTGAACATATCTTTTCAATTTTGAAATTTAAAATTTAAAATTCGAACATATTCAATTTTAAAATTTGAATTTTGAAATTTGAACGTATCTTTTCAATTTTGAAATTTAAAATTTAAAATTCGAACATATTCAATTTTAAAATTTGAATTTTGAAATTTGAACATATCTTTTCAATTTTGAAATTTGAAATTTAAAATTCGAACATATTCAATTTTAAAATTTGAATTTTGAAATTTCAACATATCTTTTCAATTTTGAAATTTGAAATTTAAAATTCGAACATATTCAATTTTAAATTTGAATTTCTAATTTGAACATATCTTTTCAATTTTGAAATTTGAAATTTAAAATTTGAACATATTCAATTCTAAAATTTGAATTTTTAATTTGAACATATCTTTTCAAGTTTGAAATTTGAAATTTAAGATTCGAACGAGGTTCCCACGTATTTTCCTCAACGAACTAACAAACGTCGTTTCTCAACGAAACCACGTTTTCTCGTTAACCCCTCAACAAACCCAACGAGTCCCACACGATATTTATCTGCCCCTCCCCACTATAAAAAGGAGAGATTTTCCTTCACCGAGGGAGAATTTTTTTTTTTCCATATTTTTTCCACCACAAAAAAAGAACGTCCGATATTCCCACAAGAAAAAACCCGTCCCTCATCCTCAATCGCCGATCGACTCCAGCACCTCCGGTCAACTTCCTCAACCTCCTCCGGTCAACTCCTTCGATCAACTTCCTCGGCACCCGCAATCAACTTTCTCGGCTCTTTCTTTTGGACGTACTTTTCAGGTAAGAATTTATAAAAAAAAAAATAATAATAAATAAAGAAAAAAGAGAACTCCTTCGATCAACTTCCTCGGCACCCGCAATCAACTTTCTCGGCTCTTTCATTTGGACGTACTTTTCAGGTAAGAATTTATAAAAAAAAAATAATAACAAATAAAGAGAAAAAAAAAAAGAAAAAAGAAAGAAAGAAAAAAAATAATTTCTTTGAAAGCCGGTTTGGGAACTCTGCGGACGAACCTTACTTCAGGCTGAAAAGAAAGAAAAAAAAAAGAAAAAAAAAAGAAAGAAAAAAAAAATAATTTCTTTGAAAGCCGGTTTGGGAACTCTGCGGACGAACCTTACTTCAGGCTGAAAAGAAAGAAAAAAAAAAAGAAAAAAAAGAAAGAAAGAAAAAAAATAATTTCTTTGAAAGCCGGTTTGGGAACTCTGCGGACGAACCTTACTTCAGGCTGAAAAGAAAGAAAAAAAAAGAAAAAAGAAAAGAAAAAAAAATAATTTCTTTGAAAGCCGGTTTGGGAACTCTGCGGACGAACCTTACTTCAGGCTGAAAAGAAAGAAAAAAAAAAAAAAAAAAAAAAGAAAGAAAAAAAAAATAATTTCTTTGAAAGCCGGTTTGGGAACTCTGCGGACGAACCTTACTTCATGCTGAAAAGAAAGAAAAAAGAAGAGAGAAAAAAAAAAAATATAATTTCTTTGAAAGCCGGTTTGGGAACTCTGCGGACGAACCTTACTTCAGGCTGAAAAGAAAGAGAAAAAAAAATAAAATAGAAAGAATAAAAATTTCTTTGAAAGCCGGTTTGGGAACTCTGCGGACGAACCTTACTTCAGGCTGAAAAGAAAGAAAAAAAAAGAAAAGAAAAAAAAAATATAAAATAAAAAGAAAAAAATATAATTTCTTTGAAAGCCGGTTTGTGAACTCTGCGGACGAACCTTACTTCAGGCTGAAAAGAAAGAAAAAAAAAAAGAAAAAGAAAAAAAATTAAAAAAAAAAAAAAAAAAAAAAAAAAAAAAAAAAAAATTATTCAGACGCCAAAATAAAAGGGGATATCGAAACAAACAGAAATTTCTTTGAATCCAGAGTCGGTTTCAAATAAAATTCAATTGGATCTAATCAACTTGGAACCTAAGTCCGATTCAAAGGCTCACCTCATATGCAGGCCTCAAATTTATCCATACGAAAATAAGACCCAATCCATATACGGGTCCCAAATCCAATCCATATACGGATCTCAAATCCAATCCACATATGACATAGGCCCAATCCATATACGGGTCCCAAATCCAATCCATATACGGGTCTCAAATCCAATCCACATACGGATCCCAAACCCAATCCACATACGGATCCCAAATCCAATCCATATACGGGTCCCAAATCCAATCCACATACGGATCCCAAACCAATCCACATACGGATCTCAAATCCAATCCACATATGACATAGGCCCAATCCATATACGGGTCCCAAATCCAATCCATATACGGGTCTCAAATCCAATCCACATACGGATCCCAAACCCAATCCACATACGGATCTCAAATCCAATCCACATATGACATAGGCCCAATCCATATACGGGTCTCAAATCCAATCCACATACGGATCCCAAACCCAATCCATATACGGGTCTCAAATCCAATCCACATATGATATAAAACCCAATCCACATACTGTCTCAAATCCAATCCACATATGACATAGGCCCAATCCATATACGGGTCCCAAATCCAATCCATATACGGGTCCCAAATCCAATCCATATACGGGTCCCAAATCCAATCCACATATGATATAAAACCCAATCCACATACTGTCTCAAATCCAATCCACATATGATATAAGGCCCAATCCATATATGGGTCCCAAATCCAATCCACATACGGATCTCAAATCCAATCCACATATGACATAAGGCCCAATCCATATACGGGTTCCAAATCCAGACCATATATGGGCACTGAATCAAATCCACATATGACATAGGCTCAGTCCACATACTGTTCCAAATCCAGTCCATATACAATATAAGCCGATCCACAAATAAAACCCAAAACCTATTCGATCCACAAATAAAAACCCAAAACACATTTGATCCATAAATAAAACCCAAAACCCATTCAATCTCATTGCCTTAACACATATAATTAAGGCAAAATCATATTCAAACCGACCAGATTCTAAATCATATACTTAGAATTTAGTCAAATCAAATTTGATCGGGCTCTAACACATATACTTAGAGTTCATCCATATCAACCCAACTAACCCTAATACACATACTTAGGGTGTAGTTAACCTTTTACTCTAGCACATATGTCTAGGGTAGAAGCCAAATCAATTCAACTAATCCTAATACATATACTTAGGGTTAGTCAACCTCTCATTCTAGCACATATAACTAGAGTGAAAAACATATCAAACTCGGCCAATCCTAATACATATAGGACTTAGCCATCTCCTACTTTCGAGTAGCATCAAATCCGACTCACCTCAATACATATCCTTGGGGTTTGGTCATCAAATACAATTGGACTCTAATACATATACTTAGAGCCAATTGAACTCAATTAAACTCTAACACATATAATTAGAGTTTAATATCGACTAGTTCTCAACACACATAATTGGGATCAAGTCAATTTCAAACCCAGCTAAATCCTAACACATATACTTAGGATTTGGTCAATCATTAGGATACGATTTATTCTATCCTTCTCATAAAGGTCTCTTAATCGAAGGTGCCCCAATCACAAGGGGGTAATTAACAATAGATGCTTGCGTCTATTGGAAGTCATGGATCCACAATACCTGATACCCACACATATACCATCCATACATACAAATACACTAATCTGAATCGTGAATACCATCCCACGGGAAACACCCGAGAGGTGAACCGCGCGGGACGCGTCATTCGAGATGGCAGACAAAATGGCACGCCCGTGGGACCTGACTTTTCCTTCCATCTTTGAGACCTTTAATATATATATAAAAAAAAGAAAAAAAAAAAAAAGCGGTCAAGGTAAATCCTAATGCTTACATCGAGAAATAGCACCAACATATATGAACATTGCTGCTTTTACTGGGAGCATGATTACCTTTACTACCCTTTCCCAATAATATGATAAAATCCTCGACTGCAAACTCGAAAAAATAATCTAATGGGGCATATACAATCCTCTTCACCAACCCGTAGGTGAACAGCTCGTCTACTCACCTACATCCAAAAGGATGGTGTTCAAAGGCAAACTCAAATTTTCGAAGGACCAGTTGAAGAAAAAAAAAAAAAAAAAAAAAAAAAAAGCAAAAAAAAAAAAAGAGATAAAAAAAAAAAAACAGAAAAAAAAATCTCAAAAAAAAAAAAAAAAAAAAAGAAAAAGAAAAAGAAAAGGTATAACCCCACAGGCAAAAATGGGATCCCCGCTGTTAGGATTAACCATTCGAACTCACAGGCAAAAGCTAGGGGAAGGCATCGGGTGAAAACCCATGTGGGCACCTGATTGCCACAAAAATCATGTTTTTCTTTCAAAATAAACCCATAAATCCATATTTTTCAAAATAAACCAAAATAAACCCATATTTTAAAAAAAAAAACTCAAAAATATTTTTCTTTCAAACATATTCTTGTCTACGACATAATGCTAACTGATCTCAGAGTCGGTTATGTACAGCAATTTTATTTGCTCACCGAGACAAAATACATTTGCATTTTCAATACAAAAAAAAATATATCTCAAAAAAAAAAAAAAAAAAAAAAAAAAAAAAAAAAAAAACAAAAAACAAAAAAAAAAAAAAAAACCAAAAAAAAGGGAAAAAAAAAAGAAAAAAAAAGAAAAAAAAAAAACAACAAAAAGAAAAAAAAAAACAAAAACAAAAAAAAATTCCGGCTGTGGTATTTCCCCACAGGCAAAAATGGGATCCCCGCTGTGAGAATACACAATTCGAACTCACAGGCAAAAGTTAGGGGAAGACATCGGGTGAAAACCCATGTGGGCGCCCGATTGCCACCAAAATATATTTTTCTTTAAAAAAAAAAAAAAAAAAAAAAAAAAAAAATCCATATTTTTCAATAAACCCATATTTTTCAATAAATCCGTATTTTTTTAAAATAAACCAAAATAAGCCCATATTTTTCAATACTCAAACATATTTTGTCTACGACAGCTAACTGATTTTAGGACAGGTTATGCACAGCAATTTTATTTGCTCGTATTTTTCAATAGCAAAAAAAAAAAAAAAAAAAAAAAAAAAAAAGAAGATCTCAAAAAAAAAAAAAAAAAAAAAACGAAAAAAAAATCTCAAAAAAAAAAAAAAAAAAAAAAAAAAAAAAAAAACGAAAAAAAAACGAAAAAAAAAAAAAAAAAAAAAAAAAAAAAAAAAAAAAAAAAAAAAAAAAAAAACGAAAAAAAAATATATCAAAAAAAAAAGAAAAAAGAAACCATTCCCGGCTATGGTATAACCCCACAGGCAAAAATGGGATCCCCGCTGTGAGAATACACAATTCGAACTCACAGGCAAAAGTTAGGGGAAGGCATCGGGTGAAAACCCCATGGGCGCCCGATTTTCCACCAAAAACATATTTTTTTTTTTTCAAAACAAACCCATATTTTTTAATAAACCCATTTTTTTCAAAATAAACCAAAATAAACCCATATTTTTAAAGACAAAATATTTTTCTTCAAAAAAAAAAAAAAAACGAAAAAAATGAAAAAAAAAAAAGAAAAAATAAAAAGAATGCCCCCAAATTACAAGCCAGTTCAACCTAAATCGAATTTACGTGGAATCATATGAACTGGACCATGCACCAGCTCGACCCCAAATCAAAGTCAAAGAGTTTTGAGCCAAACTGCAAAGAGGGTGACTCATACCAAACTCGAAGGTATCTTAAATCAAATCCAAACCAAATGCAATGGAGTGTCAACTTCAGACGGATCTCGAACCTAACCATAAGGTTACAAGCCGAACTAAACCGAACTGCAGAAAGGTCCAAGTTGAGCCGAATTATAAGGGCCAGACCGAAATTGAATTCAAAGGGTCTCGAACTAAGTCATAAGGGTTCGACCTAAACCATGTATCAAAGGGTTCTGAACCAAAGTATAACGGTTCGACTCAAATCAAATTCAAAATGGACAAATCAAGTGAAAGCCTAAACCGGCTCAGCCCAAATCAACTACAAAAGGTTCAAACCAATTCAATTTGAACCCAACCTGAACAAAGGTTCAAATCGAACTTCAGGGATGATCCAAATCAAGCAAACCAGCTCCACCCGAACTGAAACAAATCAAGAGTTCAAACCGAGCTAACTCCAAATAAATCTGTTGAGTCAACCTAATCGACTCACAAACCCAATTTCAAACGACCGAAAAGACATTAAACTAAACCCAATTTCAAACGACCAAACCTAATTTCAAACGACCGAAAAGTCATTAAACTAAACCCAATTTCAAACGACCGAAAAGTCATTAAACTAAATCTAAATCCAAATGACCGGAAAGTCATTAAACTAAACTCAAATCCACATAGACCGCCATGTCACTAAACTGAGCAACCCATATTCATATCGACCGCCATGTCAATAAACTGAGCAACCAATATTCAAATAGACCGCCATGTCAATAAACTGAGCAAGTCATACTCCTATAGACCGCCATGTCAATAAACTGAGCAAGTCATACTCATATCGACCGCCATGTCAATAAACTGAGCAACCCATATTCATATCGACCGCCATGTCAATAAACTGAGCGACCCATACCCATATCGACCGCCATGTCATTAAACTGAGCAACCCATACTCATATCGACCGCCATGTCACTAAACTGAGCAACCCATATTCATATCGACCGCCATGTCATTAAACTGAGCGACTCATATTCATATCGACCGCCATGTCACTAAACTGAGCAACCTATACTCATATCGACCGCTATGTCATTAAACTGAGCAACCCATATTCATATCGACCGCCATGTCACTAAACTGAGCAACCCATATTCATATCGACCGCCATGTCACTAAACTGAGCAACCCAGACTCATATCGACCGCCATGTCACTAAACTGAGCAACCCATATTCATATCGACCGCCATGTCACTAAACTGAGCAACCCAAACTCATATCGACCGCCATGTCACTAACCTGAGCAACCCATATTCAATCGACCGCCATGTCACTAAACTGAGCGAGCCATATTCAATTGACCGCCATGTCAATAAACTAAGAAATCAAATTGAATGCATACGAAAAAAAAATAAAAAAATAAAAAAAAATATTTGAAAAAAATAAAGAGAGAAAAACAATCGAACGTACATCTTTTCACCGTACTCGTACCTCGTACAACGAAAAGATGGGGGGCATTTGTTTGAGGTAAAAAAAAAAAAATTATATAAAAAAAAGGGAGGGGAAAGATTATGGTTGGTCCCTAATATTGATTTGTCTGTATAAGCCCCGTATAAGCCCAAAATTTTTAACATATTAATAATTTGGGTCCAACAAATTCAATTCTTTAATAGGCCATTTGTGAATACAAGCTTGGGTTATTTGTGAACACAAACTTATAGGTCTCATCAAAGCACCGTCAATTTTTTTGGTTTACCAAACAAGTCGGATCCTATTTTTGTGCCCAGCGGGACTTACGTTATAGTAAAATTTTTTATAAAAATTCAATTTCAAAAAAAAATTATATTCAAATTGAATTTTGAATTTTGAATTTTGAATTTTGAATTTCAATAAAATTTCAAAATATTTTTCAACCGACTTATCCAAATTCATATTCAAATCTCCAATCAAATTTTAAAATATCTCTCAATTCAATTTCGAACTTTCCTCGTTCATTAATCGTTCAATTTTGAAATTTGAACATATCTTTTCAATTTTGAAATTTGAAATTTAAAATTCGAACATATTCAATTTTAAAATTTGAATTTTGAAATTTGAACATATCTTTTCAATTTTGAAATTTGAAATTTAAAATTCGAACATATTCAATTTTAAAATTTGAATTTTGAAATTTGAACATATCTTTTCAATTTTGAAATTTAAAATTTAAAATTCGAACATATTCAATTTTAAAATTTGAATTTTGAAATTTGAACGTATCTTTTCAATTTTGAAATTTAAAATTTAAAATTCGAACATATTCAATTTTAAAATTTGAATTTTGAAATTTGAACATATCTTTTCAATTTTGAAATTTGAAATTTAAAATTCGAACATATTCAATTTTAAATTTGAATTTTGAAATTTCAACATATCTTTTCAATTTTGAAATTTGAAATTTAAAATTCGAACATATTCAATTTTAAAATTTGAATTTCTAATTTGAACATATCTTTTCAATTTTGAAATTTGAAATTTAAAATTTGAACATATTCAATTCTAAAATTTGAATTTTTAATTTGAACATATCTTTTTTGAAATTTAAGATTCGAACGAGGTTCCCACGTATTTTCCTCAACGAACTAACAAACGTCGTTTCTCAACGAAACCACGTTTTCTCGTTAACCCCTCAACAAACCCAACGAGTCCCACACGATATTTATCTGCCCCTCCCCACTATAAAAAGGAGAGATTTTCCTTCACCGAGGGAGAATTTTTTTTTTTCCATATTTTTTTCCACCACAAAAAAAGAACGTCCGATATTCCCACCACAAAAAGAAAAAAACCCGTCCCTCATCCTCAAGCGCCGATCGACTCCAGCACCTCCGGTCAACTTCCTCAACCTCCTCCGGTCAACTCCTTCGATCAACTTCCTCGGCACCCGCAATCAACTTTCTCGGCTCTTTCTTTTGGACGTACTTTTCAGTAAGAATTTATAAAAAAAAATAATAATAAATAAAGAGAAAAAAGAGAACTCCTTCGATCAACTTCCTCGGCACCCGCAATCAACTTTCTCGGCTCTTTCTTTTGGACGTACTTTTCAGGTAAGAATTTATAAAAAAAAATAATAACAAATAAAGAGAAAAAAAAAGAAAAAAGAAAGAAAGAAAAAAAATAATTTCTTTGAAAGCCGGTTTGGGAACTCTGCGGACGAACCTTACTTCAGGCTGAAAAGAAAGAAAAAAAAAAAAAAAAAAGAAAGAAAGAAAAAAAAATAATTTCTTTGAAAGCCGGTTTGGAAACTCTGCGGACGAACCTTACTTCAGGCTGAAAAGGAAAGAAAAAAAAAAGAAAAAAAGAAAAAAAAAGAAAAAAAATAATTTCTTTGAAAGCCGGTTTGGGAACTCTGCGGACGAACCTTACTTCAGGCTGAAAAGAAAAAAAAAAAAAAAAAAGAAAGAAAGAAAAAAAATAATTTCTTTGAAAGCCGTTTTGGAACTCTGCGGACGAACCTTACTTCAGGCTGAAAAGAAAGAAAAAAAAAGAAAAAAAGATAAAAAGAAAAAATAATTTCTTTGAAAGCCGGTTTGGGAACTCTGCGGACGAACCTTACTTCAGGCTGAAAAGAAAGAAAAAAGAAGAGAGAAAAAAAAAAAATATAATTTCTTTGAAAGCCGGTTTGGAACTCTGCGGACGAACCTTACTTCAGGCTGAAAAGAAAGAAAAAAGAAGAGAGAAAAAAAAATATATAATTTCTTTGAAAGCCGGTTTGGAAACTCTGCGGACGAACCTTACTTCAGGCTGAAAAGAAAGAGAAAAAAAATAAAATAGAAAGAATAAAAATTTCTTTGAAAGCCGGTTTGGGAACTCTGCGGACGAACCTTACTTCAGGCTGAAAAAGAAAGAAAAAAAAAGAAAAGAAAAAAAAAATATAAAATAAAAAAAAAAAAATATAATTTCTTTGAAAGCCGGTTTGGGAACTCTGCGGACGAACCTTACTTCAGGCTGAAAAGAAAGAAAAAAAAAAGAAAAGAGAAAAAAAATAAAATAAAATAAAATAAAATAAAAAAAAAGAAATTTTATTCAGACGCCAAAATAAAAGGGGATATCGAAACAAATAGAAATTTCTTTGAATCCAGAGTCGGTTTCAAATAAAATTCAATTGGATCTAATCAACTTGGAACCTAAGTCCGATTCAAAGGCTCACCTCATATGCAGGCCTCAAATTTATCCATACGAAAATAAGACCCAATCCATATACGGGTCCCAAATCCAATCCATATACGGATCTCAAATCCAATCCACATATGACATAGGCCCAATCCATATACGGGTCCCAAATCCAATCCATATACGGGTCTCAAATCCAATCCACATACGGATCCCAAACCCATCCACATACGGATCTCAAATCCAATCCATATACGGGTCCCAAATCCAATCCACATACGGATCCCAAACCCAATCCACATACGGATCTCAAATCCAATCCACATATGACATAGGCCCAATCCATATACGGGTCCCAAATCCAATCCATATACGGGTCTCAAATCCAATCCACATACGGATCCCAAACCCAATCCACATACGGATCTCAAATCCAATCCACATATGACATAGGCCCAATCCATATACGGGTCTCAAATCCAATCCACATACGGATCCCAAACCCAATCCATATACGGGTCTCAAATCCAATCCACATATGATATAAAACCCAATCCACATACTGTCTCAAATCCAATCCACATATGACATAGGCCCAATCCATATACGGGTCCCAAATCCAATCCATATACGGGTCCCAAATCCAATCCACATATGATATAAAACCCAATCCACATACTGTCTCAAATCCAATCCACATATGATATAAGGCCCAATCCATATATGGGTCCCAAATCCAATCCACATACGGATCTCAAATCCAATCCACATATGACATAAGGCCCAATCCATATACGGGTTCCAAATCCAGACCATATATGGGCACTGAATCAAATCCACATATGACATAGGCTCAGTCCACATACTGTCCCAAATCCAGTCCATATACAATATAAGCCGATCCACAAATAAAACCCAAAACCTATTCGATCCACAAATAAAAACCCAAAACACATTTGATCCATAAATAAAACCCAAAACCCATTCAATCTCATTGCCTTAACACATATAATTAAGGCAAAATCATATTCAAACCGACCAGATTCTAAATCATATACTTAGAATTTAGTCAAATCAAATTTGATCGGCTCTAACACATATACTTAGAGTTCATCCATATCAACCCAACTAACCCTAATACACATACTTAGGGTGTAGTTAACCTTTTACTCTAGCACATATGTCTAGGGTAGAAGCCAAATTAATTCAACTAATCCTAATACATATACTTAGGGTTAGTCAACCTCTCATTCTAGCACATATAACTAGAGTGAAAAAACATATCAAACTCGGCCAATCCTAATACATATAGGACTTAGCCATCTCCTACTTTCGAGTAGCATCAAATCCGACTCACCTCAATACATATCCTTGGGGTTTGGTCATCAAATACAATTGGACTCTAATACATATACTTAGAGCCAATTGAACTCAATTAAACTCTAACACATATAATTAGAGTTTAATATCGACTAGTTCTCAACACACATAATTGGGATCAAGTCAATTTCAAACCCAGCTAAATCCTAACACATATACTTAGGATTTGGTCAATCATTAGGATACGATTTATTCTATCCTTCTCATAAAGGTCTCTTAATCGAAGGTGCCCCAATCACAAGGGGGTAATTAACAATAGATGCTTGCGTCTATTGGAAGTCATGGATCCACAATACCTGATACCCACACATATACCATCCATACATACAAATACACTAATCTGAATCGTGAATACCATCCCACGGGAAACACCCGAGAGGTGAACCGCGCGGGACGCGTCATTCGAGATGGCAGACAGATACCAAGGAATTAAGTGTCGTAACACGGGTCGTGCCAAGAACTTGTTGGCATGATGCATGTCGTACCGTGCCGAGCCGATGTGTGTCGGTCACAAAAATATCTGTGCCATCACACTATGACAAAAAAATTTATTTTCTTTGGCACCAATATATTCTACTTGCTTATTACATAACTTATATCAAATCTTTTACACTTTATTGAAGTAACTAACTAATTTTAAAAAAAAGAGAGACTTTTGAGTTATGCCATCAACACGAAGATCACATCGTGCCGATACCTTGCCGGCATGGTACGGCACAATGGGCACATCCGTGCCAATGGGCACTTAAATCCTTGATGGATACTCTTCCTACCAAATCAATACCATGTTGGCATAGTAATATAGTGCGGCACTCAAAACACAATGAATCATTTCCTATGTTCACATGTACGAGGGAAAGGGATTTCTACACAAAAAGAGATTTTTGAGCATTTCTCAGCACAATCAAATATTCACCATATTTTTAACACTCTGAGTGATTCACCATTTTCAGCGGATATTCAATACCTCCCCTGCAGTGCCAACATAGTTTGGATGTGCCAACATAGTTCTACAAGCAGTTTTTATGTGGGATTATTTTATGAAAGAACAATAAACTATATATGAGCACCAAATACCTCACCTAATATGGTATATTTTAAGTTATAACTAATAATAGAAGAGGAAAATTGACTACTTAAGCACAAAAATAGAAATACATGGTGAATTCAATTGTGCTAAAAACAAAAATTATTGCTAAAAGTAAGTGCTAAATTCATTTAAAAACCATAAATCAACTTACTAACAACAAAAAATCAAGGATAGAAGGTAAACCTTCAGTTCATATTTTCTCAATGTCTTAATGACAAATCTTTCATCCTGTGAAAGATAGAATATGCTCCCACTTTTCCCTGGTGAAGAGAGCTCCTTTAAACCATCACCCCCACATATGGACATCATGTAATCTGCAGCATCAATCTTAAACATTTCCCGAAGGTTCCTAAAAATATAGTTTGATGGAAAAGATCAATTAGATGAAGAAATTGTCAAATGTCACTTGATCCAGGAACTTGTAGTGAAGAGTTGGGTGCCATCTCAGTATATGAAGTTACTTCTACTGTCCAACAGGTAGGGATCGGATGTATAAGAAGAGTAGAAATCTCTTACAATAGTTGTAGAATCTTATTGCAATTGCCCATTTTCATAAACCAGTTGATTTAAAAACTTAGAAAGCTGGCATATCATTGATCAATAGATGAAAAATAGCATAAATTGTATGGATACCCCATGTACTACTATCCTGCTATTACAATTTAGTCCCTGAACTTTTACTCAAACACTTCAGTCCCTGCACTTTCTCACATACTCCTGGCCACTAATGCCTTTGTCCTATAAAACGACCTTTTACGGGTACACAGAAACCAAAGAAGTCATTTTATAAAAGGAGAATTCATAGAAAAAAAATGTTATTTTTAATGTTTAGAGATGAATTCCAATATTTTAAAACACTCAACAGAGAATAGAGTGTTTAAATACAGGAACTAAGTTGCAATATCAGAATAGTACAGGAACTATCTAAACATTTTATGCCACCGAATATAACATATTAAAGAGTACCTAAAGACCATAGGGCAGTAGTCCTTCCAAAAGAAACTGATAGAGTTATGTGAAGGTGTATATTGCGAACCCTCCTTAGGGAAATACATTCTTATTCTTGCTCGAGGACCAAAATCAGAAGAACGAACCTCGCGCACAGGGACAGGTGTAATTTTTCCAACTGTGTACCTGAACAATCACATCAATTACATAAGAAAACTATGTAGAAAGTATTGATTTCTTATTGAATCAAGATGAATTACAAAGATATATATATACATAATATTTCTATAATGAGATATCTAATTTAGGAAAGATAATTTAGGAAAAGTGCCTATAACTATGCTAGCTAAATAGAAACATAATATATATATATATATATATATATAATCTTTCCATAACACTATACAATCTTTCTATAACACTCCCCCTCAAGTTGGAGCATAAATATTAATCATGCCCAACTTGTTACAAATGTAGTCAACCCGAGCTCCATTCAAAGCTTTTGTGAAGATATCCCCCAACTGGTCTCCAGTCTTGATATAACCTGTTGAAATGATCTTCTGTTGTATCTTTTCACGGATAAAATGGCAATCAATCTCAATATGTTTAGTTCGCTCATGAAAGGCAGGATTAGAGGCAATATGAAGTGCGACTTGATTATCACACCATAATTTAGTGGGTTGTGGATACTTAAGACCAACCTCATCCAATAATTGTTGTACCCACATTACTTCACATACAAATTGTGTCATAGCCCTATATTCTGATTCAGCACTAGAACAAGAGACAACACTGCTTCTTACTTCTCCACGACACCAAGTTTCCTCCAACAAAAACACAATATCCTGTAGTCGATCTCCTGTCAACCTTTGAACCAGCCCAATCTGCATCTGAAAAACATTCAATATTTGAATGTCCATGGTTCCTGTACAAGATAACACGCCCTGGAGCTCCCTTCAGGTAACATAAAATCTGTCCCAAAGCATCCCAATGGGTACAGTTGGAGAACATATAAACTGACTTAATACACTCACAGAGTATGCAATATCTGGTCGAGTCACTATAAGATAATTCAATTTGCCAACTAATCTCCTATACCTCACTAGATCTTCAAATAATTCATTATCTTTGACTGTAAGTTAGAGAGTAGGAGCCATTGTTGCACTGCAAGGTTTAGCTCCTAATTTTCCTGTTTCTGTTAGTAAGTCAAGCACGTATTTCCTCTGATATAAGAAGATGCCTTTTTTGCATATTGTAACTTCAATACGCAAAAAAATATTTCAGCACTCCCAAGTCTTTTGTCTAGAAGTGAGTTTGAACAAAAGGCTTGAGAGATGAGATTCCTATAGTGTCATTCCCAGTGATGACAATATCATCCACATAAACTACTAATAGGATTAGACTAGTCTCAGAATTTCTATAAAACACATAATGATCACACTTACTTTTTTTCATACCAAACTCCTGAACCACTCCACTGAATCTGCCAAACCAAGCGCGAGGACTTTGCTTCAAGCCATATGAGGACTTCCGAAGTCTGGAAACTCGACCCAACTCCCCTAGAGCAACAAAACCAAGTGGTTGCTCCATATATACCTCTACTTGAAGATCACCATAGAGAAAAGCATTTTTAATGTCTAGCTAGTGTAAAGCCTAATTAGATGTGGCTGCCAAGGAAATAAATAAGCGAATAGAAGCAAGTCTGGCTATATGAGAAAAAGTATCAAAATAATCAACCCCATATGTCTGTGCATAGCCTTTGGCAACAAAGCGGGCTTCGAGGCAAGCTACAGAACCATCTGGATTTACTTTTACAATGAATACCTATTTGCAACCAATAGCTTTATTATCTGCAGGTAAATGTACCAGTTCCCAAGTACCATTAGCGTCTAAAGCCACAATTTCTTCTTCCATTGCAGTACGCCAGCCAGTATGAGACAAGGCTTCCATAACAGATTTAGGAATCGAAATTGTCTCTAGAGAGGTAATGAAACAACGAGAAGAAAAGGATAAACGATCATAAGAAACACAAGATGAAATAGGGTAAGTACACTTACATTTGCCTTTGCGAAAAGCAATGGGAAGATTAGAGTCAGAGCAAGGTCGGTGACTGGATCTTCCGACGAAGAAGCTGGTGGAGGATCTGAGTCAGGAGTCGCCAATCTCCTAGAGTAGACATGAAGAATAGGAGGTCGAACAAGTGTCGATGGAGCAGGAAGAGGTGTTAGAAGTGTTGGAGAACTAGACACCTGTTTGACTGTGTAAATAAGGAGGTCATCATCCTCCCCCTAAATTTCATAAATAGACGAAAGAGGAAAGAATGGAGTAGACTCAAAGAACGTAACATCAGCAGATACAATACAGCGATCGAGAGTAGGAGAGAAGCACTGATACCCCTTTTGCAGGCGAGATTACCCAAGGAAGACACACTTAAAGGACTTAGAATCCAATTTAGTAACCTGAGGACGAACATCGCGCACAAAACAAGAACTACCAAAAAGACGAGGTTCAATAAGGAATAAAGATCTAGATGGAAACAAAATAGTATAAGGAATCTCACCATCCAAGACAGACAAAGGCATACAATTAATCAGAAAACAAGTTGTGGAAACTGCATTAGCCCAAAATTGTTTAGGCACTTTCACTTGAAAGAGAAGGGCACGAGCTACCTCAAGGAGATGTCGATTTTTTCGTTCAGCAATCCCATTTTGGGATGGAGTGTCAACACAGGAGAATTGATGAAGGATGCCATTCTGTGTCATATAGCTATGAAAATTTTCTGAAAAGTATTCTTTGGCATTATCACTTCGCAATATACACACAAAAACATTAAATTGTGTTTTGATTTCAGTATAAAAGGCACAAAAAATAGAGAATAGTTCTGAACGGTTTTTCATTAAATATAACTAAGTAACACGAGAATAATCGTTAACAAAGGTAGCAAAATACCTAAAACTTGATTTGGAAACAATAGGACAAGGACACCAAATGTCAGAATGGACCAACTCAAAAGGGGACGATGCCCGTTTATTGACTCTAGATACAGAAGGTAAACGATGATGTTTAGCGTACTGACACAACTCACACTCAAGACTTGACAATGACTGAAACTACAAACACAATTTCTTCAAGGTGGATCACGACAGATGTCCCAACCGACAATGAACTTAAAAAGAAGTTAAATCACTAGAGTAAGCAAAAGACCTTGGCACCTGGTTGTCAAAGATATAGAGACCTCCAGACTCATGACCTCTACCAATAATCTGCTTCGTCGTAAGATTCTGAAACAAACAATGATCGAAAAAAAATGAGACAACAATTTAGAGCTCGGGTGAGTTTACTGACGAATAGTAAATTGAAAGAAAACTGGGGTAAACATAAAACAGATGACAAAAAAATTGATGACATTGGGTTCACACTACCAAAACCCATGACATGAGGTAGATCCATCAGCTAAAGTAACAATAGAAGATTTTATATGAGACCGAAAGGTAGATAAAAGACTAGAATTACCTGTCATATGGTCTGTAGCACCAGAATCAATGACCTATTTGGAATTGGAAGACACAAGGCATGATGTGGAGTTACCTGACTCGGCAATTGCAGTAATAGAGGAACTGGAACTGGTGGACTTTAAGGATGCATGATATTAGGAGAACTTTGCAAATTCTTCAGCAAAAACCAAAACAGTTTTCTCTGAGGGTGGGGTTGTATGCTCCCCGGCCGCCATGTTGGCCATTTGAGACCGTTGATTCTTATTCTGAAGTTTCAAACATGTACGTTTTGTGTGACCAGGTTTATGGCAGTAATAGCAAACAACACCTCTAATCCCGATTATAAGCAGTCCCCCCATGACGATAATTACTTCTATTGGTAGTATTTCCTTAATGACCTCCTCTATTATGATGCCGTCCATTATCATTGCGACTCACAAGAGCACTAGTAAGGAGGTTGAGAAAATTGAGAATTTTCTGTACGAAGCACTCGAGTAAAAGTATCATGCAAAGAAGAAATCTCAGAGCTAGAAAGAATTTGAGACTTAGCTGTCTCAAATTCTGGGGGTAAACCAGCAAGAAAATTCATAACCGCAAGTTTCTCGCGTTGAGCTTGCTGCACTTTGACATTAGGACTGAATGGCAGCAAAACATTAAGTTCTTCACAAGGAATAAAGTGCTGCCCCGTGCCGCTCGGCACGGGGCGGCACGTACCGCGCCCCCAATATAGGGGCACGGTACAAAGGGGGTGCCAAGGCACCCCCGTGTCGCGATACCCGCGAGGGTATCGCGAGACGGGCGATACCCCACGGGGTATCGCCGCTCCTTTTTTTCTGTTTTTTTTTTATGCAAATCCTTCTCTCTCTCTCTCTCTCTCTCTCTCTCTCTCTCTCTTCCACACAGTTAGTTTAGATTTTTTGTTACGGTTGTTTTTTTTCTCTCTCTCACAGTTAGTTTTGATTTTTTTTGTTGTAATTGTTTTTTTTTTTTTGGGTGAGCTTTTGTACCTCTCATCCGTTGTTTTTTTTCTTAATAATTTTTTTTTTGGTAGGTTCTTATGTCTTCCATCCAATTTTTTTTTTAGGATTCACCTTTATATTTCCTACGTAATTTTTAAAAAAATATATTTTTTTAATTTGTAAATTTTTTAAATATATATATATATATATAATTAGGTAATTTTTTTATTTATATTTTATAAAAAGTTGATAATAAATATAATTGATTTAATTATTATATAGTTAAAATTTTAATTATTTTAGATACATATAGTATTTTAGATGAGATTTGCGATAAAAATATTTTTAACTTTTTAAAAGATTGAAATACTGTGTGGGATTATGTGAAAGAAATTGTTGATATTGTGGAGCCGCTATACGTGGTCCTTCGATTGGTGGATCAGAAAAAAAATACCTCAAATGGGACACGTCTATCATAAACTGAGGATGGCTAAAAAGAATATCAAGTAAGCCAATCTATTGCGGTGTTAATCTTATCTAAAAATTATCGACAAACGTTAGGAAGTTCAGATAGGTCGGGATCTGCACTTAGTAGGCAAGTTTAAATTATAACAAAACTATTTGTTAGTGATTATTCAATTGTATTCTTGTATTGCTGATGGAGTAATTTTTTTCTTAATGATAGGTTATTATCATAATCCATAGTACCACCATCGTTATAATCTTGGATATGATGATGAATTGTTAAAGGTATTATGAAATGTCATAAATAGATTAGAAATGGATCCAACGCATTCCGCTCTTGCCATAATGAGGTACAATAGCTTTTTCAATATACTATTAATTTATTATATGTTAATATGCTAATTCCTCATTATTATAATATTATAATATTATAATATAGGAAAAAATATTTCGTGAATGCTCTAAAACTTTTGGCGAAACTTGTGCAATTAACGGGAGATACAACACCGATCTCAGTAAGTAACTGAATAATTTAGACATTTTATATCTAATGATAAACCTACTTCGATATAACTTTAATTTTTAATTGGACAACTGAGTGGCAGCTACAATACGATGGATCAGCAAAGCATTTAAAGAAATTTGTTGTGTGCTTTATCTTAAACAACAGCGTCTAGTGGATGTGAACGCAACTGGAGTACCTTCGCATTGATACATACCAAAGTGCGTAACCGATTAGCGTATGCTCGATTAAAGAAGCTAGTTTATGTCCACTATAATATGAGGTTCCGTTTAAGATGCATGCAAGCGGAGTATGATAAGGAAAAGGATTAAAAACTTATGATCCCTTAGATGTAAGCTTTATCAATGATGAATCATACCCCATACTTGATTGGGTACAAGACAGAGAATCAAGAGGACCCTTTACTCGATGAACCTGAAGATCCACCACGGCCATTCAGAATAATCGCTAAGGAAGCATGAGTTAGTGATGTCAAAAGATGGGCTAACGAGAATATTGGGGGGGGGGGGGGGGGGGGGAGTGGGGTCTTATAATCAGTCTGTTGATGTGCAAGAACAAGCAACTTAAGGTAAAGAATCACAAAATCTTGCAGATGACTCTGATGCAGAATTTGAGCGTCTAATGCTGGGACCTGGAGATGGTCGCCCACGTTGTACTCAAAGTCAATCGGAAAAAGAAAAGGCATCGTCTATCGCAAAGAGACCTTCAATAACAATCATAAGTGGTAAAGGTAAAAAAATTATGACATCGGTGGATCCATTAGATGCAGTTGATGCACTCCCGCTTGATAATGATAGCGATACATCGACACCATCAAATTCCGAGTTACCATGGTCCAAAGATGAATATAGATATGACGACGACACCACCAATAGCATTGGAGATGGTGGCGAATTCATTCCACCAACGCAATGGGAGGGTGGAGGTGAGGGCGGGAGAAATGCATTCACTCATGCCACTCAAGATGATCATAGGTCTCGACCACGTCAAACATCTAGAGTAGTATATGATCGCAGAAAAGGTAATAGGTCTTCACAACAAGATTATAAGAAGATGAGAGAGGGTTTGAAAGCGGTGTCAACTGGGCACCCACGAAGGGATGATAATTAGTACACATAGTTTGATAGTACTTCGGTTTTATCATATCCCTCGTATCAACATGGCTTTTATGGAGAGAGATATGATTATGATCCATCCGTACCTTTATATAGTAAAAGCTCGTATGGTGAATCACATAGTGATAACACTGCATACCCACATTACGGTTTTTCTATTCCATACCATCCTTATCCTTATGATATTGCAATTCATATGCCAGTACAAGTGACTGTTGTCGATCATATCGGTATTCCATTTGCATATGCACATTACGTGCGACAATACAATGAGATATACCAACAATATATGACTTTTCCATAGTACCAGCAATATCTATACCAACATTGTCAAATAAATCTTGTATCTGCAGATTGTGATGTCATATAACCAACCACGACGATCTATGTGGAATTAAGCAGTCATCTCTCTATAAATATGTGAATTTAAATAATTATTGTCAAGGATTTAAGTGTCGTGGCATGGGGTCGTGTCAAAACTTGCCGGCACGGTACGGCACAGTGCGTGCCGAGCCGTGCAGATGAGTGCCGGTCACAAAAAATACACGTGTGCCGACACATAATGGCATGAAATATTTATTTTTTTTAGCAACAAAATTTTATAATTGCTTATTATGTATCTTTATCAAATATTTTGAACTTTATTGAGAAAAATACTTAGTAATTTAAAGAAAAAAGGGTTTTGAACTGTGCCATCGGCATCGGCACAAAGGCTGTATCGTGCCGGTATCTTGTTGGCACGACACGGCACGGTGGATACGGTCTATACCGATGGATACTTAAATCCTTGATTATTGTACTTGTAAATTTTATTATTATATTGTTATTTCTATTCTCTATGAGGTATAGTTGTACTTTATATATAAAAAAGTTACCAGTAAATTAATTGGTGAGTACAATAAGCTATATATAGTCAATATTCATAATTATTTCACTAAACATTTGAAAACAATATTATAAGAGTTTATTGGGAACAAAAAAATTTAAAAATAAAAAATAAAAAAACTATGCCAGAACGTGCCACTCGGAGGTCATGCGTATCTAAAGCGTGCCACGTGTCGGCACGAAAGTGTGCCCGTGTCATACCGTGTCAGGCGGACATCAGCACGCCCTCGTACCACGCCACCTTAATCCTTGCTTGTGACATACTCCATTTCCCTCTCTTGCATTCTGACACAAAAAGAGTGTAAAGCAGTACCTTCTATGATGAAACACCTTTATACCCAAATCCAAAATCTGGGTTCA
Source organism: Tillandsia fasciculata (assembly GCA_029168755.2). NCBI lineage: Eukaryota > Viridiplantae > Streptophyta > Magnoliopsida > Poales > Bromeliaceae > Tillandsia > Tillandsia fasciculata. Next base: position 11,687,588 of record CM054944.1, on the reverse strand, counting down.
AAGCATTCGCGATATTACCAGCCATATTAGCAAACAAAGTGAACTAAAAATTGCGCTATTACTTGTCATTATCCTAAACCCATGATATGTCTCCAACACTCATGGCATGACACTGAATATCCATCAAATATGGATGCTTTCTAAACCAAACTGTTGCTAACTTGCTATTAGCCATCATTAAATCATAGATATACATTTTAACTACTGCAAGAAGCTGCATGCACTAAATCACAAAAAGTAAATTCTTCTAATCTATTTCTTGTAGCTGGTAATATCATGGCTGTTATTATCAGCAATTTCAATGAATAATTTCTTGGCTCTCATCAACTATTTTGTAATTTATATTCTCTAAAATGCTACATGGGATTGCTCCTAGGGATACACACAATATTTTGCCAAAAAGGTTGCTCAAATTGATCATTTCGCTATTTCAAATTGATAGGTACATAGGATATTTACTTCCAAGAGGAAAACAAAATAAGTGACTGAGGAGGAATAGTTATCAGTGAAGAACTTCATTATACATTATGCCAAAAGAAGTCTCAAAGCAACAACACAGAAAACAAATAGAGAGCAATATACCATTCAAAGTACAATATTAAAGACAAAAGGCAAAATAAGGTGCTTCATGATACTAGGACAATTTTGCCAACTCTGATATAAAAATTGAAAATGTACCTGATTCCTAGCTGCAAGTTTAGCATCAGATAGTAGCTCTTGTGACCTTTGTAAATTGTTTCGCCTGGCCTCCTTACTCGTTTCTTTCGGAGTTTATGTTGCCACATACTTCTCGTTGATGCCTTTGAATCATAGTGTCTTCTTCTTTCCTTTATTAAGACACCTTGAACGTATTCTCTTTCATAGATGAAAAAATGGTCATTTTGAAGTTCATTCGGACCATCACACGAACTGGAAGTGTAGTTACTCTCCTGCGACAAAGTACTTCGAGAATTATCGTCAAGGTCCCACACCCCATCAACTGAAATAGTTGTATTTGATATGCGCCCACGCCCTCGAAAAAACCTCCCTATATTCCACCTACCCAAGATGTTTCTTTCTGAAATCAATGTATTCTGCTTAATCTCTCCAGAATTCATTAATGATGCAAGAAGTGGATTCTGAGAGTTATTATCATATGCAGTATATTCGGAGAACTTTTGGTACTGAGGAAGTTTGCTCCCAACAGGATAGAAAGTTCCTTGGCCATCCTTTAGCCCCTTACTCCATGTCCCAAAGTAATATGACCCATCAGCATACTTCAAACAACCTGTGCCTTGTATTAATCCATCTAACCAAGAGCCGTCAAACAAATCACCATTTGCCCACTTCAAAACTCCTCTCCCACTCATTTTACCAGCCTTCCAGCTTCCAACATAAGTGTTCCCGTTGCTCCATGTATACTTACCAACCCCTTCTTGCAAACCTTCTTTCCAAAAGCCATCATAAATATCTGAATTAGAATAAGTTTTTACTCCCATCCCATGTTGTATACTCATCCTCCAAGTGCCTTTATAACTTGAACCATCAATCCTAAAGAAAGTGCCCGACCCATGAAGGAAGCCCCCGCTGACATCACCTTCATATGTAGCTCCTGATGGCCAATGAACCTGTCCGTGGCCAGTCAATTGGCTTTTGTCCCACTTACCAATGTAACTTGTCCCATCAGACCATATATATTTTCCTTCTCCCTGAGGAATCAATCCATCGAAGTCTCCAATATAGATGTCTCCATTGGAGAGGACTTCTTCTCTGCTCCAGGTAATCAAATCAATCACTACCCCAACTAAGAGAAGATTTTGGAGACAAAATTTACAAAAGAGAAGAAGAAGCATGTAGGGAAAAAAATGTATAAGTTCACCTTACACTACCCTCATAGCTCATCTCTCATACCAGCCCTTTTAATTTATTTCCTGATTTCCTTTTGTAACTTTAAAGTGAAAAGATGAGAAGAAACTCTTTGGTCACAGAGAACAAGCGCAGAACTGCAAGCTTCAACAATACAAAACATAAGAATCATGAGCGATGAAAACACAAAGAGATAAGTAAATATCAAACTGTTATCTTACCAAATATTAATCCACTTGCATTTTTTCATAAAAGAATGAACTCCAATGTCCATAACCATGTAAATTGGCTTTCTTAGTTGTCTAAAAGTGATAGATAGGAAAGTGGTATTGTAAGAATAGAGCATAAAAAAGTAGGTACATCAACTCAAGACGAAAAATCAATGAAGGAACAGAAGGACAGCCAACATTAATCTTACATACTTAGATGATATTTATTAGTTATGACTTCTCAGTGCCAAGTTCCCACAACGAAATTTGAAACAAGACAAAGAACCAAAATGTACTAAATGTTATAGCAATTTTACATATAGCCTCAGGCTACTTAACCAGTCATCGCATGGGGTGGGCCGATATGTTTCGTGAAAGCCCTTCCACAAATTCTATAGCCGAAGGTAATAATGTAAAAATTCTGCTTAAAAGTTAGCTGTCCTGATGAGCATTACCATTTCAACTTGTCAGTTTTCTGTTCAACTGATGCTTCATTTCGTTCATTAAAAAAAAAAAAAAAACAAAACAAAAAGGTATTATTTAAGCAACCGAACTAAGGTAGGTAAGATACCACTTGTCAATTTCGACACCCTGAAATTAGCTTACACTAATTAGCTTATCATAGCCTGCATCATTGTAGATAAAAGAGATCTAGCCCTATGTCCCAAAACACTTAAATACTCCTATTAATCTAAACTTCAATTATTTTAGCTTGCTTCAATCTAATTTTTGAAATAGATACATAGGGTCCTGAAATTGTGATTAAAGATGTAATATAATGGGCCTTCGCAAAGGAGTAAGGTCACAGTTTGAGCTAGTGGATCTGTGGATGGAATCTAGTATCGGTATCCGGTGGTTATTGAGCTGAGTTAGATCTGTTTTGGCACAAAACGGGCACGGAAAATGAATTGCAGAAACGAAAACTATTGAAATTGAAGTTTCCATAGTAGTTTCGAGCGCTTGGAGGATGTTGCAGATGCCTAAAATTCTTGTGTTTTGAAGGCAGTGATGTTTCAAATGATCCGGACTGCACCATGGATGACCCGGAAGTAGGGGTGTAATGTGGCCGTGTTGGCCCACATTTTTCAGGCCAAAATGGGCCAGGAGCCAGCCCGGTCGGGCCCGAATTCAAATCCGAGCCATGCCGTGCCGGGCAGGATCTCTTACACAGCGTTTGGTTCGAGTACAAACCCAAACGCTATTGGAATTTGGGGGGGGGATTAGGTTGGTATACCTATTCCCCCCAAAACCGGGTTGTTCCGGTAAAAACCGGGACAACCCGTTAACAGGGAGGATATCCCATTCCCCCCTCCCCCCTGAACAAGCCCACGTGGGCCTCCCCGAATAAGACCCCCCTCCCCTTCTCTCTCTACTGTACCCTCCACTTCCCGAGGCTTCTAATTTTTTTTTTTTTCTTTTTTCTTTGCATGCTTCAGTTTTTTTATTATTTTTTTATTTTTTTAAATAAGAATTTTTAATTTTTAAAAGATATTTAAATTTATAAAATTTAAATTTAAATTTTTTTAATTTTTTATTTTAATAAATTTAAAAATTTTATTTATTTCATTTTTGTAAAAAAAAATATTAATTTTAAAATTTTAAAATTTATACAATTTTTTTATAAATCGTTTAAAATTTATATAAATTTAAAAATTAAAATTTTTACTCCCACCTAAAATTTAAAAATTAACTTTTTTTTACTCCCACTTAAAATTTGTATAAATATTAAAATTAATAAAAATTAATTATCAATTATAATACTTAACTAAAAGCAAGGGTATTTTCGTCATTTAACACAAAAGTCAACTCTTTATTCCTCTTATTCTTGAATCACTTCCAAACACTATTTTTTTTATACCTGGTAACTAAACTAAAACCCAACCAAACACAAATTTACAATAGTTCCAGCTTATTCCAAAAATTATACTTATCCCTGGTAGTGCTAATTTTCTCTTATACCCCAACCAAACGAAGCCTTAAGCATCCGGCCCAGCACGGCCCTTTGGCCCGTGTCGGGCCGGGCCGTGCCGGGCCGGGCCGTGCTTTCGGCCGGCTTCTTAAATTTTTTTTTAAAATTTTTTTAAAAAAATATATAAAATTTAAAAATATAAATAATAAATTATTTCTATTTAATTTTATAATTTAATAAAAAAATTAAAATTTATAAAAAAGTAATTATAGAATAACAAATTTTTAAAATTTTAAAAAATTATTTATAAATTTTTATTAAAAAAATAAATTTGAAAAAAGGTTTTGGTCCAATGGATCATAAAATTTTGATCCATTTGACCAAAACCATATCTCCCAAGATGTCATAAAGACCTTGGGAGGAGGACTCATGGGGAGAAGGGCCAAGAAAAGCACTTCTCCCCAAGAGGCTCATGGGGAGAAGAGCCAAAAAGAACTCTTCTCCCCAAGAGTTGACCCCAAGGCCTAAGGCAAGTTGCCTTGGGCCTTAGGGTCCGGGCCGTGCTGGCCCGGCTGGCACAGCCCACATGGTCGTGCCGGGCCGCGGGCCTGCACCTTGGCCCGGCACGGCCCAGGCCCGTCACGGGCCGTGCCGAGCCGGGACGACGAGCCTTGAAGTAATGGCCCAGCACAGCCCAAAAGTTTGGATCGGGCCGGCCCGGCACGAAACTACAGTAACCGTGCTGCTTCGGGCCGGCCACGGACCGCCCGGCCCGTTTTACACCCCTACCCGGAAGATTCGGGCGCAAGTTCGGACCCCCGATTATCTTCCTGGAAGATTAGTGAACATTGAGGTCACTGCTCACGTGATGTTGCAGGCGCCTGAAAGTATTGTGGACGCCCAAATGATTGCAAATAAGTGCAACCAAGTGCGAAGCGGTGAGAAGGTGACTCACTACGTGTGTTTCGAACGCCTAAGGATGGTTTTGAGCGCCTAAAAAATCTGAGTTGCTCACGTGATGTTGCAGACGCCTGATTGTATTGTGGACTCCCAAATGATTGCAAATAAGTGCAACCAAGTGCGAAGCGGTGAGAAGGTGACTCACTACGTGGGTTTCGAACGCCTGAGGATGGTTTTGAGCGCCTAAAAAATCTGAGTTGGCATTCTTAATGATGTTTCGGATGCCCGATTGAGTAACCGGGCGCCCGAAGTAGTCAGACTGAGTATAGTTAATGATGTTTCAAATGTCCGAAAATGGTTCCGGCCGCCCGAAATCTATTTCGAGCTGAGGGGTTAGTTTGGTGTTTTGTTGAAAGTTTGGGGGCTCAAATGCAATTGTTAGTGGCCTATAAATAGTCCTCTGTTCCTCAGCAGCCTCTTCATTCTGCTATTGAAAGGGAGCCTCTTCTCTCTTCTTTCATCCAATTATCTCCTTAATAAGGTTGTGGATCCTCAAAAAGGAGGCCCCAAAGTTAATTAAATCTCAATTATGAGGCCTCTGATGCATGCGTAGCTGGAGTTAGAGCTGGGATTTGAAGAGAGAAATTGTTGGATGATCACTTTTGGTGTCCTATTCAACACATATAAGAAGGTAAGAACTATTGAGTTTATAGATTAAAAGGGATGACTTGAGTGGAAGTATATGATCTTTAGTATCTGAGGGTTGAGAGATGTGTTCTTAATTACGAGTTGAGGATTGGATTGTGGTTTTATAAGGGTGCATTATTATAAGGAGGGTGTTGGAGCAGGGACTGACGTACGTTTATTGGAGTGTTAATAGGTGGGTATCTTGTCGCCAAAATCGGCGGACTAACTATTATGTCTACGATTGTATGTTGCTTCATACCCTACTTGATATTAGCTGGTCCTATAAATTCATTGATCTGAGTATGCGTGTGGGGTATGTGTAGTCATAGTGAACGTGATACAAAAGGGCGTATAGATTTAGTAGTTGCCAGGGGACACTTCTGAGAGCTTAGTACTAGCAACATAACATTATCTATACCTTGTGAACTACACTGTACGGTGAAACCTATAGACAGGTAACTTGAGATTATTGGACATGGGCCAGTGTAACTTGTAAACTTTTATTGTCATGGGGCAAATGACATGTGAGAAAATGTGAAAGTGCCAAGGGGCATGTAAAATGAGAAAAAGACAATGAAATGTGATATGAAAGTGCCAAGGTGCAAGTAAACAATGTGACTTATGAAAAGGTAATGTGAGTTGTGATCTTATTGATCATTGCATTTGACTATGGTCTGCAAGAGCCATATAGGGTCGCTCCGCAGCAAGATGGACCTACCGGAGGTGTACCACGCAGCTGTACGAGTTTTCGAGCTACCTTAGTTGAGAGCCTTAGTGGCCACATACGAGCTATCGGCATTCCACTAAGCGAGGCGCAAGCTTGACCGATCTTATGAGTCGGTAGGTGTGATTGGGTGTTATGGTATTTGTTATTATCAGATATTTTAGTTGATGCATATGAGACATGATTTTCAGTTCCTGCCATTCATTTATTAATAGAGGTATGATAGTCGATGTTTAATTTTCAGCTTAGTACATATTATGATCATTTATTCAGTGCAATTTATACTATTGATGCCTGTGATAGACCTACTGGTGTTGGTCGTCATTGTCGTCGACTATATCCATTGGAAACTATTTTTCAATAGTTCCCATACCCTTTTATTGTTGTTTTTATTTCAAACCCCTTAGTGCCAACTGTTGATCAAGGTAAAAGGATCGCAAACTAGATAGCATCGCCTACCCAAGACGTGTATTAGAGGAGGCACTCGAGACATATAGCTAGCTGTACATTTTGAGGCCGGAGGGACAGGCAGAGTTGTGTTATATCATGGGTCAGGCAAATGGTATATAGTGAGAGTTGTATATAGACTTTGATATATGTTTTTATCTATCAACTTCTTGTATATGATTTGGATAAGTTGATTTTGTGACGCTTTGTATGTGCAAGGTACGTCCTCGTGCATATAGCGGGTTTGTAAGCATGGGGCGTGACAAGAGATTTCATCATCTAAAACCACAATCCAATCCAGTTTGTCAAATTCCTCGAAGAATCAAATATCCCTTTGAAATGATTATATTAGTGGCAAAGGTATAGATAAAAGCCTTTAATTCATAACTATTCTGTATAACCCCTTCTTGTAAGCTAAAATCCTTCCATTATTACTGTTTTCATTGTGGCTGAATTACACTTTTGATCCTCAAACTATGAGGCGCATGAAACTTCGGTCCTCAAACCTTAATTTGTTGCAATTTCTAACTCGAACTTCCTAAATTGTTGCAAGCAAGTCCCACGGGGGTCAAATTTAGTTAATTAAATAATGATGTGTCGCTAATGTGGCAATGATGTGATAGTGACGTTATTGTCAGTGATGTTATTATGACATCATCAACTAATATTGATAAATCACTACCACATCAGCAACAAACCACACTAAATCAATCAAATTAGATCATAGGATTTAATAGCAACAATTCAGAAAGTACGAGCGAGAAATTACAACGAATTAAAGTTTGAGGACCAAAGTGTCATACTACTCATAGTTTGAGGACCAAAAGTGTAATTTAGCCTTTTTTTTGGAACTTCTGTAATTATTTTGTTGATAAACCAAACGGGGAAAATGGAGGATTCACAAATCACAACAATAGTAGCACACTATAGCACAGTAACATAGTTAGCGTCTACTTTTTAGGATACCAAATCCCGCCATCCCTCTTCGAACAAGCCTTCATGGGGCACATATCTCCATTATCTCAGCAAACACCATAAAAATAGGAGGTATCCTCACATGAAACAAGATAGGGAAGACACCACTTTATTCCGAGGATAGCTATTTGATGTGGTAGTGGAATCACAATACTCACAAGCAAGAACAGTGTGGATAGCAAGTAGAACTAAGGTTCTCCTTTTGTGATATTTCTTATGATCCCTTCAATATATTCAATCCAAATACTGCATTACACACCTTTAAATGGTTTTAAAAGACAACCGTATGACCCTAGAAAAACCTTAGAATTGGTTCAACAAGTCCTACCTACAAATATAATAGACTATAATACATCTTCCAAAGGCATCTAGTGAACTAAATTGGCCTTATAATAGACAATATACACAACCCTAAACACACTACAGCATTTGGCTCTCCATGTCCTTATCAAATTGGGACTACATCCAACAATGAAAAGTTACTTTTCCCTGGTCCAACTTGCAGTCTACAACAAATGTCGATTTATCCACCTTAATTTCATTCAATCAACTGTCCGATCTTGCACCAGGAAATTGATTCCTCACATCACTCAGGGCCTGTTCGGTAATGAGGAGAATTGAAAATAGAGTTTTATATTCCGCAGTAATAGATTGGCACGAAATCCTAATTACTCTTAAGCTACGTATCACGAACACTTCTATAAGTCTCGCGTGTCCATGTCGGACATGCGCATGTCTGTGTCCGATTCGTGTCCGATGTGGACACTCCTTGGACACCTGTTTAATGCAGGTTCATAGCGCATACGATTTAAAAAATATAAACATATTTTTATTTTATTTTTTTATGCATATATAATATAAGATGATGAACATTTTAACTTCTTGATGAATCCATACAAATTATTTTTGGCCAATATAAATAAATTATGTATGGTGAAAAAAAATTTCTCTTAAAATATATGAACTATAAATAAAAATTTTATTAATTTTCATTCGTATGAGAAATATAACAATATTTTACTAAAATTAATATTTTCTATATAATAAATAGGCTAAATTACAGAAAACCCCCCTATAATATACCGCTTTTTCACATTGCCTCCCTGTCTTTCAAAAGCCTACATTTTGCCCTCTCGTAATTACGAAATTGTGCATTTACCCCCCCGCCGTCAGAATTCCGAGAGAGCCGTCAATTTCTGAAGTGATATACCGAAAATACCCCTCCCCACCCCCTCTTCTTCTCCCTTCCACTATTCTCCCTCTTCTCTGTACCTTCCTCCTTCCTCATGAACGAATCGGGGGCGCCGCCGCCGGTCGATGCGAAGCATCCGCAAGATCGATCTGCTCCCTCGCGACGCGATCCACGACCTACGCAGCATCGCAGAGCGGGCGGATGATCGGCGCGGGGTACGGGCACGAGTGCAGCGGCGACGTGCAGCGGCTCGAGTGGGAGGCGCTCGAGTCCAAAATACGGCGCTAGATCCGCGCCGCCGTGCGCGCGGTGTTCGCAAGCGAGCGGCGTCTCTACGAGCTGGTCTTCGAGGGCCACGCCGACGCTCCCTTCGGCGAGGCGGTGAAGGGCGCGGCGCTGCAGCTCTTCGGGTTCGCGGAGGCTGGCCGAAGCCAAAGACGTAGGAGGCGGCGCCGAGCACTCCTGCTAACTCCGCCGCCGCGCACTTCTTATCTCGCGCCGATGGAGCGGCGGCGCCACCACCTAGCCGTGCTTTGCGCCCACCTCCCCCCCACCTAACTCTCCGCCTCCCTCTGCAGCGGCGGCAGCGGCTGCGGTGCCGCCGCCGCTGCGACTGCGGCTGCGGAAGAGGAGGTGAGCGAGGAGAAGGGCTGCGTCTTCTGCGCGATCGTCCGTGGTGAGATCATCGTAAAGCACAGGGTTAAGGATAAGGGCATTATCGTCATTTCGCATGTTCTGTTAGCCCCGTTGCCCCCTAAAAATAATTTCGTAATTACGAGGGGGCAAAATGTAGGCTTTTAAAAGACAGGGGGGCAAAGTGAAAAAGCGGTATATTATAGGAGGGTTTTCTGTAATTTAGCCTAATAAATATATATATTATTATACTAATAGTATAATATTTTATTAGCGGTGTCCATACCAGGTCTGTGTCCTAATATTTTGAAAGTTACCTACTTATCATGTCCAAGTCGTGTCGTGTCGTGTCCCGTGTCAGTGTCCGTGACGCTTAGCTCTTAAGACAATATACCCTATTTTTCAGTGTTTGATTAGAATACAATATTTTTTACAAGATTAGAAAAATGACTAGTATTTTTCAAAAAAAACTTGCCGTTAACTTTTTCTCAAACTAGTAGTTGGAGTTTTTTAAAGTCTATAAAGCTCTTTTATTTCTATATAAGTGCTCATAACTTGTCCAAAGTTTTCAAAAAAAACTATCTCATCCCTTCTTTCTCTTCAATCATTTTTGTTGCCCAAATTTTGTTCAAAAATCACGAATCTAAATGGTTGGAGAAGAATTTGATAAGGTGATGATGAGTTCATGGCAATTATTCTTCCTATGATGGCAAGAGAGTGTTCCGAATGGAAACTTATGTTTATCAAGCTTTTGACGTGTATGTTTTCCATTAGCATCTATTTTATTTTACCTGTAAGCAAATATTCCAAAAAAATTCAACAATACAAACTTGATAAATCAAAACTAGATACAAACTTATTCATACCAAATAATTCAAAAAAAAATATCATATGTAACTACTAACCACATAAAAACCAAATACAAGAGAGTAGAGCTTATATGTTTTCAAAAACACAAACCCAACTATGCTTGCGAATTTTTTACCATTGGATTTGTATTGGGATTCATGCTATTGTACTTTCTCTTTCTCTCTCTTTAGTTACAATAGCACAAATCCAGTGGTAAAAAATTCACAAGCATAGTTGGGCTTGTGCTTTTGAAAGTATATAAGCTCTACCTCTATATATATATATATATATATATATATATATATATATATATATAATTGAGCTCCTATGCTTTTAAAATACCAAGTCATAAGTGCTTGTGTGGTTTGGATGAAAAAATGTGTGGTTTGGATGATAGTGGGCCCCTTGAGTTAAGTGAGTAGTTGGTAAAATAGAATGATCTAACAGATGAAATTAGTCAAAGGGTAGATCTAACGGTAGAAAACTTACAAGCGCTAATTACAAGCATAGTAGCCGGACTCTATATATATATATATATATATATATATATATATATATATATATATATATATATATATATATATATATATATATCCTGTTCTCCTTAAAATTTCAGTCCAGTTAATTCCATTTTTTAATTTACAATCATTACCAATATAAGAAAACAAGAGTCCTTTAGTATCAAAATTTGCTTATTATCCCACAAAATCAAAAAATGAGTTGAAATCATTAGTAAGATTAAATTAGTCATAATGAAAACAAGCAACGAAGCAAAAAAAGCAAAAATAAAGTGCAACCAAGCAATTATGATTCAGGCTGATATGAATAGTTTCTGCATTGCTGAACTTAACATATATTCCAACAGAAAAATTTACAAGGAAAGGCACATATAAATGAATAGAAATATGGAAATTTGAACTCTTTACTGTGCACATGTAACGGTTTATGCTCGAATCACAGAAACCCAAAAAATAAAGCATGCTTTTTTACTTACCACTCAAAAAATAAAGAAAAGGGACACAATATCCATGCAACAAGGAATCAAAACATAGATGATGTACGCACAAATTTAAACTACAATTTCTCCAAACTACAATTAGCAACAGATAAAAAAGCCTAAAACTAGACATGTAGAGCACTATTATTGCCACAAGAAACCAAGAAATCCAAACCCTAGTGCGGGAAAGATATCGCCTTTGTACCATTTCATTGCTCGATCTCACCAAACTGAGCAAACCCCCAACCCAAACCCTAGAGTTGAGTCTCCACAAAAAAGAGATCCAAATCTTAGACCTGGAAAGATGTAACAGCCGGACGACTCGCAACCTGTCGATGATAAGAGTGCTCTGAGATGAGGACGGCGGGAAGGTTGATGGTGTACTCCGTTTAGCCCGATTGTGAGGGGTTTGAGAATTTGGGAGAAGAAAGAAAAGGAATTGGGGAGAGTTGACAGAGAAGATAGAGATTAGAAGAAGGAGATTAGAGAGTAGAGAGAATAGAAAAAGAAGCTGATGACGAACAAGAAGAAGGGGATGGAGACGGGAATTGGGGAGACAGCTTGTAATATATTTCATTTATGTCCTCTTGAATTTTTGTACTGAAAGCAAAAATCATACAGAATTATGGGCTAAGTTGCAAAAGTAAATAAGCATGGTAAATACGACTGTTGGGCCAATTTTGAAGAGGCTGTGGGCTTCCTTTGGGCTTGGTAGGTGCCTCCTGTTAGAGTTTAAACCTTCACAACAAAGTTTTGGGCCAATTATCTGTATTGTAAAAAGTTTGTTTTTTTTTAATTAGATGACTTAAAAATATTACAACGTAAAATAGGTATTTCGAAGTATTTTCGGAGGAAAAAAAAAAAAAAAGTTAGACTGGATAAAAAAATTTCTCTATTTCGACCTCGCCCTCTTTCGCATTTCGCCCCTCTTTAAAAATTTAAAATTTAAAATTTAAAATTTAAAATTTAAAATTTTAAAAATTTTAAATTTAAAATTTAAAAATAAAATTTGAAATTTGAAATTTGAAATTTAAAATTTAAAATTGAAAAATTGAAAAATAAAAAAATAAAATCTAAATTTAAATTTTAAATTATGAAATTTAAAATTATAAATTGTAAAATTAAAATTTAATATTTTAAAATTAAAATTTATTATTTTAAAATAATAAAATTTTATGTTTAAAACTTAAAATTAATATTGTAAAATTTTAAATTTTGAAATTTTATATTTTAAATTTATATTTTAATTTTTACATTAAATTATATTTTTAAAATTTTAATTTTTAATATTATATTTTATATTTTATATTTTATATTTTATATTTTAATTTTATATTTGAATTTTAAAATTTAAATTTAAATTTAAAATTTCACATTCAAATTTTAAAATTTTAAAATTCAAATTCAATTTTGAAATTTTTAAATTTGAAATTTAAATCCTAATTTTAAAATTTTAAAATTAAAAATTAAACATTTATATTTTTAAATTAAAATTTTTATTTTTAAAGTTTAAATTTAAAACAGACTATTTTCTAAAAATTCACAATCCAAACAGCAAAAAATAGAATAATATTTTTATAGAGTATTAAAATTTTCAATATATCTAATACGTTGTAAAATAAAATTCTGTTTTATTTTTCAATGATTGCCAAACAGACCCTAAATACTTTCCCTTCTCCTTCACGTAAGTATTTAGTGGAGGCTTCTCTGATCTCTATTCTATAAATGCCCTAGCTGCGGCCATCGCTTTATTGATTCGAATTCGCCAAAGCTTTTTCACCACCTCCACCTCCACGAGCCTTCTCCACTAGACCTCCTCTCCAACCACCATGTTAAGCGTGAAGAATAAGGAGTAATTATGTCACGCCCCGGAAGCTATTTTAAAGCGAAAACTGATCATTTTTAGGAACCATTTTTTTTTTATGAAGCCTCCCTCTCAGGCGCGTGCACAGACCCGCCACATATTCAAGATCTCTCTGTACAAACGATCAAAATCTTCTCTGTATATACACGGCGTCGCAACCACTAAGTACATCAACCACACACAAATTTCATTCTCAGAGTGTTAGTATTTAAATTAAGTTAACATGAAAAGCCTCGCCCACAAAGGCGTACATATTTGAAAGTATAAATCCACAAGGTTTTAAAAATAGTGTCCACACGACACTCAGTTTTTCAAAATTATTTTCGCAAATCTTTTTTATCATTTTAAAAACTCACGTCCCCTAGACGCATCTAAAAGAATCTTTATCCAATCATAGTCTCAAAAGTTTATACTAACTAAAGAATGAAAACATTTGTTTGTCCAATCTTCCACATCATCCACAATTCCACAGTCCATATGCAAATATGAAAACTACGATGAAATATCCAAAGAAAAGGGTAAAGGAATATCACCAGACTGTGGAAAATACAATCACTCCCTAGGCGTGGCCTTACCTCCGTCCTGCTCGCCATCCCCGACTAAACTGTCACACAGTGGGAGTCGGTGACATATACCAGGATACAGAATGACGAAATAATAATATAAACTGAAATGTAAGTGCAGTAAATAAAGGAGGACACCAAATCGTAACCCGTAACCTGTCACCCATATCACCATATCGCTACCATTCGGACCCCAAATAAGGAATCTAATCGTACTTGCCATCTTGGTCTAGCGACCTCAAGCATAAGAATAATCTCGCTTATCAAACTGGTGCAAAACAACCCCTCTCGCATTGACCGCCACGATACCACAACGTCCGCAGGGGTCCCTTACGCAATCTCTGCGTAAGGATCACGGGTCAAACAGACCACATCTCCGAAAAAATACACTGATGCGGTGGCCAAACCGTTGGTGGGCGTGAAAGTGCTAAGAGCATGACGATCTCATATGTACACAGCTCTCTCTACGACAACCAGTCGCCCAAATATAGCAAAGAACAAGAATAATGTGAAAGGGTTAATTATGTCAGCATTCGTCATGTTTGGTGTATCATATCGTCACTCGATCCGTGACCGAGACTATGTCGACCCAAATCTCCACAGAGCTTTTGTAGTGTGATTGGCGACTTCTGGAGGTCTATGCTGTGTGTTGGAGGTGTTTGTGCGTGAATTGGACCCAAGAATTAGACTCAGCGCGAAATTTGGATTAAGATTACTTATTTAGATGCCTTCGACAAATTTTAGAAGTGGAATTGGGCAAAACGGATATTGGATTTGGATTCAGCGCGCAAAAACGATGGAAATGGACTATTTACTTATTTTTTTCGGAGCCCGGATGCCCAAGCACGGATTTCGAGGCTTGGGGCACTGTTCCGGCGGCCGGGGCAGCACCAGCAGGCGGCGGAGCTCGGCAGCGCGGCGGCGGGCAAAGGCGCGGGCCGCTCGGTCCACGGGGAGAGGTGTGCACTAAGGTTTGGACCCGTGGCGGCTCCCGGTTGGCCAGCGCAGCAGGCGCGGTCCACGAGGTAGCGCGACCGAGTATGGACCGGGGCGGGGCCACGTGGCAGCCCCGGGTTGGCCAGTCCATGTGCGCTCAGTCCACGTGTGGAGTAGGGGAGACGGGCAGGTGGCCGGGGCAGGTGGCCATATCGCGCGGGGCAGGCGGGCGCGTCGTGCGTGTGCCACGTGTCGCGCAGCGGTTGGCTGGCGCCAACCGCCCGCGTGCGTGGGTGTGCCACGCAGCGCGGCCCGGTTCGCCGGATCCCGCTGTTTGCTGTTCGGGCAACGTGATTCGGGCGTACGTGAAATGGGCACTGTGCGGGCACTGTTTGCGCCCGAATATTTTCAGGCGCCCGAAAGTGGGGACCCAAATGGAATTATTTGAATTGTTCTGTTTTGGCTATAAATATCCCCCTTTGGCTGCTCTTTTGGCCCTTTTCCCGAGTGCTGCTGGTGGTGAGCCTTTAAGCTAAGTTGTTCTACCTTGTGTTCTTCATCTCGTGATGGATTCCCAAAATTTTTGGAGGTCGCGGCATCGGCATTTTCTGCGACGCGGCGCACTTTCCTTCGATTTTGGCTTCTACCGTCGCATTTCAGTGCGCGAGACCCCCTGAGCTACCCCGATGGAATTTTGAGCCAATTTTTGTGGCAACCCATTCACGAGAGGTACGCCATCGATTTTCATGTTGATCACTTTGCTCCATTTTGAGTTTTTGGTGGGGTTTTCGAGGCATCTTTTGGCTCTCTTTTTCTGCGATAATGTTTTGGACGGCGGAGCTTGTTGGATTTTTATCTTGGTGCCCGGTTGTCGGATTTCAGCCTGTGAGGACTCGATCGACATCTAAGCTTCGAGGGAAATGCAACCGTGCTTTTATCGAAATTTTTGGAGATCTTTTCGAAGGTGATGTTTAAGCTTCTTTGGGACTGATTTCTTCAGAAATGCCAGTTGTGGATTGATTGGCGTACCGCGATGTTATATTTGTATCTTGGCCTACAGGTGTCGGAATAAGGAGTATAAATACTCGATTTGCATCTACTCGTTGCGAGGATCGCAACTGTGATTTTTTTTTGGATTTTTTGGAGGACTGCACGCAGGTGAAAAGTTCCCTTTTCTGTACTGGTTGGTAAGAACAGCAAATGTTGTTTGGGGTATTGATTGCGTTGTTGACTGTGATGTTAGTTTGAGCAGAGGCTTGTGCGACTGAGTACCGAGGTGCGGTTTCGGTGGTTTTCGATTGTGGTGACGGCGTACTTCACCGACTTCGGCTTTGCCTGCGGAAAGCGTTTCAGGTGGGTTGCTTCGTCTCCAGAACCGGTGGACGGTTCTCTAATTCTATTTGTTAGAATGCATGTATGTTTAGTGTACTAATATGTAGTTGAGAGGTGAGCTTGGTAAATAGTATTTGTTTGAGGAATTGGAAGATGTGATATTCATGTTATGCCTGATGAAACTTGCAAGATTTAGATATCCATGATTATGATCAATGAAAGCTCACCTAAGGGAAACATTACACTATGTGGTTGATAGCATGCACAATTTAATGTACAACCTATAAGATTGAGATGTAAGCATAAGAATTATATAGTTCATGTGGATTGAAGCTTACATGATTTATTGTACATGTTGGGTACCTTCAAGATATTATATATATTTAATGGTTGTATTCACCTATGCTAGTTGAGAGCATGTTTAGGGAGTTGAGGCTTATTTTGATTGATTTTGGTGATCATATCTGTTAATGTTCCCTGCTTATGATTCAGTTTATTTAAATGCTATTATTGGAACTTGACCTAGCACCCCGTCGTATGATGCATGTTGAAACCAGACTAGTAGAGAACCTTCACTTGGGCTAGGTTCTTTTATGCTTTAGACATCCCACACTTTGCATCTTTTTCTGGACATAGATTTTCCTCACCCGGGTAGTGGGACGAGTGGTCCGGTTATTGTGGGACTTTGTTGCACTTGTGCCTGGGGACTGAGTGAAGTCTGGTAGCTGAGTTTAGACCAGTGCTAGTGTGTGTTGGGAGCCGTTTGGGTAAACGGTGGTCCCAGGCCGTCGAGTATCTTCCGGTCGGTGTTCTTGGGAGCCGTTGGGTGATGGTGGTCCCAGGTCGTTGAGTGTCGTCCGACCAGTTTTGTTAGACCTCGAGTTGCGGGTCGATCCTGGCTGTGGAGTATCTCCAACCAGTGTGTTAGATAGGCGAGTTGGGTATTTCGTTCTATGGGCCGTTTAGGTCGACGGTGGTCCCGGCTGGGGAATATCTCCAGCCAGTGAGTTTCGCGTCACGAGTAGTTGTGTCGCTAGTGCCTCGGGATTTGTGAGAGCTTTATTAGTTGCGTCGTTGAGAGTACTCTGACCTTTGAACGTGATGTTGAGGACCTTGAGTTTATCCGTTCTGAGAGAGAGAGCGTGGACTTCAACTAGAGCCTGCATGTGCCACTGTTCGATACTCTATGCCGTGCCATTTTTCCTAAGTTGGGGTAGCTCCCCGTGAGATGCCGTAGTGGATGCGATGTTCGGCCTATTGAGGCAGTTTCGCGCGAGGGGCGAGTTATTCTGAGTGGACCGGGTTGGTGTACCGGGCGGTCAGATTGAGTTTTGGACCGGGTTGGTGTACCGGGCGGTCAGATTGAGTTTTGGACCGGGTTGGAGTACCGGTAGAACCCTATATTGATACACTAGGGAGGCGCAGGCTTGACTGGACCCTATGAGGCAGTTAGTTCGATTGGGTCGATTGAGCACCTTGGGTACGGGTAGTTGTATATCTTTTCATCTGTATCACCCATTGAGCATTTAGATAGAGGCTTGGTAGCTGTAGAGTATCTCCAGCTTTTCTTGTTTAGTTTTTACTGCATTGTTATTTTATACCTCTAGTAACTTAGTGGCAGACCGTCGGGCTTGGTGGCAGTACCCACTGAGAACTACGTGTTGATGTAGTTCTCACACCCGTTAGGGGTTCTCCCCCTTTTTTTTATTTCCTCTTCTTTGTTTTGCAGAGTCATCTGTGGGAGATGCTGATTCTGCTGTTGCTGTTCGAGGTGAGGGAGTCGCGAGCTAGATCCCTACCTATCTTTGGAGAGTAGCTGTACCCCCGCATTGGAGATTTGTAATACAGTCAGTAGATTAGTTTTATTTCTACTTTTGAGAGATTATTGTAATGAGGATATGACTTGTACTGAGAGCCTATACACTAATGTATTATTTCAGGTTACCCTCCCTGTTGAGTTCTTGGTTATTGTATCTAAGGATTTTGTATTTGATCATTTTTGGGAGATGGATATTGTATCATTATTTTCAGTTGTACAGTGTTGAACTTGAGTTTTACAACTTTTAATTTTACAACTCTGATATCTGTTTAGCTGTAGTATCTTTTCTTGCAGGTTGGACTCTTAGCCTATGCGGGGTTTTGTATAGGCGGCGGATCTGTTGCCGAGCCCGGGTCGCAGTTTCGACCCCTGGACGTGACAGATTAGAGTGGTATCAGAGCCTAGGATGTAGATCATTATGGACTTTAGAAACCCAGGCTTGTGGTGGACCCTAGGATGACTTTGTGAGAGTCGTGATTTTTAGCGAGAGTCTTGATTGAGTTTTTTTTTTTTTTTTACCTCTCCCAAGGGATGGGATGAGTGATCGGCATATTTATTCTCCTAAGTGATTATGTTGGCTACAGACAATATAATGCTGTGGAATGGGTGACATGCTCTAGACTTTCGCTAGATTGGGTCGAGTGTTTGTTGTGTGCTGTTTGCAGTTTTTGTCGTGGTGAGCGGTGTCTCCCCGACGCTGGGTTTTGACCCGTGTGCACCCTGTCGTAGCTGTGGATCTCGAGCGGTTAGATTTGGACCGGATATCCGGATTGAGGTCAGAGAGCTCCGGGCCTAGATGACAGAATTGCCAGAGGCATATCAGCGGCGGAGTGAGCGGTTGGTATGGGTGACACAGTTGTCGGAGCAGCGGGCAGCTGACAGTGCTTTCCTCCTGAGACCATCCGGTTGTAGTATCCTCAGTGGCAGCGATTTCAGTGGCGCCGATGGAGCGAGTAGCCCCTCCATGCTGATGATTAGTGCCGAGGCACCGAGGTCGAGTGGACCCCGATAGTAGTATCAGCAGCGGCGGTAGCGTGGATGTGTTATCTGCGGAGGACCACATTCGTCACCTCTGTGTGAGCAGAGACAGAGGTCGTGCTCCATATGTGATTGGTATAGATATTTTCTAGCAGACTGGACTTTGATGACGAGGCAGACTGAGCGACGACCACTTGCATCGAGCGTATGAGTCTGTGCTGCCTGGTTGGAGGGCGCCACGAAGTGGATCGAATTATCGCAGGTGTGATTTCATTACAGCAGTCTGAGTTAGAGCATTGTGCATTCCTGTATGGACTAAAGGCAGAGCCGTTACCACATGCACTAGAGGTACAAGTTTTTGTCGGTGTTGTGCATGTGGAGGAGGCTTGTGGATCATGTCCAGTACAGTTGAGATCACGAGTTATACCGGCAGACTTATTGGTATTGTGGTAGTTGGTGTTTTGACCCAGTGCTTGAGATTGGTTGGCACAGTACCACATGATGTTTGACTACGGAGAGAGAGAGAGGACTATGACCTTCTGCGAGGCAGACAAGAAGAGGCTGGTTTGTAGAGACAATTAGAGCACACAGGTTACAGCGACAGTGTGAGAGGTGCCTACGGCGGTACCGGGACTCAAGGATATCCCTATTGCCCGTGAGATCCCGGTGGTGAGTCCACTTGAGCTGTTGATGATGCCGCCGGTTAGGGAGATTGAGATTGCGATTGATGTGGTTCTGGGAACCATGCCAATGTGGAAGGCACCTTGTTGAACGACACTAGTAAAGCTGAGAGAGCTGATAGTGCAGTTGTAGGATCTGATGGATCGAGGGGTCTGTTGGACCTAGTGCCATGCCGTTGTTACACGGTGGTGATGCCACGTCGTTGGTACACGACTGTGAGGGTTCTTTTGTGGTTTGAGTGCTGGCAGGTCCGGGTTTTATTTAAGACCATTTGAGTGAGTTATACACTGGCAGTTGTTCTCCTATGAGGCATGTATTTATTTGGAATCATACAGCCGAAGATTTTGCCAAGACAACGTTTAGGACGGTAGGGGCATTATGCGCTCTTAGTGAGGCCAAATGGATTGACTAATGCCCTGCTGCCTTTATGATTTGTGGAATTGTGTGTTCCAACTGTACTTGGAGGGATTGGTAAAAGTGTTTTGCATAGATATTTGGATTTACTCTCAGAGTGACTTGGATCATGAGGAGCACTTGTGGATGGTGTTATAATGCCTGTGAGGGAGAAGCTGTGATGAACCGAATCTCCGCAGAACTTTTGCAATGTAAATTGTAGCTTCTGGAGGCCTATGATGCATGTTGGAGTTAGTTGCGCGCAAATCAGACTTCAGATTTGGACCCGGCGTGAAATTTGGATAAAGAATACCTGTCCGGAAGCTTTCGACAAATTTTAGAAGTGGATTTTGGCAAAACGGACACGAATTTGGATTCAGTGCGCGAAAACGATGAATATGGACTACTTACTTTATTTTTCGGAGCCCAGATGCCAAAACATGGATTTCGAGGCGTTTGGTACTGTTTCGGCGACCGGGGGGCAGCGCCGGCGGCGGCGGGCAGCGGCAGAGCGCGGCGGCAGGAGCGCGGGCAGGCATGTGTGTGGCGGCGGGCAGCGCGGTCCATGAGTTTTGGCGTGCACCGGGACCAGCCAACGTTGGATGTGCCACGTGTCGCGCGTTTGTTGGTGGGTCAACGCACGCGCGACAGCGCACCAGGCGCGGCGCACCGTGGACCCCGCCAGGCCACGTGGCGCCCGTTGGTTGGCGGGCGCAGCGACCCGGCTGGGGCGCCGTGAACCGCGGCCCACGGTCAACGTCGTGGACCGCGTCGCCACGCGGCGCGCCGCGATTGGCGGGCGCACGTGCACCGGGCGCGCGGGGCGCGGTTGGGCTACGTGGCGAGCCGTGGTGGTTTCGGGCGTGCACAGTGACAGGCCGGGCCCGTTACTGTAGCAGCCCGAACGTTTTCGGGCGCCCGGAATTGGGCCCAAAAGCCCATTTGGTTCTTTTTTGGGTGAGGCCTATAAATAGGCCTTGTTCTTTGGGCTTTTTCTCCTTTTTCTCCAGCTCCTCAGCCTCTGAGCCCTCAAGTGAACTTGATCATCTTCCTGTGCTAGATCTTGTAAAGGAAGATCGGAATTTTTGGAAGCCGTGGCATCGACGACTTCGGCATGGTAGCGCAGAGCGACGTTCTTTCATCGGAGGCCCGTTATCAACGCATTTCGGTCCGCGAGGTCCACAGGGCTACTCCAACAGTATTTTTGGACGATTTTTGTGGTGTCGGATTCATGAGAGGCAGGCCTTCGATTTTTGTGTTTTTGTGTTGATCATCTTGCTTCATTCTGAATTCTTGGCACTGTTTATGAGGCATCTCTAAGCCCCTATTTTGCTAGTAGTTCTTCTGGACAGCAGAGCCTTCTCGGATTTTTATCTCAGCACTCGGGTATCAGAATTCGACGTTTAAGGACTCGATTGACATCTACGCTTCGTGAGGATCACCGTCGTATTTTTATTGAAATTTTTGGAGTTTATCTTAAAGGTGGAAATTTGACATCATTAGGACTTAAATTTTAGTAGATTCTGTACTTGGATTAATTGTGTTGTTTGTAATGTTTGGGCTATATCTTTGTACCCATGAGGAGTTTTTGGGTGTTTTTATCAAAACAAGATGGCTTTTCAAAAAGGAACTACTTTTAATCCTCACCCGCATGGGTTGAGTGAAAAATGATTTTCAGTAATAAATGTCACATTTTTCCTATAAACCTCCCCACTCGAGAGGATTCGAGTTGTCTGGGTTCTAAGGGCTGTCTTTTTCTTTTGGTCGAGAACAACGAAAGGCTATGCCTAGAGCCTGTTCTTGTTTGATTTGGGTTGTATGTTATTGTCTTTCGGGGTTCTTGGACCCTTCGTTGTGGTTGGCTGTGGAGTATACCCAGCTAGTGAGTTTACATGTGGAGTTGATGTTCTTTTTGGGGAGCCGTTGGGTTGACAGCGGTCCCGATTGTTCGAGTAGTTCCTGTTAGTGAGTTAGAGAGGTGATTTGGGTACTGTCGATCTTGTTGATCGTGGATTGGACTATAGCCTGTATGAGCCATATTGAGCTCGACAGAGATGCGCAGATACTTTCCTCGGCGGGGTCGAGCCCCTCGAGTGCCACTCCAGAGTTGGGCCTGTTACTTTGCTATCGTGACTTGTCGACGCAGTCCCTCTGGCTGGGCCAGTTTTGGCAGTCACGGACACCCTACGTAAGTCCGGTCCCCCCCTGGGATGTAACGGCCGTAGGTGGGCGCAGGTTTGACTGGACCCTATGTGGCAGTCAGTATTGATTGGGTGATTATATTTGAGAGATAGTAGATGCATCATGTTTCCATCTGTTCCACTTCTTGAGCATTTAGATAGAGGCATAGTAGCTGTAGAGTTATTTTCCAGCTCCTTTCCTTTCAATACTGCATTTGTTACTTTATGCCTCTAGTAGACTTAGTGGGCAGACCGTCGAGTTTGGTTGCGGTACCCACTGAGAACTACTTTGGGATGTAGTTCTCACACCCGCTGTGGTGTATTTTTTCCCCATGGACCTACTTTCCTGTTGCTGATCGAGGCGAGGGAGTCGCGAGCTAGATCCCTACCTGTCCTTGGAGAGTAGCAGTAGCGGTACCCCTTCATTGGAGATCTATTAGTACAGTCAACAGTTGGTTTATTTGTTTTTACTTTTGAGAGATATTTGTATTGTGATGATCTGACTTGTACTGAGAACCTGTACACTGATGTATTATTGGGTTTACCTCCCTGTTTAGTTTTGGTTATTTTATTATGAGGATATTGTATTTGATCGTATTTGGGAGATGGATATTGTATCTTTATTTCCAGTTGTACAGTGATGGAATTTTAGTCTTTCAGTAGTTTACTTTTCAGCTCTGATATTTGTTTTGCTATATTATCATTCTTTTTGCAGGTTAGACGCTTCGTCTATACGGGGTTTTCCGTATGGGCGGCGGATTTGTTGGCGGGCCCGGGTCGCAGTTTCGACCCCGGGGCGTGACAGATTAGAGTGGTATCAGAGCCTAGGTTGTAGGTCATTATGGACTTAGAAACCCTAGGCTTGTAGTTGGACATTAGGATGACTACGTGAGAGTCGTGACTTTTAGCGAGAGTCCTGATTGAGTTTTATACCTCTCCCAAGAGACGGGATGAGTAATTTGCATGTTTATTCTCCTAAACAATTATGTTGGCTGCAGACATCATAATGCTATGGAATGGATGACATGTCTTAGACTTTCACTGGATTGGGTCGAATGGTTGTTGTGTCCTGATGTTTGTTATTGTGAAGTGGACTATGATGCCCCTGAGACGTCGTGTAGTGAAGAGGGCACATCCCGCATCTGATTAGTAACCCGAGCAACGTGTCACGTGTCGATCGTGTTGGTTCGACCGTGACATCCTTGGGGGCCACTTTTGGAGGACATTTGCTGGGCATTTGGGTTGACAGAGTTACGAGAGTGCGAAGTTGGGACAATCCGTCAGGGTTGAGCCGTGGGCGAACCAACGGAGGCAATTCCCTAACAATGGCCCATGCCATGACTAGGAAAATGGTGCTGCATGCGGGGTTTCAAAACGTACCCCTCGGTGAGCACCTTTGTACCCCCAGGGTGCCAAAGGGGTGGATGCCTCGTGGGTTATACAGAGGAGGGGTTGGACACTTGCAAAGTGGCCCCGACTCCCCCGTTGGCCTATAGGACATAGGTCATCTCTTGGCGAGTGGAGTCGCCAAGCCTACGTTCGTGTGAGCGGTATTCGACGGTCGATGAGCACACGGGCTTAGGGTAATGACAAAGACACGAGGTCGACGCTATTACGGAGCGGGGTAAGCCAAGAGGCTTTGCCTCTAGGTTCGCTTGCACTACCTTATGCCGTTTTGGATCTCTGTAGTGGAGCAAACGAGCGGATAAGGGACAGTCTTGCGAAGGTTGGTCCGCCTTAAAGGACAAGACTTGCGAAGGCATGTATGTGCCGAGTGGGGATTCGTGAGGTGCGAGGCCTACGAAGTTTGCGAGGCGAAGGAACGGTCGGTCTGTCGTAATGGACAAGGCCCGCAAAGGCAGCGGTGCCGAGCGAGGATTCGTGCGGCGCGAGGCCTACGAAGTAGGAGGAAACAATCGATGCTGGTTTTCGTAAAGTGAGCCATGGAGAGGACCGAGGGTGTTAGGGGCCAGGTATGGCCGTCCAATGGAGGTGCCTAATGCTAGCGAAGAGAAGCGAGGCCGATTCGATTGTGGGCGACATTCGTCAAGCAAACCTTGGATTCTGGGCCGAGTGTGTTGGCGGCCGAGCATAGTTGTGCAATGGAGGTGCCAGGGGGTTGACGACGCGGGAGGAATGTCGCTAGGTTGACAAACCCTTATGAAGGGAACACATGTGGGAACAAGTAGTGTGGGGTATTCGGGAAGCGGACCTTGGACCGAATCGGGAGCGATGACGGAACTAGGTGGCCAGCAGAATGGGACATGCCCGACTAGATTATGGATCCCGTGGTGGGTAGCTATTCCGTCTTGGTTCGCGCGGAGACAGCAGATCGAGGTGAGAACGTGGCCGATTAGTTCCTTACCAGCATTGAGAGTCAGAGGTAGATGTACCCGGTATTTTATTTTATGATTCCACTTTTGTACTGGACATTTTGAGAGATCTGTGATGTTGTTTCATTTTACATAGGGTGTGAGACTATGTATTGACGATTTTTATTTATTTCAGATGTTCAGTTTGATTTTTGTAGTTTTTAGTTCTTTTTCAGCTCTGATACATGTTTAGATATAGATCTTTTGCAGGGTAGACGCTTCGTCTGTGCGGCAGTTTCCGTACAAACGGCGGATCTGTTGGCGAGCCCGGGTCGCAGTTCGACCCCGGGGCGTGACAGTATCAGTCATTATCTGCTCTACTGTTATTTTAGCATTGAGATTGTACATCTACCTATTGCTTTTTACTATCCGCTGTTTATAGTATACTAGTGGGTACGACTTACTGTCACCCGATCCGTCGTACCCACTAGGATACACTTATGTTGATCTCACACCCTTTGGGTGACCACCATTTCAGGTCATTCGGGAGGTGGGGTGTCAGGACGACGATGTGAGCTACTCGTTAGAGTTGTCCCCTATTGCCAGCTTTGATTGGCCAAGCCTTTCATATTTACAGTTTTAGGTTGATTTTGATCTATCAATTGTGATGTGGATTATGTGTTGTCATGTGGATGTATTTGGATGCAGTGGTTGCGAGTTTGTTTAGTTGTATTAGTTTATTGTTTTATCTGTACTCTAATTGCATAATTGTTCTTGCCTAGCCGTGCATGTATAGGGAAGACTCTGTCCGTGTGGACAAAGGATTCCTTGTGCATATGGCGATTTATTTACGTCCTGAATTTCAAGTTTTAAACTCTGATTTATAAAAAAAAATAATTTAGACCACTTTTTGAAACTCCGGGTGTGGACAAAGGATTCCTTGTGCATATGGCGATTTATTTACGTCCTGAATTTCAAGTTTTAAACTCTGATTTATAAAAAAAATAATAATTTAGACCACTTTTTGAAACTCGGGGCGTTATATATATATATATATATATATATATATATATATATATATATATATATATATATATATACATATATATATATATGTATATATACACATATATATATATGTATATATACATATATATATGTATATATACATATATATATGTATATATACATATATATATATGTGTATATATATACATATATATATATGTATATATACATATATATATATATGTATATATATACATATATATATATATGTATATATACATATATATATATATATGTATATATATACATATATATATATGTATGTATATATACACATATATATATATGTATATATACATATATATATATATATGTATATATACACACATATATATATATGTATATATACACATATATATATATGTATATATATACATATATATATATTGTCACGCCCCGGGGTCGAAACTGCGATCCGGGCTCGCCAACAGATCCGCCACCTATGCGGAACCCCGCATAAGCGAAGCGTCTAACCTGTAAAGTATCATCTAACAACTAAACAGATATCAGAGCTGAAGAAAAACTGCTGTAATAAAATGTCTGAATCACTGTACAACTGAAAAGTAAAATTACAATATCCATCTCCCAAAAATAATGATACAATAATCCGGTCCACCGAAACTGTAATACAAGTAAAAGCCGCCTATACAACATCTATAAATCCAAAAAAAGGGAGATAAACTAAAGTAATAAAATACAACTGTGTATAGTGAAACCCACAATCCGGGTTGGTACATCTATCCCACTGTAGAATCAATACTGGTAGGGATCTATCTCGCGACTCCCTCGCCTCGAACAGTCAACCGAAGATCCGCAACTCCCGCAGCAGACACTGCAAAACAAAGGGAGGAAAGGGGAAAAACAATAATGGGGGTGAGAACCACTAGTGAAACCAGTAGCCTCCCCCTGTGGGTAAAGTCTCAAACCCCGACGTACCCACTAAGTCTACCAGAGGCAAGAAAAAGAATAAGAGAGGTGGTAAGCTATAAAACAGAACTACTGATAAAAGGAAGCTACCACTAAAATGCCTCTAAATGCCGAGCTAATAAGGATAGCTAAATATGTGCATCAGAATATAAATGCCTGGCATGCCTACCGAACTCAAGACTCAACTACGGGAATACTGACCGACTACTGACCGGTACGGTCGCATCCCGAATTATGTGACAGACCGACTACTAACCGGTACGGTCGCACCCAAAACAAGTAACAGACCGGCTCCTGACCGGCACGGTCACACACTCCGGAGTGGCACTCGAGGGGAGCGACCCACACGAGTGAAATAAGTAGTCATAAGTAACCTGATATAGCAGGACTGGATCACGACTCTAAACAAAGTGGAAAAAACCATCCACTAAGGAAGCCCGATCCCTCACCTCCAATCTGATGCAACTGTAAATACCCGGTCGGCCGCCCAAAGTTCGCGGTCGCCGCAATATCCCACAAATCCCCCAAATCAAGCCCGACCTGTCATCCCTAATCCGATGCACAAGTCACCATCCGGTCAACCGCCCAAAATCCGCGGTAGCCGCAATACCCTGCCCTCAAGCCAGCCTGTCCCAGATCCCAAGAGTCTGTCTACACTATCCCAAAACCACCTGCTCGCGCACAAGCTACTATTACCCTGAGCCTAGTATGAAAGGAGAAAAGTAAGAAACATGGTTTCTCCTAAGTCAAGTCCAGCATGATAGTGTAGCAGGAAAAAGGTGGTCTATCTGAATGACTATACAAGCATGCAAATGTACCAAAATAATAAAAAGAAAACAGGTGTCGATATTCTACATTTATTAGAGCATACTATCCAAATTACATAATCGATCTCACAGAAGGATTAGATGTTAGCATAGCATACATCAAGTCTACACAAGTATGCACCTTTCACATTTAGAAATAAAGAGAGAATAGTATCCATCATGGTTTTCATCTAATCATGAATCAGGGGATAAACGACAATCATCAATTCCATAAAGAGTGAATCTTACATAAATAGATCAAGATTAAAGTAGCCAGTTATTCTCACATAAACCACTAACCGCCCTCATATGAACCATCCATTCACATATAGACTTTGCCACAGATCATTTAACATTACTTGAATATGGACATCCAATCCACTATCACCAATGAATAGACTAAGGTTCAACAACTTTTATTGATCTCACATAGGATTGAACATAGGATCTACCAACAACATTCCATCTCATTTGGAGGAATTAAGAGTCATTAACAAAGCTTAGTCTCATAAGGAATAGGCCTCAACTCACAATGATAACCATCTTTTCATGAATGAATTAGGAATCAAAAGCATAGGTCGTTCGCACATCAACTTAATCAATAATCAACATCAACACCCATTTTCACATAAGCTAGATCGAAGATCAATCAATTAATTATTCTCACATAAGCTACCATGCACTTGTCACATAATCCCATCAAGTCCTCACATAAATCCACCAACCATTCACAAATAACTATCACCATCATTCACCATGATTAGGTTAACCATTCATCACAAGGTGTAGATTAAAGATTAATTTTCCAATTACCCTCACATAACATAGGTTTAAGAACGATCACTTATAATGAACTTCATATGAGATAATGCAACATCAATCAAACTATTCATTCACTTATATATACAATGAGGATCAAGTAACTTAATCTAAACGTGGATATCCAAACACATCACACCAAGGAGAAGAAAACATCAACCACAATGCCATGAAGGAAACCAATAGCCCGAGTGGGTAAATCAATGTTTTCGGCAAAGCACAACCACCCACCTGAATCTTGACGATCCGATGCCCGATCTGACTGAATTTTGGCGTGAGTAATCCTTATCCTCCCAGGAGTCCGATGCCATGAAAATCATCCAAATCCGCCTCGCGGATTGGGGGCAATCACTGAAACAATGCACACTGCGCATTCAAATTCCAGAATTTCGGCAAGTGCAACAAGGTTAATTAAAAAGTATGTGCAACCTCAAATACCTCAAAATAAAGTTCCCAGCAGTAAAGCAAAGATATCCTCTTTCATACAAATATCTTCAAGTCCTCAAAATCCACCATTAATTTTCCTTTGACATTCAAATACAACAAAAATCACAATGCTGTCCAAAATTGCTAACATAAACTTGCTAGCATTTCCAAGCTTAATTAGAGGCTTATCCAAAGGGATTCATCCACAGATCACAAAAGAGAATTTGCTCACCTTGAAGTTAAGAAGAAGTCCCAACTTGAATTTCTGAAAAAGACCTTATATCCGCAAAGTTATCTGCATTCCAAGGTGCATTGCTCAAATCAAAACTAAAACAGGGACTGCAGTAAACCATATAATCGCACTTGGAAAGATCATTAAAGTAACCTAACCAAACGTGCTCCAAATCCTGCAAGAGAGGTACCATTGGATTCCTTGTCGAGAGTAGATACAAATTGAGCTAAAGAACTCCAATTTTCATGCTCGAATGAAGGAGAAAACCCATAAACACTTTGAACTATCCACCAAGTTCCATCTGTACCTGATTGCAGCAAGGTGCTCTAAAGATCATGCATAAACCCTATTAAAAAGTCAGATCTGGGGAAAATGATACATACCAATATTGTAGATCTTCGAGTCTTGAAAATTTTCCCGCAAAAAGCATCCGAAAATTCCCATCCTACTGCCCAGAAAGGCCAAAACACTGAGGACTGTTCAGGATTCCAGACTGAAATGAAGGGTTCCAAAGATGGCCTTAAAACTCTGTAAAAACATGAGATCTGGGGGAAGAGGTGAATACAAAAATTGTAGCCTTACCTCTTGTGAAAACGTAGAACCATAAATGAGCTCAAAACTCCAAGGGATGAGTCTTGGGGAATTTTTCCACTAAAACGCGATGGAAAGGTTCACAAACTGCAACAATGGTGGTGCTTGCCTCATGGAGAAGATGATGGTGATGAAGCCTCTTTAACACATCCCTTTGCTGATGAAGATGCAGTGGAGTTGCAGATGAGTCCTCTGCAGATGTCCCCAAAGTTGGAAGGGTTCAAAAAAGGAAGAAGGAGGAGGAGGAAGCTCATAAATAGGAGGAAGAAGAAGAAGAAAGAAGAAAAAAGGGGGGAGAAACTCACTGTGCAACGCACAGTACTGGGCCAGCCCAGCGCCCGGCCCAGCCCCCCGCCCAGGCGGGGCACGTGGCGCCCATCCGGGCGCCCCGCCCCCCGGGCGGACTGCCCGAATGGGGCCACGCCCGACGCGGCGCCCGCCAGTGGCGTGGCGCCGCGTGTCCCCCTGCGCGGGGACGCGCAAGGCGGCGCGCGCACATGGGCGCGCTCTGCGCAACGCAGGCGCGCCGCGTGGCCGCGCCCACCTCTCCTGTGCCGCCGCGTGGAAGCCCGAGCGGCCACTGCGCCTGGTGCACGCGCACCCCTGTGGACCGGCCGCCTAAAAATGATCCAATAAGCTCCAAAAATGCCTCTTTTTGTTGTTTTCGCGCGCTGAGTCCAATTCCGAGGTCCAAAATTTCAAATAATGTAACCAAATAGCCGTTTTGATCGTTTTTCCGCGCTAAATCCAAACACGGTGTCTGTTTTGCGCGAAACCACCTTTATTTTTCGACGAAATTCCCAATTAAGCAATCTTGATCCATTTCTCACACTGAGTCCGTTTCCGGGGTCCGATTTGCGCGCAATCAACACTATCCACAGAAATAGGCCTCCACAAGTTGTCGATCACACTATAATGATCACGAAGATCCAGGTCTTCACATATATATATATATATATATATATATATATATATATATATATATATATATATATATATATATATATATATATATATATATATATATGCAAAATGCTATGTGTACACCCCTGTGAGGTGTACATCCTACACCCCCACCCATCCTATGGGTGGGGGTGTGGTAAAGGGTCACTTGAAGTGACCCCTAAATACACACCACCCATGGGATGTGTGGGGTATATGATGTACACTCTTTTCGGGGTGTACATGTAACACTCCTCTCTCTCTCTCTCTCTCTCTCTCTCTCTCTCTCTCTCTCTATATATATATATATATATATATATATATATATATATATATATATATAAAATTAGGCTAGAATACTATTAATAGCGCCAAGCCATTGGTGCTATCAAGTTTTTAGCCGTTGGATGAAAAAATATGCGGTTGGGATTATAGTGGTCCCTTAGGGTTTACTAGGTGGTTGGTTGAATAGTAAAAATCTTAGGGGACCACTATAATCCCAACCGCATATCTTTTCATCCAACGGCTCAAAACTTGATAGCACTAATTATTTGGTGCTATCGATAGTATTCTAGCCGGACTACATATATATATATATATATATATATATATATATATATATATATATATATATATATATATATATATATATATATATAATTCACAGTTGAGGAGGCTATTCAAAAGAGTTGTAGTTCAGGGGGCTACATACATTTTTACCTTCTGTATAGGGTTATTTATAAAACTAATCACTTTTTTTTTTTTTTTTTTTTTTTTTTTTTTTGTAAAAATAGACCGGCAAAATATTTATTTTTAAAAATAAACCTGTAGTGATAGGAGGCGTAAATGTGGTGAACCATTCACCGCTTTCCTGAAAAACGGTGAATTATTCACCACATTTAAAAAAAATTTCTAGGCCCATAAAAGCGGTGAATCATTCACCACTTTTAAAAGTGATGAAATATTTATCGTATTTATGAAATGCTACGTATTAATGAATAATTATAATAAAAATAATTATTTAATAATAATAATACTTATAATTATAATAAAAATAATTTTATTATAATAATAATTATTTTTATTATGATTACATGCTCAATTGAGATAATTAAAAAAATATATTATAAAGATAATATAATTATATAATATTTAAAAATAAAAGTGATAAAATAATAATCGAAAATGTCCCTATCTAAGATCAAGTAAGTAATATTAAGTTTATACATACTATTTTATTTATTGCTTAAAAATATTATGAAATATTATTCATAATATATATATTTTTTATACAGCTATAATAATATAAAATACTTTTTGATAATAGTATTGTAAACAGTAATATTTTTTTATGAGTAATGAAAAATGATACAAAGATTAAAAAAAAAAAAAAAAAAAAAAAAGAGTGATGCTTTGTGAAGAAGGAGAGAGAGAATTTTTTTTCTCTTAATTAACATATAAATTTATATAAATATTATTAAGCTATATTTTTTTTCTAATTTATCATAATAAAATTAGATTAAAAAATATTTTTTAGAAAGAATGTTAAATTAAAAATATTTTTGTTAATAACATTAGATAGGATATTATAAATTTTAAATAAAAGCGATGAATAATTTTTATAAAAATATAAATTTTTTAAATATGATGAATAATTTATCGATAAAAATAATAAATTATTTACCGTTTAAAATTATTTTTGTAAATAAAATATTTATACAACTAATTTTAAGGTTATAAAATTTTATAAGATTATTTATAAAAATAATTGTTCTGTATATAAGTAACTGTCGCAACGCTCTCTAGGGTTCTTTCCTGATCCTAATTCTCTTGTTTGAAGGTGAAAAACTAACTTGATCCCGCCTCCTCGATCTCTCGCGAAGCATCTTGTCGCAGGCGGATTCCCCCGCAAGAGGTAACGATTCTAATCCCCATTTTCTATGATGATATATTTTCTGCGTGTTATTTGGGTATTTTTGGGTTTTGAGTAACTGGCTGTTGCGATTTAGGGATTAGATCAAGCATTGATCTAGGGTTTCTTGGTTTTAATGTTGTGTTTTTTAGATCTTTTAGGGTTTTGGGTTGGCGATAATCTAGGGTTTTGAGTACCTCGATTGTTACGATTTAGGGATTTGATCAAGCAATGAAACTTGTCTTATTTTGTGCAATTGGTGTTTCATATGATTCAGTAATTTGATGAAGTTATGATATCTGGGATTTTGCGATTGGAAGTACGAAGAGCTGATGTGATTTTGGCAACAAATTTCCCACTTATGATATATTTAACATTTTTTTGTTCTTTTCTCTGTGTTGTTTTTTATGGTGGTGTGTAGCTTTGTATATATTTAATCGGGAGAATTTCCATATTTCTGATGATCTTTCTATATATGATGAGTTTGAGCCTGTGGCGGAGCGAGGATCTGATGCTAAGAGGGGAAGTATGGTTGAAACGACAATAGGTTTAGTTTGCCATGGATCTGTATAATAAAGAAAAAAAAAACTGCCTATCAACGGAAACAAAGATTAATAAATTAGTGCACAAAAATGATTGAAGATACATAAATTTTTTTTGAGAAAGTATAAGCTTTTAGATGATTTGTATCATTTTAGATGATATATATATATATATATATATATATATATATATATATATATATATATATATATATCCATTTTTCATTATTTCGATCTATAATCCAATCCTCTCTTCTGCCTAGGGTTTCAAAATCGCCCTTGTTTCTCCTCCTTTCTCCTTACTCTCTCCTTCTCCCGCCGCTACCTTGCCAAATCCTCTCGAGCTTTCCAGTCCCACTTCTTCTGCCGTCCCCGCCCTATAGCGCCATCTTCTCCTACGCCATCTATCTCAATCTCTATCTCTATCTCTCATATTTCCACCATCACCTGCTCGCCCCTCTCTTAGCGGTGTTTTTTTTTTATTGACTATCTTTCGATTTATGTTTTTTTTTTTTTTTTTTTTTTTTTTTTTTTTTTTTTTTTAATTATATGTTTCCTTTTCTTCTTTCATATGGAATGATTTGTCTTAATTGTACAAGCAGCATACATGCTTTGTTTGATTTGCTTGATTTTCTTGCATATTGGAGGATTTGGAGATCATTTGACACGTAAACAGTTTAAAAAATGCTTGTGGCAGATTGGTAGAGAAACTAGTTAATCGGTTTGCTAGACCGGTTTGGAGTTGGAACCGAAAATCGGTTTCTGGTAGATCCAGTTTTAGGACCTTTCTTATTTTGCCTGAACTGGTTTTCAGTTCGGGATAAAATTTTTCCAGCTATTTGTGTCACCCCTTGTTGCTGTTACTGATGTGATGGTGAATTTTATGTGTAGATTCACTTGAATATTTTGTTAATATCTGTTACATATAATTCTTTCATTTGCTGCACTTATTATTTCTACCATATGTTCATGCAAAGCAATTCTTATTATTTTAAAAAAAAAGCCTAATTTGAAACATTAAAGGCACATAATAGGGTAGTGAAGATGGTTGGTAAAGAATATTAAGATTGGAAAAGAAGGGAAGTGGAGATAGTTGTGGAAATAGGACTAAAAATTTTTGATTTACAACTAGAATGACAACGTATATCCCATTGCTCTAGGTATAAAGATTTGCATAACAATCCATTAGGGCTGGTTTCATAATTCCTTCTCATCAAATTGACTTCTAAGCGAGGATTGTTGTGCCAGTGGCACAAGGCAGGTTGCTGTGCCGATGGCACGGCACGACGGCATGCCTCACGTTAATCTTGGCACATTCATTTGTGCCGGTGGCATGCAATTGGCACATTTTTTTAACAATTTTTCATGAAATATAAATTCTTAAGATGTTTTAATGTCTCTGACAATGCATCTTGGGTAAACTTGGTCAATAATGTAGAATTCTCCAGCTAGTGTAGCAACCAACAAAAGCTCCCAAAGGTTTCAGGTTCTTTTTGTAGCTTAAGTGCGATGTCCGAAGGCACTAAATAGAACCGAATAGAGCCTTGATTAGTTGTCCATTGAAATTCTAGCACATTTCCTATAAGATAAGAGTTTTTTGGTTGAGTAATCATGATCCCTTTTTCACGAAAAACTTATTATATTTGTATCTCTTAGGACCACCCTTCTTGGTTCTTAGGTTTCTCAGTGTGTTTAGAGAATTGAAGCCTCCACTTCTTGTTGCTAACGCTAGGAATGTGAGCGAGTGCATTTGGCATGCTTTTTTAAGAAATGAAAACTGCACTTACCAGCCATTCCTGCTCTAACATGTGATGGTTTTGATAACCCAATACCATAACTCAACTTGCCAAAAAAAATCAAAACCCAAGACCAAAATTGAAAATCGGAACATCATACTTTCTATTAACAATTTCATAAATAAACAAACTTATAGGAAACAAAAATCAAAATCTTGATAAATTTAATGGCGGCGTTATGGTGATTTTTTTTGTAAAATATATTAAATAAAAATTTAATAGCTCATGAGCTTGTATACCTTAGTTTTAAAATGTATTCTATCCAGCCGCATATGCGGTGCGGACAATAAACTGGACCGCATATAGTCTATGCGGCTAATATGTGGTGGTCTGCTTATGCTCCTGCGTCGACCGCATATGAGGCTGCATATTGTTTACTAGCACTTTTTTTTGTAGATATTGGGTTGGATTTTAGCCATATTTAGATTCGGCACTCATTTGGGATCAGACCTATGCCATTCGATGGGAAAAAGAAGAAGATACCTTAGTCATTCATATATAATGATTATACATCTAAATGCTAGCGTACACTTTATAATTGATGCATGTTATTTATGTAGCTTTTTAATTATGTTGATTCTTTGGATAACTAAGTATTGTGAATGACCGCTAAAGTTAAAACTTATCATTCATCATGCTTTTTTAGTCAATTTTTAGTTCATATATTTATTTCTAAGTATACGAGGAACAATTATATATTTTTTGCAATTATATGTATATTTTCTTGTACTCTTAATAGCTAAACTGCATACGCAACATACTGCATAAACAGAATGCGGTGGGTGGACCGCTCACATACCCAATAGCGCCATACCACATAGCGCTTTTCAAAACATTGGCATATACATCTTGATCTAGAACCATTACGTGTATACTTGATGAAGATTAGAGTAGCGTAGTAGAAGAAATATAGTGAAAAGTAAGAAGAAGAATAGAGAAAAGTTGGTTGGTCCTAGCAGCAAAAAAAGGAAGGAGAAACCTTAGGGAACTCCCTTATAACAATATTTATTCCATCAGATAATCTCTAGGGATTGTTTAAATATAGCCTAAAGATAAAACAACCACCTAACAAAGGACTATTTTCAAATTTTAAACTTTAAATTGACTCATACCTATCATAATAACCAACGTTGACTAATCCTAACAAACTATTTCAAAATTTAAATATTTAAATGTTCAAATGTTCCAATTCGAAATTCAAACATAAAAAGTCCTACTCTAATGTAACTGGATTGCATCAATTTGCTTCTGTCGTGCAAATCTCGTCTCGAGATCGGGGTCTAGCATCGACCGATCTTGTTTCAAATTTGAGGCTTCTATGATTTGGTGATGCAGTCTAATTCAGTTACCTTGCATGATCAGGTTGGTTGGTGGATTCTCCTCTTAATCAAAAAGCATTATAGCTAGAAATGTGGATTATCTTAATCGTCCAATCAACTGTGATTATTTTTCCATATATGTACTGTTTGAAAAGGCGCGCTTGAGGTGCGCGCCTCGGTGCCTAGGAGGCGCAGCACTATTGCTGAGGCGCACCTCATAATATCTATGCTTAGATGGATTTTGGGTTCAAGTTATCTGGTTGTCGGATTTTTAATTTGATTCTTAAACTTTAACTTGGTAAGATACTTAAAGAAATTTTAAAAGAAACCCTAAAAGCCTCTAAAAAAAGGAAAGAGAATTAAAAAAGGAAAAGAGATTGAAAAGAGAAAGGAAATAGAAAAGGGAAAGGGAATTAAAAAAGGTAAGAATAAGTTATCGTCATTTCGATCGCTTTATTCATTGATGAAGAACCAGATCAGGTTGATTTTGAGGATAGAAGAAGAAGATATTTGGGATGAAAAATCTGAAGAAGAAGAAAAAGATTATGGCGATGCAAGCGATGAGGATGAGTATGAGGATGATGTTTGAAGAACGACCAAATGAGAGCATTGGCACCACAATCACTTTTAAGTTGAAAGTTGAAATATATATATTTTTAATTTGAGAATCTATATGTATGTGTTTTCTTTACTTTTTGATGGTTATTTTGTTTTAGTATGGTTCTTTTTGATTTTTTTAATGTAGAATATTAAATTAAACTAGTCTTAATAATTGCGCACCTCGCCTTCTTGAGGCGTGCCTAGGCTCCAGAGGAGCTTTGCGTCTCTTTACGCCTCGCGCCTTTTCAAACACTGCATATATGTCATGGACATATGGATTGTTGCACATATGTTGGGGCCTCTTGAATGTTGATCTTCTAAGTTGGTAAGCCACTATATTCTTTGTTTTGATCTTGTTGTGGGCTTAATGTAGAGGCTCCTTGATCTGTGATTTGTGATTTACTTTCCCTCTTACCTTTAAAAGATTTCAAGATCTCTTCTTGTGGTGGATTTTTCAGTTTTTTTTTTGTGATCATAGAATTTATTGCCTTCTCATTCTTTTCAAAAGTTTCTTTCAAATCTAACTTGTTTGGCCTAAACTTTACTTAGGGCACAATGCGTGAGATTTGCTAATTTGTGGCGATTTGCTAATTTGTGCAAGAGATTTAGATCTAGATATTGTGGTGGATGGGTGGTATAAAGAAGAGTCACAATAAAAAGAATTGGATGAGTTCCTATACCAAGAACAAATATGGATAAGTGTATGGCTGGTCAGGAGGAAGTTGTGTTTCCTGCTTACAAGAGCACTTTCTTCGTCATGACCATTTCGGCCTCTCGGGCTAGACGGATGATGAGTAGGGGCTGTGTGGCTTACTTAGCTTCGATAGATCAGACTCTTCAATCGGCACCGGCCTTAGAGGAGATTCCAGTAGATCTGGAGTTTCCTGATGTTTTTCTTGCCGAGTTACCCGATATACCTCCGGACAGGGCGACCGAGTTCGTTATCGAGTTGGTTCCCAGCATGACACCGATATCCAAGGCACCCTATAGAATGGCGCTTGCAGAATTAACGGAACTGAAGGCTCAACTTGAGGATCTCCTGAATTTAGGTTTTATTAGACCTAGTGTGTCACCTTGGGGTGTACCTGTCACGCCCCGGAACCCGGGCTCGCCAACAGATCCGCCGTGCACACGGGATTTCCCGCGAACACGAAGCGCTGGTAACCTGTTCTGATATCATATGAACAGTTCAAGAGCATAATATCGAGCTGAATAGAAGATCCACATAGTATTTCAGACTGGAAATACAAATACAACTGTAATAAGTACAATAATCTCCCAGTTTACCAAAATAGTACATCCAGCTGGCGGAAGCCAGACCCAAAATAAAAGGAGAATATTACAGTCAGAGTAGGGTACGACGTCTATCTACAGCTCTCAGTCTTCCAGGAGATCCCTCTACTCAGCGATCCCCTTACCTTTATCAGCTGCTGATAGCCTAGCAGCTCCCGCAGATGACTCTGCAAAAAGAAGAAGCAAGAAACGGAAAGCAATAATGGGGGTGAGAACTACCAGATAAACCAGCAGCCTCCCCTAGTGGGTAAAAACCTCAACTCTGACGCACCCACTAGGACTACTAGAGGCAACAGGAAAGAACAGTTATAAGCTATAAAGACTGCTGATAAAAAGGAAACTACCACCACCATGCCTCTAAATGCCAAGCAATGGAATAACTAAATGTATGAATTAGTGTATAAATGCCTGTCTGAATGAACTCAAACTGGTGTCACTAGCAAAACTGGTACTTCCTGCTGTGCCTTGCCAAATCGGGTATAACGCCGATAGGGGATAGTATTTGCCAAATCGGATATGCCGATAGGGGATAATGTTGGCCAAATCGGGGTTGCCGATAGGGGATAATAACACACTCCGGAGTGGCACTCGAGGGGAGCGACCCACACGAGTAAAATATCTCTGTCATCAGTATCACAAGCATCTCTGTAGCACATGTCTCAATATAGCAGGACTAAATCATAATCATGATCAAAGTGGGAAACTTCATCCACTATAGAAACCCAATCCCCAACTGATGCAATAAATAAACTCAACCCCGATCTGATGCAAGGATAAACATCTGGTCAACCGCCTACTGTCCGCGGTCACCGCAATACCCCACAAGTCCACAATTTAGCCCAACTCTGGCTACACTATCCCAAACCCCTGCTCACACTTGAGCAACAACCTATGAATGCAAAGGACAACAATAAAACATGTTCAAATCCCAAAATGATAGTGTAGCAAGGAATAGTGGTCTTACCTGATGTCCGGGCATGCATGCAACTGTCTTTATTTTTAAAAGTTGTAAAATAGAGTCAAAAGTTTAAAACGATTGATTTACTGAATAAAAGTCATTTGCATGCGAGATCATAGCTTTTGTCTCAATCACAGTGTCCCAATATAAGTCATCATATCATTTGTGGGGTTATATAAATTTTAGGGGAGTTTATCCCAGCGGTCCTTGTCATTTGTCATAATAATTTGTCCCAATGGTTCTCATTAATTGTCCTGTTAGTAGTCCTGTTAGTAGTCCTGTTAGTAGTCCTGTTAGTAGTCCTGTTAGTTTGTCCCAATGGTTCTCATTAATTATCATATTTTAGGGGATTTCCAGTAATCCCAGTGAGCTTGTCAAAAATGAGGTAAGCAACAACCGCCCACCTTGAACAGCTCCAACAACACCCCAGGTAGTCTCCTGGTTGTCCACAGTCCTTAATCCTGCAAACCAATGCTCCCGGTATAAATACAAAGCCCAAAAAGCACAATTTTTACTGTTTTTCAGACAGCACGAGAAAAGAGGAATTTTTCACCTCTAAAATGAGCTCCTAAAATCCCAGAAAAATCACGGTTGCGTTCCTCGCGAAGAGTAGATCAAAATCGACTCTTAAAACGCCTCGATCTGACGCTCCTACGTCAAGATAAAAATCGGAGAAGTTGGTGCTGTCCAAAAATCATCACAGTAAAAAGGGGGTCAAAAGGGGACCTAAAAACTGTGCCAAAAGCACGAAATGGAGCAAAATGATCAATACGGAAATCGAAGCCCTACCTCTTACGGTCGCGCTGTCGCAAAAATCGTCCAAAAATTCCTCCTGGTTAGCTCGTAGTGAATTTTCGACGGAACTGCGACGGGAAATGGGCCTAAAAGAAAAATCGTCGCAGTGCGCCGCGTCGCAGATATCTCTCTATCTGTAACTCCTAAATTCCTGAGATTCTAGAGAGAGAAAGAAGAGAGAGAGAGGAACAACTTTCATATAGAACACTTTTTCAGTTTCTCTCTCTAAAGGCTCGGATTCCAAGGTGCAAAGAGAGGGGGTGGGGGATCCTTTATATAGTGGGCCAAAAGGGAATATTCCCTCACGAAATCCTGATCCAAACACGAAACACCGAAACGGGCCAACCAGGAAGCGCCCCGTGTCACCCAAACAGGAAACATCCGTGCAAGGGCCAATCAGAAATTGCCACGTGTCCCACGTGGTCCATGTGCAGCTCCGCGCTCCGGGTTTTCCGGAAACCTGTCGGCCAACAGGATGATGCCACGTGTCAAGCATCTAGACGTTTCTAGAAGCCGGCCGCCAATCAGGAGATGCCACGTGGCACGGGGAAAAGTTGGTGCACCCGGTGCACGCCTGGCCCATGGACCGCGCACCGAGCGCCCTGCCCGCGCCTGCCCGCGCCTGCCCGCGCTGCCCGCGCCTGCCCGCGCCGCTTTCCTCCGCGCTCCGCCGCTGCCCCGCCGCTGCGCCGCTGCCCGCCGCCGTGCGCCGCCGCCCTCCGCCGCTCGCCGGCGGCCGCCGCCGGCCGGAACAGTAACTCCGGCCGTTACTGTTCCGGTGAACAGTACCCAGGTGCCGAAAAATAAAGCGAATATACCATTTCGACCGTTTTCGCGCGCTGAGTCCGATTCCGCCGTCCGTTTCGCCAAATTCTCATCCGAAATTTTGTAAAAAGCTCCCGAAAATTTCCGTTTGCTCCGATTTTCGCGCAGAGTCAATTAAAAATATCCAATTTCGTTTCTACGGGCTTTATTGCACTGTACAAGCTCCCCTTAGTCACTGTTTGGCTTCTGCGGGAGTCCGGATCATCACATCCTCCCCCACTAAAAAGAGTTTCGTCCTCGAAACAAGACTCAACCACAATTCTCAATCCGATGTCTTGAATAAGTAGGGGTGAGCATTTCTCATCTCCGACTCGAGCTCCCATGTAGCCTCGCGCTCGTCATGATTGCTCCATTGGATCTTTACATAGGGAATGGCCTTACTGCGCAATTCTTTACTTCTCGATCCAGAATTCGCAGTGGGCGCTCCTCATACCTCAAATCCTCGCTAATCTCCAGCGGTGCGAAGTCGATGACGTGCGATGGGTCGAAGACATACTTCCTCAAAGAAGAAACATGAAATACATCATGGACACCAGCAAGCCTCGGAGGAAGTGCAAGTCGGTAGGCAACTGGTCCGATACGCTCCAATACCTCAAAGGGTCCAATATATCGGGGGCTAAGTTTTCCACGAATGCCGAATCTCCTGATTCCTTTGGACGGCGAGACTTTCAGGAACACATGATCACCAACCTGAAACTCTAAGTCTCGTCGCCGAACATCGGCATAGCTCCTTTGTCGGCTTTGGGCGGTCTGAAGATGCTTCTGAATCACTCGGACCTTCTCTTCTGCCTCTAACAACACATCTGGTCCCAAGGTCCGCCTCTCGCCCACTTCACTCCAATAAAGTGGTGATCGACACTTGCGTCCATACAATGCTTCAAACGGAGCCATCTGAATGCTCGCTTGAAAGCTATTGTTGTACGCGAACTCGGCTAAAGATAAGTGTCGAATCCACCCTCCGCCGAAATCCAGGACGCATGCTCTCAACATGTCCTCCAGGATCTGTATAGTCCGCTCTGACTGCCCATCTGTCTGCGGATGAAAGGCCGTACTGAACCTGAGTTCAGTCCCCAAGGTTGTTTGTAAACTTTTCCAGAAATGCGAAACAAACCTCGGGTCTCTATCTGACACAATGGAGGCGGGTACTCCATGTAATCTCACTATCTCATCCAGATATAACTGGGCTAGCCGGTCCAGTGGCCACGTAGTCTGCATGGGCAGAAAGTGCGCCGACTTGGTAAGTCGATCCACGACTACCCAGATAGCGTCTGCTCCTCCCTGTGCCCTTGGCAGTCCGACCACAAAATCCATCGTAATGTGGTCCCATTTCCACTGGGGAATTGGGAGACTCTGTAACTTGCCAGCTGGCACTCGATGCTCAGCTTTCACCTGCTGACAAGTTAAACACTGAGCCACAAATCTCCCGATATCCCTTTTCATGCCTTTCCACCAGAAGTGTGCCTTGAGGTCTTTATACATCTTAGTCCCACCAGGATGTAGGGTATAGGGTGTATAATGGGCCTCTCGCAATATCTGCTCTCGGATCTCCGCATCCGCTGGCACACATGCTCGGTTCCTGTACCTTAGTACTTCCGAGGCATCTACCATAAAGTCCCCTGACTGATTACTCGGAATCTGGTCTTTAATCCTGGTCAAGTGGGGGTCCTCACTTTGTTTCTCCTTGATCCTTTCTAACAGAGTGGGCTGCAAGACTAAAGATGTCAGTCTAGCAGAGTCCCCAGGGGACACAACCTCTATCTCGAGCCGTCTTATCTCCTCTAATAGCGGTGCCTGGTCCGTGATCAACATCGACAAACTTTGCACCGCTCTCCTGCTCAAGGCGTCAGCGACCACATTAGCTTTGCCTGGGTGGTAGAGGATATCTACATCATAATCTTTTAATAGCTCTAACCACCTACGCTGCCTTAAATTTAGCTCCTTTTGCGTGAACAGGTATTTTAGGCTCTTATGGTCGGTGTAGATTTCACAGTGTTCTCCATATAGGTAATGACGCCAAAGTTTTAGTGCAAACACTACAGCAGCGAGCTCTAAGTCATGGGTAGGGTAATTCTTCTCGTAATCTTTGAGTTGCCTCGAAGCATAGGCAATTACCTTCCCTTCTTGCATCAACACACAACCAAGTCCGCTGTGTGATGCATCGCTGTAAATCACATATCCTTTTCCCATAACAGGGAGGGAAAGGATAGGTGCGGTCATCAGTCTATTCTTTAGCTCCTCAAAGCTCCTTTGACAGTCCTCACTCCAGATAAATTTCACTTCTTTGCGTGTCAAGCGAGTGAGGGGTGTGGAAAGCTTCGCAAAGCCTTCCACAAACCGACGGTAATACCCAGCTAATCCCATAAAGCTACGTACCTCAGAAACCGTCGTCGGTCGGGGCCAATCACGGACTGCCTCAATCTTTGCCGGGTCCACTGCCACTCCTGCGGCAGAAATCACATGGCCCAAGAAGACTACCTCCCGAAGCCAAAACTCGCATTTTGCCAGTTTGGCAAACAACTTCTTCTCTCGCAGAAGTTGCAGCACGATCCTTAAGTGCTCCTCATGCTCCGTATTACTTCGGGAGTAGACCA
This sequence comes from Tillandsia fasciculata, assembly GCA_029168755.2. NCBI lineage: Eukaryota > Viridiplantae > Streptophyta > Magnoliopsida > Poales > Bromeliaceae > Tillandsia > Tillandsia fasciculata. The sequence continues at coordinate 11,644,721 of CM054944.1, read as the reverse complement.
GGATATCATCAATGAAAACTACCACGAATCGGTCTAAGTATGGTTTGAAGATTCGGTTCATTAAATCCATGAATGCGGCAGGGGCATTAGTTAGTCCAAAAGGCATAACTGTAAATTCATAATGCCCGTACCGTGATCTAAAGGCCGTTTTCGGAATATCCTCGGCCTTCACCTTCAACTGGTGGTAACCGGATTGCAGATCTATCTTAGAGAAGACACAAGACCCTTGCAGCTGATCAAAGAGATCATCAATGCGCGGCAAAGGGTACTTGTTCTTGATGGTCACTTTATTTAATTCCCTATAGTCCACACATAGTCTAAGTGACCCATCTTTCTTTTTCACGAATAGCACCGGTGCTCCCCAAGGCGACACACTCGGCCTGATAAAGCCCTTGTCCATCAAATCCTGAAGTTGCGCCTTAAGCTCTCGCAACTCAGCCGGTGCCATCCGGTAAGGAGCCTTTGAGATTGGCGCAGTTCCCGGAACTACGTCGATCACGAACTCAATCTCCCTATCTGGCGGCATGCTAGTCAGCTCAGGTGGAAAAACATCCGGAAACTCGCGGACAATAGGGATATCCCCGAGTCCCGGCGCCGCCGTAGGCCCCTCAATAACACTAGCCAAAAAGGCTATACATCCACGATGGATCATTTGCCTCGCTCGAGAAGTCGAAATTATAGAGGCAAAGAAAGCACTCTGACATCCCCGAAATACCAACATTTCCTGGCCTGGCTCTTTAAAGGTGACAGTCCTTGCGGCACAGTCAATAGTTGCGAAGTACCGAGCCAGCCAGTCCATTCCGAGGACCACATCGAAGTCCTTCAGCTGTCTCAAGACCAACAGGTCAGCTGGCATAATCCAGGACTCGATTTGCATCGGGCAGGACCAACAACACTCTTCCACGTGCAAGGTGTGATCGGGAATCTGAACCTCTCGTGCACGTGGTAACAGTCCTACCTCTATCCCATGTAATGATGCAAATGATTTACTGATAAAAGAATGCGATGCTCCAGTATCAAATAATGTACGAGTCCTAATGCCAGAAAGTAAGGTGATACCTGCCACCACGTGTTCTGCTGCCGAAGAGTCCTCTACTTGCGCAGCATACACTCGCCCACTCTGAGCTGGAGGGCGATACTCCGTGGGATAGGAAGAAGATGGCCTGCTTGCTGGAGCATATGGTCGCTGAGCTGTCGACCACTGCTGGGACGAAGAAGGAGCAGATGCTGAAGAAGGAGCCGTCGATGGTGCATATGGGCAGGCAGCTCGGAGGTGGCCAGACTGTCCACATCGATAACAGCGGCCAAACCTCAGATCACAAGTATCAGAGGTATGTTGTCCTTGGCAGAAAATGCACCTAACCGTAGCCTGTGGCTGCCTCGCCTGCTGCCTCTGTCGCGGAGGCCCTTGCTGCCGCGACTGCGATCTTTGTTGAGGCGAATGCTGTTGCTGCTGATGTTGCGGTGGCCTCTGGGATCCACCAGGCCCTCGCCGTTCAGAACGTCCGCGGCCGGAAAACTGAGGCCGTGGCGGTCGTGGCGGCCTCCAAGAACTGGCCTGTCCCCCGTCGTCCGGCGCTGGTCGCTTTCTGTCAGCGCCTTGAGCGACCAGGCCCCCACGTCTGGCGACGACGTGGTCTCCCCTCTCAACCCACTGGGCATGCTCTGCTGCCTCCTCCAAGGTCTGTAGTCTCTGAGCATGCACCAGAGTATAGATCTCTGGGCGCAAGCCCGACTCAAAGAGCTCTACCTGGTGGGGTCCGTCCCTGGCGACATAAGGTACGCAGTTGAGTAACCGCTTGAACTCCTGAAAATAGTTCAATGCTGTCCGGTTGTCTTGCTGAAGATTCTTCAAATCATCTTCCAGCTTTTTCTTCATACTTGTGGAGAAATACGTATCTAAAATCATCTTCTTGAATTCTGACCAGGGTAGCTGCCGAGTGGTCTGAAATTCCAGGGGTTCCACCCGGCGCCACCATGCATCAGCATCCCCGTCTAAGCAGTGTACAGCCATATGTACCCTGTACTTCGGGTCAATGAAGAAGTCTCGAAATAACTTCTCCATTGAGGAAAGCCAAGTCCCGATTTCCCAAGGCTGAGTATCCCGCCCTGAAAACCTGGGCGGTCCCCGCTTACAGAACTGAGTAAGTTTGTCAGCAAACTCCTGCTCCTCTGCAGGAGTCAATGGCCGGATTGCTCCCTGAGCCACAGGGGATGCCAGGGTCACTGGTACAACTGGGGGATTCACGGCAGGGGAAGAAGGTACGGGAGAATTCTCCGAGGGTGCTACAACAGGCTGCGCCCTCTGTTCTAACAACTGCGTCAGCCGGCTCATGGCCTCCTCCTGACGCCGAACAGCTTCAGACATCTGGGCCATCTGAGCTTGCAGCTCTTGCACCTCACTCTGCTGGCCCTGCTCGGACTCCTCCTGATCGGGTTCAGGGGAATCAGGTTGAGAACGCGTCAACATTCTCCGTCGCGGAGGCATCCTACCACAAGAAACCATACTCAGTATCATCACCCTACATGACCCACTCTTAACGAAAGTCAAAGACATTCTCCTATTTCTGTGACTTTATGTTGTCTGCAGCCAACATAACTGTCTACCAGAAGTAGGCTAAGTCGATCCTTCTTACTTTATTAGAAGAGTTAAATAAATAACCCAACGACTTCCGCAAAATTATCACGCCTCTCATACCCTATTATCCTAGGGTCTGCCAAAAGCCTAGGGTTTCCTAAGTCCCAACTGACCTATCCCTAAGCTCTGATACCAACTTTAATCTGTCACGCCCCGGAACCCGGGCTCGCCAACAGATCCGCCGTGCACACGGGATTTCCCGCGAACACGAAGCGCTGGTAACCTGTTCTGATATCATATGAACAGTTCAAGAGCATAATATCGAGCTGAATAGAAGATCCACATAGTATTTCAGACTGGAAATACAAATACAACTGTAATAAGTACAATAATCTCCCAGTTTACCAAAATAGTACATCCAGCTGGCGGAAGCCAGACCCAAAATAAAAGGAGAATATTACAGTCAGAGTAGGGTACGACGTCTATCTACAGCTCTCAGTCTTCCAGGAGATCCCTCTACTCAGCGATCCCCTTACCTTTATCAGCTGCTGATAGCCTAGCAGCTCCCGCAGATGACTCTGCAAAAAGAAGAAGCAAGAAACGGAAAGCAATAATGGGGGTGAGAACTACCAGATAAACCAGCAGCCTCCCCTAGTGGGTAAAAACCTCAACTCTGACGCACCCACTAGGACTACTAGAGGCAACAGGAAAGAACAGTTATAAGCTATAAAGACTGCTGATAAAAAGGAAACTACCACCACCATGCCTCTAAATGCCAAGCAATGGAATAACTAAATGTATGAATTAGTGTATAAATGCCTGTCTGAATGAACTCAAACTGGTGTCACTAGCAAAACTGGTACTTCCTGCTGTGCCTTGCCAAATCGGGTATAACGCCGATAGGGGATAGTATTTGCCAAATCGGATATGCCGATAGGGGATAATGTTGGCCAAATCGGGGTTGCCGATAGGGGATAATAACACACTCCGGAGTGGCACTCGAGGGGAGCGACCCACACGAGTAAAATATCTCTGTCATCAGTATCACAAGCATCTCTGTAGCACATGTCTCAATATAGCAGGACTAAATCATAATCATGATCAAAGTGGGAAACTTCATCCACTATAGAAACCCAATCCCCAACTGATGCAATAAATAAACTCAACCCCGATCTGATGCAAGGATAAACATCTGGTCAACCGCCTACTGTCCGCGGTCACCGCAATACCCCACAAGTCCACAATTTAGCCCAACTCTGGCTACACTATCCCAAACCCCTGCTCACACTTGAGCAACAACCTATGAATGCAAAGGACAACAATAAAACATGTTCAAATCCCAAAAATGATAGTGTAGCAAGGAATAGTGGTCTTACCTGATGTCCGGGCATGCATGCAACTGTCTTTATTTTTAAAAGTTGTAAAATAGAGTCAAAAGTTTAAAACGATTGATTTACTGAATAAAAGTCATTTGCATGCGAGATCATAGCTTTTGTCTCAATCACAGTGTCCCAATATAAGTCATCATATCATTTGTGGGGTTATATAAATTTTAGGGGAGTTTATCCCAGCGGTCCTTGTCATTTGTCATAATAATTTGTCCCAATGGTTCTCATTAATTGTCCTGTTAGTAGTCCTGTTAGTAGTCCTGTTAGTAGTCCTGTTAGTAGTCCTGTTAGTTTGTCCCAATGGTTCTCATTAATTATCATATTTTAGGGGATTTCCAGTAATCCCAGTGAGCTTGTCAAAAATGAGGTAAGCAACAACCGCCCACCTTGAACAGCTCCAACAACACCCCAGGTAGTCTCCTGGTTGTCCACAGTCCTTAATCCTGCAAACCAATGCTCCCGGTATAAATACAAAGCCCAAAAAGCACAATTTTTACTGTTTTTCAGACAGCACGAGAAAAGAGGAATTTTTCACCTCTAAAATGAGCTCCTAAAATCCCAGAAAAATCACGGTTGCGTTCCTCGCGAAGAGTAGATCAAAATCGACTCTTAAAACGCCTCGATCTGACGCTCCTACGTCAAGATAAAAATCGGAGAAGTTGGTGCTGTCCAAAAATCATCACAGTAAAAAGGGGGTCAAAAGGGGACCTAAAAACTGTGCCAAAAGCACGAAATGGAGCAAAATGATCAATACGGAAATCGAAGCCCTACCTCTTACGGTCGCGCTGTCGCAAAAATCGTCCAAAAATTCCTCCTGGTTAGCTCGTAGTGAATTTTTGACGGAACTGCGACGGGAAATGGGCCTAAAAGAAAAATCGTCGCAGTGCGCCGCGTCGCAGATATCTCTCTATCTGTAACTCCTAAATTCCTGAGATTCTAGAGAGAGAAAGAAGAGAGAGAGAGGAACAACTTTCATATAGAACACTTTTTCAGTTTCTCTCTCTAAAGGCTCGGATTCCAAGGTGCAAAGAGAGGGGGTGGGGGATCCTTTATATAGTGGGCCAAAAGGGAATATTCCCTCACGAAATCCTGATCCAAACACGAAACACCGAAACGGGCCAACCAGGAAGCGCCCCGTGTCACCCAAACAGGAAACATCCGTGCAAGGGCCAATCAGAAATTGCCACGTGTCCCACGTGGTCCATGTGCAGCTCCGCGCTCCGGGTTTTCCGGAAACCTGTCGGCCAACAGGATGATGCCACGTGTCAAGCATCTAGACGTTTCTAGAAGCCGGCCCGCCAATCAGGAGATGCCACGTGGCACGGGGAAAAGTTGGTGCACCCGGTGCACGCCTGGCCCATGGACCGCGCACCGAGCGCCCTGCCCGCGCCTGCCCGCGCCTGCCCGCGCTGCCCGCGCCTGCCCGCGCCGCTTTCCTCCGCGCTCCGCCGCTGCCCCGCCGCTGCGCCGCTGCCCGCCGCCGTGCGCCGCCGCCCTCCGCCGCTCGCCGGCGGCCGCCGCCGGCCGGAACAGTAACTCCGGCCGTTACTGTTCCGGTGAACAGTACCCAGGTGCCGAAAAATAAAGCGAATATACCATTTCGACCGTTTTCGCGCGCTGAGTCCGATTCCGCCGTCCGTTTCGCCAAATTCTCATCCGAAATTTTGTAAAAAGCTCCCGAAAATTTCCGTTTGCTCCGATTTTCGCGCAGAGTCAATTAAAAATATCCAATTTCGTTTCTACGGGCTTTATTGCACTGTACAAGCTCCCCTTAGTCACTGTTTGGCTTCTGCGGGAGTCCGGATCATCACAGTACCGGTTTTGTTTGTTCGGAAGAAAGATGGTAGTTTTCGGTTGTGCATCGATTATCGAGAATTGAACCAGTTTATGGTTAAGAATAAGTATCCACTATCGCGGATTGATGATCTTTTCGATCAGCTTCAAGGAGCTACAGTATTTTCTAAGATTGATTTGTAGTCGGGTTACAATCAACTGAAGATTAAGGCGGAACATATACCTAAGTCAGCTTTTCGAACTCGATACGGGCAATATGAGTTCACAATTATGCCTTTCGGATTTACGAATGCACTGGCAGCTTTCATGGACATGATGAATCGGGTCTTTCACCAGTAGTTGGATTGGTTTGTAGTGGTCTTTATAGATGACATTCAAGTCTATTCACAGAGTGATGAGGAACATGAGACGCATTTACTATAGATTCTTCAGGTTTTGAGAGAATAAATTATATGCCAAGTTCAAGAAATGCGAATTCTGGCTTAGCAAGGTGTTTTTTCTAGGGCATGATATTTCGACATCTGGTATTACAGTGGATCCTCAGAAAGTGGCATTAGTGATAGAATGGCCACAGTCGACTAGTGTGATAGAGATCTGGAGTTTTTTGGGCTTAGCAGGATATTATCGGCGATTTGTTGAGGGTTTCTCGAGGATTGCAGCTTCGTTAACCCGGCTGACTCGTTAAGGATAAAAGTTTCAATGGACGCTGGAGTGCCAGCAAACTTTTGAGGAACTCAAGGATAGGTTGACTCGTACACCTGTTCTTGCCTTACCAAGTCAGGGTAAGGAGTTTATTGTATATTTCGCATCGGTTTAGGTTGCGTTCTGAAGCAAAATGATCGGGTGATTGCATACGCATCTCGTTAGCTCAAGGATTATGAGAGGAATTATCCAACTCATGAATTGAAATTAACAACAGTGGCGTTCGCTCTGAAACTTTGGAGACACTATCTATATGGTGAATATTGTAAGATATATATGGACTATCAGAGCATAAAGTATTTGTATACCTAGAAGGAACTTAACCTCCGACAAAGAAGGTGGCTTGAGCTTTTAAAGGATTATGATGTATCAATTCAGTATCCCGGAAAGGTAAATGTGGTAGTAGATGCTTGGAGCAAGGAAAACCATCCAGACAGAATTATCCATGATGGTTATCGAGCAGGGACGCCTAGTAGAGGATCTTCGTCGGTTAAGTTTGGAGGTAGTGCCCTTAGAAACGGTAGCTCGACTCCTTTCCCTTAGTAGTTCGACCCGCCTTATTCGATAGAATAATTGATGGACAGAAGGACTACCTTTCCATGTGATCAGTACCATGGCAATCAACTTCGCGAGGATTTGAGTTATGAGGAAGCCCCAGGACGGATTTTTGACACGTGAAGAAAGAAAATTAAGTAATCGAACATGTCCCTATGGAAAGGTTGGTGAGAAAACCACGAGGAAAGAGAAGCTACGTGGGAACTGGAATAAAAAAAAAAAAAATGCAGTGGCGTTATCTAGGATTGTTTGCATAGGCGGATTAGGCAAGTTTCGGAGACGAAACTTTTTATTAGGAGGGGATAATGTAGAATATGGTAAATTTAATTAGAATATTAATTAAATTTAGATTTTAGAATTTTTGAGTTTCAGCGTTTAAGTCGCGCTTTGACTAATGTGGCTAAACGGAGACGAAAGTCGATGAAACAAAATCATCACTTAAAAAATTTGGTAGTGCCGAATCTAGTGGCGGAGTTAGTTTTTGGATTCAGGGATTGTAGGTTAGCGATCAAGGTATTTTTCGGTGAATTGCTATATAGTAAAATTTGATGTTTTCGTAAGAGTTCCTATATTTTATGTGTGGATTTAAGTGAAAATTTACGTGTAAGGGTCTTTTTGCCATGTTTATCCATTGGAGAAATTCTATTTTAAAATTTTAAAGTTTGGGGGTTTTATTTGCAATTTTGCTAATACGTGGTCTATAAATAACGTGTTAAGGATTGTTTTTTTTTTTTAAATTTCTTTACAAGAAGTCTTTAAACGGCGTCTACAACTTGTGGTCTTCCTCAACGATCTGAGCGGCTCCGGCGAACTTTTTTTTTTTTTTTTTTTTTTTTTTTTTTTTTTTTTTTTTCTTGCTCTTCTTGCGATAAAGGAGAGAAATGAGAGGGAGGGCCAAGGCTTCGTTGTGGAGGTCGAGTGGAGCACCAAGGGGTCTACCGAACTGCTGCTATATGCTGGACCAAGTCCGATTCTTGATTTCCTACAAGAACCTGATGGGGTCGCATGCAAGCAATCGTGCGGCTGGATTTGGAGCAAGCTAGCCGCACGACTCTCACCTCTCTCTGTGGCTTCCCAACACCGGTGAAGCAAGTCTCTGGCAGTTCTTGGGCAGCATTGGCATCCCAAGCGCAGGTGGAAGCTCTCGAGTCGGCCGGAGTTTCGTGGATGAGGATCAGATCAAGAATTAGCTTGATCTTGGACCGAATTGGAGCGAGGATGGTCTTTATCTGTTTCTTCGCTCTGATCTTCGGGACAATGAGCACGCCGATTCTTGATGTTCTTGGACCTTGGGGTTCGCTTCGGATTGGTTCTGGTAAGACGCGGCGCCTTCGTTGCAATTGTCGACTCCGAAAACCCTGAATGGGCGATTGGCTTGATCCGAAATTATTCCGGATAGTTGATGGTGCCCCGAATAGCGAGCGCAGGGTCCGTAGTGTCGTGTACGTCGATCCTCTGTGTTTCGTTAGGTCGAAAACGGTCGAATATCCGGTACGTTCTTGATCTCCTTGATTTCAAAGTTTTTAAGTTGGAAAGTTTTGGTTTTCAGATTTGGTTGGTGTTTTGGGATTTAAGCGAAAATAGTTTTGGTTAGTCACCGTTGTTTGAGGTCAATGGACTAGTTGTCCAAGACCTAGGCAATTTACGGAACGAAAACGGATTTCCGGGGTAATTTTCGGTAAAACCGCCATGCGGGAAAATTTGTATTTTGGGAAAACTTTTTGTTTCTAAGTTTTAGATACTTGGGGGCTATCCCAAAGACTTGTTAGGTTGGATGTCATGTTGTTCTGTAGAGTTGGTGACGGGAGTTGGACTTCGAAAATTTGTGAATATTAAATCCGGTGTTTTCGGGTTTGTAATTTACTGATCACTGATAACAATTACAGTAAACATTGACAACTCACAATTTATTTAAGAAAACTATTTAGGAATAAACTAGAAAATCTCTAATCAGTCCATCAAATATATATATGAATATCCAAATAAGATCCGATCCAATAAATACAAAACCAAACCCATGTCCACTCAAAATAATAACTAACTAAATCTGAACCACTGAACGAAATAAAACATAAACAACTGAACTGGGTAGTTGCTAGCTCTATCTGCCGTAAACCTCACGTCTTGATTGCAAGAAGAGCAAGAAAAGAAAAGAAAAATAGAAAGAAAAGGGAAGCTCGATGGAGTTTTTGCTGCTCGCTGGAGCCACTCGTATCGTTAGGGAAGACCACGGGGAAGTTGTAGACGACATCTAAATACTTCTTTGAAAGTTATGAATTAACCTTAGGATCTAAATAGGTGAAACTATACCTAAAGGGGGGTGAATAGGTGTAAATGATAAAATAAACAATCTTAGCATAAATAAAGTAAATACGAAAAATAAAATCAACATGCCAAGATTTTGTGGGAAAACTACTCTCGGAGTAAAAAACCCACGGGACCGATCAAACGAAAAATTCACTAAAAAATTTCCTTTGCTTGTCCACTGCACGTCATGAATCCACGAAGCCTCAGCCGACGACTCGACTCACGCGAATCCTCGCGCCGATGTTCCTTTCAAAACTTGTTGATAGTAGTTGGTGGTGATTTAGATGCTTAGAGAATCATAAATTCAGGAGAAACACCTTCTAAGCATTCATAGATTTGATTCTAAAAGAAAATCCGAGTTAAAACTCAAGAAGTAAATCGATGAAGAAAAAGCTTGATCGTCGAAGACAATCAAGAGATCAAAAGAAGAATTTAATGATTAAAATGTGTTTGTACCTTCTCTTTTTTTTTCTCCATATGTTCATAAGCATTCCAGGTGTTTATTTATAGGGTTAGAAGCAATTAGAATCAAAATAGAAATAAGAAACTGCATATTTGGAAAGTTACATTGGGGTTAGGGTCTAGACTCTTCCCTCACAGTCCGGACCTTCCTTGCGTAAAAGCTGGGAAGCTGTTCGAGGTCCGAACCTTGCCTCAAGGGTCCGGACCTTCTCTGCGCAAAATCATATTTGAGGTTCGGGGTCTAGACTTTGCCTCAAAGGTTCGGACCTTCAGCGTCAGAGAAGTTAGAAACCCTTCGAGGTCCGGACCGTGAACACATGAAATGTGCAGTTTAAGATTTTTATCCAATCAAAACCTATTCTAATAGCTTCTAATCAACTTAATTAAGATTAAATCACCACTAACACTGATCAAACATACCTGGTTATCTTGAATTCCATTTTTTGTATTTTTGAGTCTTCTGATCTTCAATCTTCTACTATTCTTCTTCAAATTTTCATCTTTAATCTTCAAGACTCAAAATACTTCACAAAATTCCCTAATACATGGCGTAACAATTTCTCCCTTTATCGATTTCGTGACAAAACAAGAAAAACCCAAAGTACACGAAGAAAACCAAAATAAAGAAATTTTGTTGCAATTACCAAACAACAAACTCTACGTATGATCGATCAAAGAAAATATAAAATACAAAAGTTATTCCTAAAACAAACTCTATGACTTAGACGCTACCAGGAGTCTTGAAGTCTTGTACTCTCTACAAAAGAAATATTTTTGACACAAGAAAACATTTAGTACCACAAGAATTTTAGAATTTTAATTAAAGAACACATATAGAGAGTAAACAGAGTAAACTAAATAAAGAGACGAGAGAGTTATAGTTCGAGTTACAAAATATACATCAAAATATGACTCGACCCTCATCTTACAAGTCATTTCCCTCTTTTTGTCACAAAATGGCAAATCAAAACCTAAAGGAGGAGAATAACCTAAGATGCAAATGAAAAACACAGAGATGCATGATCAAGAAAAATGCATGAAGCTCGAGCTAAGACCTAGTTGGGAATCCGCATAATGTAGAGGAAGATCGGCACTGCAGCATCCGATCTTGTCGAAGATTGCCTTCATGATGCCAGATAGCTTGCCAAGCTTCTTGAAATCCTCTGCTGTTCAGCGCCAAGCCGCTCCTGCTCCGAAGAAATTCGTTGGAGCTTGAAAGAGATGCGCTCTTGTTTCGTTGACAATCGCAGTTGCTCTCGGTAAATAGAATTAACTGAGGCATCATCTTCAGAAGTATTAGCAACCGGTCGTGAACCGCTTGGAGCACTAGGATCATCTTCAACTAGTTTCGGAGGCCCGGACTTGATGACGGTCGACTCATTGATGGTTCCCAAGCTATGCTGATAATGTGTTGACCGAATATCTACATCGTGAGCCTTTAGAATCCGCATGATAATGAGCAGGAAAGGAAGTCGCTCGCTTTAATTCTTGGACTTCATGTTCTTAGTGTCATCCTCGACCAGATAAGATACGGAACGTTGAGATTTAATCCTTGCGCCTCAGTCGGATGTCCAATCAAAGTACATGTACAACAAACGCTCCCATCGAACAACTTTTGTCTGCATCATTGGAAGAATGTTCTAACAGATGATAAAGTGAAGAAAGCGATACTTAGGGCGAAGCTCCTTTGAAAAAACAGAATTGCCAGCCGACCTTGTGTTTGGCGAACAAACCCCGCTGACGACTTTATGCCAATTCAGATAAGACTGTGCTTGACCTTGCGTATAGGGTATATCCATGACATTTGCCTCCATGCCCAAAACAAAAGCAACAGTTTGGGGTAATTGTCAAAGAAACATTCCGCACAGTTGTCTTGAATTCCAGAGGCCCACCAATATCGTCCTTTTAATTTCCGTCACACAAATAGAAAGTTCGAACCAGGTGTGGACAAAATCCTGACTGTTTCGGAAAGTTCCAAATTTGCGCTAGGCCTTTTTGTTCATACAGTTGTGCAAAAGTCGTCGAGTGCTCAAGAAGACTTTGATCGATGACACGACGCTCGCCAATGCACAACCGTTTTTCAAACGCCTTCATCTGTTGCGTATCGATGTTAATGATGTCAGCCTCAAAACTTTGTGGCTCCTCAGAACTTGGTTCATTTATCGAAATTCCTCCCGACTTCTTCTTCCCTCGGGGGGAATTCCTCTTTTTAGGCTCGCTAGCAGTAGCAGGTTCCTTGCCCTTCTTAGAAACAGTAGCACGCTCGATGTTTTGATCCCAATCCTCGGATTCTGTGTCTTCTGGATTCGAGCCTTCGTATTCACTAACTTCGTCAACCGGACGAGCATGCTTTCTTGCTTGAGTTTTCTTGGTTCATTTATCGAAATTCCTCCCGACTTCTTCTTCCCTCGGGGGGAATTCCTCTTTTTAGGCTCGCTAGCAGTAGTAGGTTCCTTGCCCTTCTTAGAAACAGTAGCACGCTCGACGTTTTGATCCTAATCCTCGGATTCTGTGTCTTCTGGATTCGAGCCTTCGTATTCACTAACTTTGTCAACTGGAAGAGCATGCTTTCTTGCTTGAGTTTTCTTGCGTTCACTGCCTCCCCCAGTTCAGCCATGAAGTAGACACGAACGAGCCACGTGGAAAACATTTTTGAAAGCCCTTCTATTGACAATATTGGAAGAAAAATCTTGAAAATTTAAAAAATTTAAAAATTACATCTAGACATTCAGGGCTATGTGTAACACTTGTCAAGGAAATACATAATGAAAAGGGGGAGGGTAGCAGAAGAAAAGAGGACTAAACCCATAATCACAAGGAAGGGTAAGAAGGGGAAGTTACTTAGCTTCTCTGAGCAAGGAACTGTCCGCTGCTTCGACGGGAGGGGCTGATTACATCATCGTATGGGAGGAGTGGTAGTAGAATTAGGGCTAAAGGTTAGCAAGGGTTATCTGGGCGACATGAGAGCAAGGTTCAGGAGGGAAGCGATGATGAAGACAAATGGCCAAGCCTTCGGGAGCCTTTGGGGGAAGGGGGCAAGTGAAGCGGGCGGATTAGGGCCAACGGATCCGCTTCAACCAACAACTCCAAAACCGTGACGCATCCGAATTGGGGCCCAGGCCCAAGCGGTGGGGAGTCCAGGTATCCCTCGTAGGAGTTCTAGCTCTCAACCGAAATTGGAGAAGTTCCATATTGTAAGTAGTTTACACATTAGCTATAAGTAGTTCAGATGTAACAGGGAAAAAATAGTTTTTTAGTTACATGGTTTAGTTTCACTCTCCCCCCCCCCCCCCCCCCTCTCTCTCTCTCTCTCTCTCTCTCTTTCTCTCTCTCTCTCTTTTTCTTTCTCTTCCTTTCAAAAACTCTCCTATCGATTTCCCTCTCATAGAGCAGGGAAATCATTTATAGTTTCACCTGTTGATCTTGTCACTGGATCTTCATCGACGCCGACGAGTCCCTTATTATCTCGATCACTTTGCAGTATCTTTGACCGAGGAGCTCTCTTCGGTTTCCCGACAATGCCATCCTAAACCCTGCAGAAATCTAGCAGTGTTGGTTGCATTGTCAACACGAGCATTACAAGTGGTATCAGAGCAGTTCCGATCTCAGGGGAGGTATCATCATCAAGGGAATTCCGAGAAAGAGGATCAAGATTGCGTCAAGAAACCTGAACCTAAACCAACAAGATTGAACATCGAGATTAGCAGCAATCAAGAACCTTTATCGGTTCCTCAAATCAAGATAAAGATTGGAGGCCTTCACCTTACTTAGCCAACAAGACTGAACATCGAGATTAGCAGCAATCAAGAACCCACATCAACTCCTCAGGTAACCTTGTGAATTTATAAGCCAATAGTAGCATAGCAGTAGTTGCATGGGATTCATGTGTTTACCATAGATTTATTATGTTGTTGGTGTGAATTAACCATTTCGAGCACATTGGGTAACATACGAATCATAACAAGATCAAAATTGGAAGAAAATCTCAAAACCGGTTCAAATTTATACCTGAGAATAGTGGCATGGCTGAGGGGACTAGATTGAAGGGTTTAAGCGAAAACATTAACCTTCTAGAGGGCAAGATGCAAAAACTCGCTACTGATTACTGAGGCAAGGTGAAGGAATTAACCGTACATATATTGATTTGTCTTGATCTAATGTCAATAATAGCTTACTAACTTATTAGTTAATAGCTTAATATAGTAGTATTCTTTATAGGTGAAGTTAAATACAAATACACCTCATAGAGAAATTTTTTTTTTTTTTTAAATTCTTATAAAAATTTGTAAGATCCATTCGTATTGATTCGATGAAAAAATTATATAATGACTAGACTAAACTAGAATGAGGCCCCGAGTACATTAATAGTTGCTTTTCATTTTCAAATTTTTATAAAATATTTATGACAAATTAAAGAAATTTATTTTTTCAAAAAATAATAAAAATTGATTAACTTTTAATTTTTTGTTGATTTATCTTTTATTTTATAGAATTTTAAAAATTATAAAATATAAATCCGAGAAAATTAATTTTTTTTAAAATTTTTATGAAAAATTTGCAAGTTCATCCAAGAAAATTAGTTTTTCTTAAATTTAAATAAGAAAACTTGTGCAATTTATTTATGAAAATTTAACACTAAAGCATATGACATATACATTAAGCAAATTTAAATATCTATTGCTTTTATTTAGTTTTCGATTTTTATTAAAATTTTTATATTTCTAAATCTAATAATAAAATTTTCAAAGTTAAGAATATATTAAATCTTGCATAAAATACTAGATCCGTACAAAAAAATTTAAAATGGACCATATAATGATTAAATCAAGTAGATATATTTTCAGATTTTTGTAAATTGTTAATAAAAATGTGTATAATTTCATATTTCTTTACAAAAAAAATTTTACAAGTTAAATATATTCTAAATGTATGAAAAAAATTTAAGTTGTAAATTTCTTGACTTCCTATTAAGTAGATTTTCAATTTTATTATTTCTTTACTTTTTCTTTCAAGATCGAAGTGAAAAAAAAAGAGATTGAAATGAAAAATTAAAAATAAAAATTATGAGAAAAAAGGGAAGAAAAAAAATAAAAAGGAAAAAATAGAGTAAGAGATGTGAGAGGAAAGAAAAGAAAACGCAGAATAGAAGAAAAGGTAGAAATGAAAAGAAGAAAATAGGTGAGAGAGGAATAAAGGTCTATACAAGAAACCAAAAATACAAAAGATCGAAATAAAAAAAAAATTAAAAATACTGTGTGCTAGTGTGGGCACGCAGCGGCACGTACCGTGATACTCTCTGGTTATCGCTCTGTCTCGTTCGATACTCAGAGGATATCGCGGCACAGGAGGGCCAAGAGAGCGCCTAATTGGTGGCAGATACGTATCGCTTCGTGCCGTAAGGCACGGATGGATACTTAATTCCTTGCCACTAACACTGATCAAACATATTTGGTTATCTTGAATTCTATTTTTTGTATTTTCGAGTTTTTGATCTTCAATCTTCTACTCTTCTTCTTCTTCAAATTTTCATTTTCAATCTTCAAGACTCAAAGACTTAACGAAATCCGCCAATACATGTCGTAACATTCTTGTACAGAAATTTTCAAAGAAATCGATCCTTAACGCGTTATTTATAGACCACGTAATTGCAAAATTGCACATAACCCCCCAAACTTTAAAATTTTAAAATGGAATTTCTCCAACAGATAAACATCGCAAAGAGACCCTTGCACATAAATTTTCACTTAAATCCACACAAAATATAGGGACTTTTGCGAAAACATCAATTTTTACTATTTAACAATAGGTCGAAAAATACTCTGATCACTAACCTACAATCTCCGAATCTAAAAACTACACCACTAGATTCAGCACTGCCAAATCATTTAAGTGATGATTTGGTCTCATCAGTTTTCATCTCCGTTTAATCACATTAGTCAAAACGTGGCTTAAATGTCGAAATTTAAAAATTTTAGAATCTAAATTTAATTAATATTCTAATTAAATTTACCAGATTCTACACAGAGGTTGTAGAAAATTGGTTCTTCTGAATTATTGGCGCGAAGAGAATTTATTATGGACATGGTCGACCGTCATTCGTTTGACCTAAAATCATTGATATCAGAAATGACCTAACTATGTAGTTAGTGCCGGCTTACAAACTTGATCGGACCATTATCAAGTTCTCTGTGCATCTTTACTTTTCTCTTTTGCTGTGTACTAGTTGAAAGGAAGTTATGACCAAAGAACCTTATGCTGACAAAAAATGAAAAGATCAAGGAACAGTTTTTTGGATAAATTTCAGTCAAGCCATAATGGTTGTAGTTTTTCTTTTCTATTTTATATGTTCAAGACTTTATTTTGAGCATCTGTTGCTTCTATTGCATCCCATAAATATTTAATTAAATGAACTATGATATTGTTGGTTTATAGTTATTTTTATTCTTTATCCTGTGAAAAATGTGCGAGCTAATTATTTTATGGACATTAAGACATATCGGTAAATTATTTTAGTTGACATTAGGTGAATAGGTACTCTGCTAAAAGATTATGGTCGCACCTTAATTTGCTTCCCTTTTAGACTTTTATTTATCTATTCTGCTTTTTCTTTGAAAATATTTTTGATTACTTTTCGCCTGCTTCAGCCTGTAGGTGAGTCTCTCTCTCTCTCTCTCTCTCTCTCTCTTTTTCGGATATATTAAACAAATGGCAGATGGTCATGAAACTGATAAGAACATTGAGATATGGAAGATCAAGAAACTAATCAAGGCACTTGAATCCGCGAGGGGTAATGGCACAAGCATGATCTCTCTCATAATGCCCCCGCGCGACCAGATCTCTCGAGTTGCTAAAATGTTGGGTGATGAATACGGTACAGCTTCAAACATAAAGAGCCGAGTCAACCGCCAGTCTGTTCTGGCCGCCATCACCTCTGCCCAGCAAAGGCTGAAACTTTACAGTAAAGTACCTCCCAATGGGCTAGTCCTCTACACTGGGACCATTGTTACTGAGGACGGGAAAGAGAAGAAAGTGACCATCGATTTTGAGCCCTTCAAACCGATTAATGCATCACTCTACCTTTGCGATAATAAGTTCCATACTGAGGCTTTAAATGAGCTTTTGGAGTCTGACGACAAATTTGGGTTCATAGTTATGGATGGAAATGGAACTCTTTTTGGCACATTGAGTGGAAATACTCGTGAGGTGCTTCACAAGTTCACAGTCGATCTTCCAAAGAAACATGGAAGAGGTGGGCAATCAGCACTCCGTTTTGCACGGCTTAGGATGGAGAAACGGCATAACTATGTCCGCAAAACAGCTGAACTCGCCACACAATTCTTCATAAATCCGGTAACAAGCCAGCCGAATGTAGCTGGGCTAATTCTTGCTGGCTCCGCCGATTTCAAAACAGAATTAAGCCAATCAGACATGTTTGATCCTCGCCTCCAGGCCAAAATACTTAATGTGGTTGATGTTTCTTATGGAGGGGAGAATGGTTTCAATCAAGCTATTGAATTGTCAGCAGAGATCCTATCGAATGTAAAGTTCATACAGGAAAAGAAGTTGATTGGAAAGTACTTTGAGGAAATAAGCCAAGATACTGGAAAATACGTATTTGGTGTGGACGACACACTAAAGGCTCTTGAAATGGGTGCTGTTGAGACGTTAATCGTGTGGGAAAATCTTGATATAAACAGATACGTTCTGAAAAACAGTGCCTCTGGAGAAATTATCATAAAACATTTGAACAAGGAGCAAGAAGCTGACCAGAGTAACTTCCGTGATCCAGCTACCAATGCTGAATTAGAGGTTCAGGAGAAGATATCGCTGCTCGAGTGGTTTGCGAATGAGTACAAACGTTTTGGTTGCACTCTTGAGTTTGTTACCAACAAATCACAAGAAGGGTCGCAGTTCTGCAGAGGGTTTGGCGGCATTGGTGGTATATTGCGCTATCAGCTTGATATTAGGTCGCTCGACGAGCTTTCTGACGATGGAGAGGTGTATGAAGATTCTGATTAGCAATTAATGAAGCAATTGAAAAAACTGGCCAGAGGAATGCTTGCTACTGCTGCAAATGCTTTATCTATATTCTAAAGGTCTTATTTAAATTCTCCGTTACGCATTAATGATTCACATTCCTTTCCTATTCTAAATTATTACTTATTCTCATAACATTTAATGAGTTACTAAATGGCAAGTCCTGGGTTGGTCCATGATAGGATCTCACTGATGTTGTGTTTTTGTTTCAGAAATAAGGTGATTTTACTCGGCCTGCTTGATATCAACATGAGAAAGAGATCTAAGATTCGTATTGCTGCATAGCTGTCATTGGTTTTGGTGATAGGAACATTACACTGTTGTTGTATGTTTCTTATAATGGTTGTCTGCAACCGTAGCTGTAATCCAGATTTTCTTGATTCTCTGTTTTTGTCAGTTTGAAGTCTAAATATATGAAGATGCTTGGGATGTCTGCATTGTACTATACATTTTATGGGTTATGTGACTTGGCTTTACCCTTAGCTACCATGCCTCAGCTACTAGCGGTTATTATGCGTTGAGCTTTAGTGAGAGCTGAGCACTTGAGCTTTTTGCTAATGTTGGTATTCTATCGAGCAAAGGACCTATTTTTTAGCACTTAAATCTTGTCACATTTCTATTTATTTAATACAAGGATTAAAGTGCCGTTGCACGGGGTTGTACCGGCCATTGTCTGGTATGATACGATACAGGTACGCTTGCGTGTAGACACATGACACGTTTGTGTGTCGACCGGCACACAATTCTCTAGTGGCACGTTTTGACATGATTTTATTTTAATTTTTTTTGTGCAATAAGGCTTTAGAATATTATTTTAAAAGTCTTAGAGTAATATTTATAAATTTTGACTATATGTTGATTTGTTTTGATCTAATGTCAATAATAGCTTACTAATTTACTAGTTAATAGTTTAATATAATAGTAGTTTTTTTTTATAGGTAAAGTTAAATATAATTAAAGTTCATAGAAAAAATTATTATTATTTTTTTAAATTTTTATAAAAATTTATAAAATTCATTCGTATTGATTCGATAAAGGATTATAAAATAGCTAGATTAAACTAAAATGGGACTTCAAATATAATGATAGTTTCTTTTCATTTTTAAATTTTTATAAAATATTTATGAAAAATTAAATAAATTTAACTTTTCTAAAATTTTTAAAAAAATTATAAAATATGATTATAAAAATTTTATAATAAACCATCTTATGAATAAATTAAGTAATAATAAAAATTGATTAACTTTTAATTTTTTTATTTATCTTTTATTTTTTAGAATTTTAAAAATTATAAAATATAAATTTGAAAAAATAATTTATTTTAAAATTTTTATGAAAAATTTGTAAGTTCATCCAAAAAAATTAATTTTTCTTAAATTTAAATAAAAAAATTTGTGTAATTTATTTATAAAAATTTAACGTTAAACAATATGATATATACATTAAGTAAATTTAAATATCAATTGTTTTTATTTAGTTTTTAATTTTATTAGAATTTTTATATTTCTAAATCTAATAATAAAATTTCTAAAATTAAGAATATTTTAAATCTCGCACAAAATACTAAATTCGTACAAAAAAAAATTAAAATGGACCATATAATGATTAAATTAAGTGAATATATTTTCAGATTTTGTAAATTATTAATAAAAATTTGTATAATTTCATATTTTTTACAACAGAAGTCTTGAATAAAACCCGGAGCTACCTGCGTTCGTATCATAATAGAATCTCTGACCGACTATAACGGTCTATATCTCTCAGACAGACTATAACTGTATATATATATATATATATATATATATGACATATTATAACTTTCACGCCTACTCCGGAGTGGCCCTTGAGGGGAGCGACCCGCTCGAGTAAATAAGTAATCCATGTCAAGTATCTCTGTCAAGTAGGCAAAAGTCGACACTATGCTCAAAGTGGAGACTCATTCTATCCACAATGCAATACCAGGCCCAACTGATGCATAATACTAATCGGCCCAACCGCCCACAATCCGCGGTTGCCGAAACAATTCCTAGTCGAAAATCTAGTGCTATCCTACCCGACTCAACAATATAGCTATACTATTCCCATTCCTGCTCTATAATCCGAGCAATAATAGTATAAGAGAAAAATAAATAAGAAATTTTCTCCTAAGTTTGATTTCAACATGAATAGTATAGCATGAATAAAGGAAATATGATCTATCTATATGTCCATATACCAAGGAATAGTTTTCACACATGATCGATATAGTTCTCAACATGAAATTTGAATATAAGCATGATTTAACCAATATAAATAGTAAGCATCACACAAGGTTGCATTTTTGGTTGAGTCGATTTGTAGGCCGCAATTTCGACGTGCTCAACAACTCACATGTTGGCTCGCTGATTTGAAGTCCGATTGATCTAATTTTTGGCGACCATAATCCGCCGGTCGATACCTTTCAAATGCAACTGAAATTGCCCCAAAGCTCTTGCCGGGTAAACAGTTATAGCAAAACAAATATTACCGAGTGTGCAAAATTCTGAAATCCAAATAAGTAGGAGGTGAACTCAAATATGCTATATAAGCCTCACTAACGTTATTACCACAGCCCAAACATGGTTCCCCAATTCTCAATCAACTTAAAATCATCCAAGGATTTCCAAGAAACTAAATAACCTATTTCACATAAGCTCCCAAAAAGAAAGTACTAATGCTGTCCATAATTCCATCAAATAACTTTAGGCTAAGGTTTAACTTGCTATACATCCCAATTTAAATATAATTACAAGTTGAAACCAATAGGGGAAATGTTCATCATACCTCTGGAATTACAATCAAACCAATAGATTAACCATAATGCCACAATTAATCATGAAATTATATCCAACCCTCAAATAACCAGAAAAGATGTTCTAGCCATACATGCAGAATTTCAGCAACCCATGAACTGAGAAGAAGGATAAAGATGGTACATCATATCTTATCCAAAATTCGAGAGTAAGGTTCCAAATTGTTCCTCTTGAAGTCTAGAAGATTACCCAACTTAAAATTCATTATTTCATCAAGGGAGCAAGGAGAAATCTTAAAATTACCACAAGCTGTCTAAAATTGAAATCTGTACAAAGGCTTCAAAGATGGTGAAATTTTCCTAATTAATATCACGATTTAGCCTTCCTCTTCAGCAAGAAAATTGTAGGGCTCTGAGCCCTAGTGATTTTCCCATAAAAATGAGCTCAAAACTCTACTCCTATTGTCCTAGGGAGCAAAAACACTAAACATTACTCAAAACTGGATCCAAAGTCTCAGCTGTGCACAAAAGTCTTAGAGATGGCTTAAATTACCTAACTTAAAACCCAAATTTGAAGTTTCTATAAATACAAAAATTGAAGGTCTTTAAATCCTGAAAATTTTTCATCAAAAATCAACTCCAAATTTCACTTGTACATCCCAGGAGAGTAAAAACACTAACCACTACTCATAATCAATAACTGAAAATAAGTGCCTCAAAGATCACTAAGTTTACCTGGTTAGAGCTCCAATTAGGTCCCCTCTTCTATAGGAAAGTTGAAGATCTTGAAGTTATGAAGAGAACCCACAAAAATGACCAAAAAATTTCACTTCTACAGCTCTATAGGTCCTCTAGAAGAAAGAGTGGCGAAATGGCTCACACAACACATACACTTGAAGATCCACTAAAGATGCTCCAAGGGTGGTATTTTTCCTTGTTAATTGCTGGAGAAGAAGAAGTCAAAGAAAAATTTTTGATGCAAAACTCTCCTTTTTACAGCTCTCAAAAAGCCTTCAAATTGATCCAAAAATCTGCCAAAACCATCAAAAACCTCCCTCAAAAACACCCTTAACCGGTCGGATCCACAGGCCCAACCCGGATCCGCCATGCACAGGCCATGCGGCACCCCGCGTTGCGTCCAGCGCAGCCCGGCCCAGCCCACGGGCGCGCCACGTGCACGCGCAGCGGGCACTGGCGCAAGCGATGCCGGTGCACCCTTCGTGCACCGGTCGTGCGCCCGCCCCTCCTGGACTTGGTGGATGCCGCCCGTGCACCCGCGCTGCACCCTCCGATGAACGGGCCGTGCGCCCATCCGCCCGTACCCGGTGCAGCGCTCCCCGTGCACCCGCGCTGCACCCTCCTGTGCACGGGCCGTGCGCCCATCCGCCTAGACCGGGTGCACGCATAGAAAACACCCAACTTCTTTACTTTACTTCCAAAATACCCAGAAATAGTGTATTTCGCATAGTTTTTCGTACTGAGTTCATTTTTCTCGTCCATTTGGCGAACCGAAAATCCCAACATATCGAAAAAGTATCGCCAAAGCTCTCTGATCTAACTGTACAACCATCACAGTGCTCCTGCTCATCACATTCCTACAGTTTTTCGCACTGGATCTGATTTTCACATCCTTTTTGCGCATCGACAGCTCTAACACACCCAAAAGGTGCCAACAAGCCATGAATCCACCTGTCACGCCCCGGGGTCGAAACTGCGACCCGGGCCCGCCAACAGATCCGCCATCTGTACGGAAACTACCGCACAGACGAAGCGTCTACCCTGCAAGTCAGATCTAGAACTAAAAACATGTATTAGAGCCGAGACTATAAATCAAAAGCTAAAGAAAACAACACTGAACATCGAAAATAAATAAAGCTCTACTAATACATAATTCTCAATATAGGTCTCTCAAATCCAAAATAAAATACAAGCCTCACCCTCTCAGTACTATAGTGGAAACATAAAACTCATAGGGTACATCTACCTCTGACTCAAAATGCTGGTAAGGAACTACTCGGCCACGTCCTCACCTCGATTAGCTGTCTCCGTGCGAGCTAGGTCGGAACAGCAGCCTCAGAAGACCTGTCACCGCAGCGGTGTGAGATCTACTGCAGAAGGTAGATCTCTGTGGGTACCGTCATCAACATCCACGGTATGCCCACTAAGTCTACTGGAGGCACAACAAATAGGTATGCAAATAGAAAAAGGGTAAGCAGGAAAGAAACTGCAACTAACATGTATCAACATCATGCTCAAGGAACTCTACTCTGACCCTGCTATGCATACACTCTCACTGCTACTAATATGCCTCAAGTACCATGCTCAAGGGAAACACATCAATGAACATGCTATGCCATCACTCTCTCATATCACCCAATCTCAATGAC
>CM054944.1:11441537-11621641 GCA_029168755.2 Tillandsia fasciculata | reverse complement strand
ACCTCATAATATCTATGCTTAGATGGATTTGGGTTCAAGTTATCTGGTTGTCGGATTTTAATTTGATTCTTAAACTTTAACTTGGTAAGATACTTAAGAAATTTTAAAGAAACCTAAAAGCCTCTAAAAAAAGGAAAGAGAATTAAAAAGGAAAAGAGATTGAAAAGAGAAAGGAAATAGAAAAGGGAAAGGGAATTAAAAAAGGTAAGAATAAGTTATCGTCACTTTCGATCGCTTTATTCATTGATGAAGAACCAGATCAGGTTGATTTTGAGGATAGAAGAAGAAGATATTTGGGATGAAAAATCTGAAGAAGAAGAAAAAGATTATGGCGATGCAAGCGATGAGGATGAGTGATGAGGATGATTTGAAGAACGACCAAATGAGAGCATTGGCACCACAATCACTTTTAAGTTGAAAGTTGAAATATATATATTTTAATTTGAGATCTATATGTATGTGTTTTCTTTACTTTTTGATGGTTATTTTGTTTAGTATGGTTCTTTTTGATTTTTTTAATGTAGAATATTAAATTAAACTAGTCTTAATAATTGCGCACCTCGCCTTCTTGAGGCGTGCCTAGGCTCCAGAGGAGCTTTGCGTCTCTTTACGCCTCGCGCCTTTCAAAACACTGCATATATGTCATGGACATATGGATTGTTGCACATATGTTGGGGCCTCTTGAATGTTGATCTTCTAAGTTGGTAAGCCACTATATTCTTTGTTTTGATCTTGTTGTGGGCTTAATGTAGAGGCTCCTTGATCTGTGATTTGTGATTACTTTCCCTTTACCTTTAAAAGATTTCAAGATCTCTTCTTGTGGTGGATTTTTCAGTTTTTTTTTTTGTGATCATAGAATTTATGCCTTCTCATTCTTTTCAAAAGTTTCTTTCAAATCTAACTTGTTTGGCCTAAACTTTACTTAGGGCACAATGCGTGAGATTTGCTAATTTGTGGCGATTTGCTAATTTGTGCAAGAGATTTAGATCTAGTATTGTGGTGGATGGGTGGTATAAAGAAGAGTCACAATAAAAAGAATTGGATGAGTTCCTATACCAAGAACAAATATGGAAGTGTATGGCTGGTCAGGAGGAAGTTGTGTTTCTGCTTACAAGAGCACTTTCTTCGTCATGACCATTTCGCCTCTCGGGCTAGACGGATGATGAGTAGGGGCTGTGTGGCTTACTTAGCTTCGATAGATCAGACTCTTCAATCGGCACCGGCCTTAGAGGAGATTCCAGTAGATCTGGAGTTTCCTGATGTTTTTCTTGCCGAGTTACCGATATACCTCCGGACAGGGCGACCGAGTTCGTTATCGAGTTGGTTCCCAGCATGACACCGATATCCAAGGCACCCTATAGAATGCGCTGCAGAATTAACGGAACTGAAGGCTCAACTTGAGGATCTCTGAATTTAGGTTTTATTAGACCTAGTGGTCACCTTGGGGGTGTACCTGTCACGCCCCGGAACCCGGGCTCGCCAACAGATCCGCCGTGCACACGGGATTTCCCGCGAACACGAAGCGCTGGTAACCTGTTCTGATATCATATGAACAGTTCAAGAGCATAATATCGAGCTGAATAGAAGATCCACATAGTATTTCAGACTGGAAATACAAATACAACTGTAATAAGTACAATAATCTCCCAGTTTACCAAAATAGTACATCCAGCTGGCGGAAGCCAGACCCAAAATAAAAGGAGAATATTACAGTCAGAGTAGGGTACGACGTCTATCTACAGCTCTCAGTCTTCCAGGAGATCCCTCTACTCAGCGATCCCCTTACCTTTATCAGCTGCTGATAGCCTAGCAGCTCCCGCAGATGACTCTGCAAAAAGAAGAAGCAAGAAACGGAAAGCAATAATGGGGGTGAGAACTACCAGATAAACCAGCAGCCTCCCCTAGTGGGTAAAAACCTCAACTCTGACGCACCCACTAGGACTACTAGAGGCAACAGGAAAGAACAGTTATAAGCTATAAAGACTGCTGATAAAAAGGAAACTACCACCACCATGCCTCTAAATGCCAAGCAATGGAATAACTAAATGTATGAATTAGTGTATAAATGCCTGTCTGAATGAACTCAAACTGGTGTCACTAGCAAAACTGGTACTTCCTGCTGTGCCTTGCCAAATCGGGTATAACGCCGATAGGGGATAGTATTTGCCAAATCGGATATGCCGATAGGGGATAATGTTGGCCAAATCGGGGTTGCCGATAGGGGATAATAACACACTCCGGAGTGGCACTCGAGGGGAGCGACCCACACGAGTAAAATATCTCTGTCATCAGTATCACAAGCATCTCTGTAGCACATGTCTCAATATAGCAGGACTAAATCATAATCATGATCAAAGTGGGAAACTCCATCCACTATAGAAACCCAATCCCCAACTGATGCAATAAATAAACTCAACCCCAATCTGATGCAAGGATAAACATCTGGTCAACCGCCTACTGTCCGCGGTCACCGCAATACCCCACAAGTCCACAATTTAGCCCAACTTGGCTACACTATCCCAAACCCCTGCTCACACTTGAGCAACAACCTATGAATGCAAAGGACAACAATAAAACATGTTCAAATCCCAAAATGATAGTGTAGCAAGGAATAGTGGTCTTACCTGATGTCCGGGCATGCATGCAACTGTCTTTATTTTTAAAAGTTGTAAAATAGAGTCAAAAGTTTAAAACGATTGATTTACTGAATAAAAGTCATTTGCATGCGAGATCATAGCCTTTGTCTCAATCACAGTGTCCCAATATAAGTCATCATATCATTTGTGGGGTTATATAAATTTTAGGGGAGTTTATCCCAGCGGTCCTTGTCATTTGTCATAATAATTTGTCCCAATGGTTCTCATTAATTGTCCTGTTAGTAGTCCTGTTAGTAGTCCTGTTAGTAGTCCTGTTAGTAGTCCTGTTAGTTTGTCCCAATGGTTCTCATTAATTATCATATTTTAGGGGATTTCCAGTAATCCCAGTGAGCTTGTCAAAAATGAGGTAAGCAACAACCGCCCACCTTGAACAGCTCCAACAACACCCCAGGTAGTCTCCTGGTTGTCCACAGTCCTTAATCCTGCAAACCAATGCTCCCGGTATAAATACAAAGCCCAAAAAGCACAATTTTTACTGTTTTTCAGACAGCACGAGAAAAGAGGAATTTTTCACCTCTAAAATGAGCTCCTAAAATCCCAGAAAAATCACGGTTGCGTTCCTCGCGAAGAGTAGATCAAAATCGACTCTTAAAACGCCTCGATCTGACGCTCCTACGTCAAGATAAAAATCGGAGAAGTTGGTGCTGTCCAAAAATCATCACAGTAAAAAGGGGGTCAAAAGGGGACCTAAAAACTGTGCCAAAAGCACGAAATGGAGCAAAATGATCAATACGGAAATCGAAGCCCTACCTCTTACGGTCGCGCTGTCGCAAAAATCGTCCAAAAATTCCTCCTGGTTAGCTCGTAGTGAATTTTTGACGGAACTGCGACGGGAAATGGGCCTAAAAGAAAAATCGTCGCAGTGCGCCGCGTCGCAGATATCTCTCTATCTGTAACTCCTAAATTCCTGAGATTCTAGAGAGAGAAAGAAGAGAGAGAGAGGAACAACTTTCATATAGAACACTTTTTCAGTTTCTCTCTCTAAAGGCTCGGATTCCAAGGTGCAAAGAGAGGGGGTGGGGGATCCTTTATATAGTGGGCCAAAAGGGAATATTCCCTCACGAAATCCTGATCCAAACACGAAACACCGAAACGGGCCAACCAGGAAGCGCCCCGTGTCACCCAAACAGGAAACATCCGTGCAAGGGCCAATCAGAAATTGCCACGTGTCCCACGTGGTCCATGTGCAGCTCCGCGCTCCGGGTTTTCCGGAAACCTGTCGGCCAACAGGATGATGCCACGTGTCAAGCATCTAGACGTTTCTAGAAGCCGGCCGCCAATCAGGAGATGCCACGTGGCACGGGGAAAAGTTGGTGCACCCGGTGCACGCCTGGCCCATGGACCGCGCACCGAGCGCCCTGCCCGCGCCTGCCCGCGCCTGCCCGCGCTGCCCGCGCCTGCCCGCGCCGCTTTCCTCCGCGCTCCGCCGCTGCCCCGCGCGCTGCGCCGCTGCCCGCCGCCGTGCGCCGCCGCCCTCCGCCGCTCGCCGGCGGCCGCCGCCGGCCGGAACAGTAACTCCGGCCGTTACTGTTCCGGTGAACAGTACCCAGGTGCCGAAAAATAAAGCGAATATACCATTTCGACCGTTTTCGCGCGCTGAGTCCGATTCCGCCGTCCGTTTCGCCAAATTCTCATCCGAAATTTTGTAAAAAGCTCCCGAAAATTTCCGTTTGCTCCGATTTTCGCGCAGAGTCAATTAAAAATATCCAATTTCGTTTCTACGGGCTTTATTGCACTGTACAAGCTCCCCTTAGTCACTGTTTGGCTTCTGCGGGAGTCCGGATCATCACATCCTCCCCCACTAAAAAGAGTTTCGTCCTCGAAACAAGACTCAACCACAATTCTCAATCCGATGTCTTGAATAAGTAGGGGTGAGCATTTCTCATCTCCGACTCGAGCTCCCATGTAGCCTCGCGCTCGTCATGATTGCTCCATTGGATCTTTACATAGGGAATGGCCTTACTGCGCAATTCTTTTACTTCTCGATCCAGAATTCGCAGTGGGCGCTCCTCATACCTCAAATCCTCGCTAATCTCCAGCGGTGCGAAGTCGATGACGTGCGATGGGTCGAAGACATACTTCCTCAAAGAAGAAACATGAAATACATCATGGACACCAGCA
The DNA here is from genome assembly GCA_029168755.2 of Tillandsia fasciculata. Lineage (NCBI taxonomy): Eukaryota > Viridiplantae > Streptophyta > Magnoliopsida > Poales > Bromeliaceae > Tillandsia > Tillandsia fasciculata. Next base: position 11,616,863 of record CM054944.1, on the reverse strand, counting down.
AGCCTCGGAGGAAGTGCAAGTCGGTAGGCAACTGGTCCGATACGCTCCAATACCTCAAAGGGTCCAATATATCGGGGGCTAAGTTTTCCACGAATGCCGAATCTCCTGATTCCTTTGGACGGCGAGACTTTCAGGAACACATGATCACCAACCTGAAACTCTAAGTCTCGTCGCCGAACATCGGCATAGCTCCTTTGTCGGCTTTGGGCGGTCTGAAGATGCTTCTGAATCACTCGGACCTTCTCTTCTGCCTCTAACAACACATCTGGTCCCAAGGTCCGCCTCTCGCCCACTTCACTCCAATAAAGTGGTGATCGACACTTGCGTCCATACAATGCTTCAAACGGAGCCATCTGAATGCTCGCTTGAAAGCTATTGTTGTACGCGAACTCGGCTAAAGATAAGTGTCGAATCCACCCTCCGCCGAAATCCAGGACACATGCTCTCAACATGTCCTCCAGGATCTGTATAGTCCGCTCTGACTGCCCATCTGTCTGCGGATGAAAGGCCGTACTGAACCTGAGTTCAGTCCCCAAGGTTGTTTGTAAACTTTTCCAGAAATGCGAAACAAACCTCGGGTCTCTATCTGACACAATGGAGGCGGGTACTCCATGTAATCTCACTATCTCATCCAGATATAACTGGGCTAGCCGGTCCAGTGGCCACGTAGTCTGCATGGGCAGAAAGTGCGCCGACTTGGTAAGTCGATCCACGACTACCCAGATAGCGTCTGCTCCTCCCTGTGCCCTTGGCAGTCCGACCACAAAATCCATCGTAATGTGGTCCCATTTCCACTGGGGAATTGGGAGACTCTGTAACTTGCCAGCTGGCACTCGATGCTCAGCTTTCACCTGCTGACAAGTTAAACACTGAGCCACAAATCTCCCGATATCCCTTTTCATGCCTTTCCACCAGAAGTGTGCCTTGAGGTCTTTATACATCTTAGTCCCACCAGGATGTAGGGTATAGGGTGTATAATGGGCCTCTCGCAATATCTGCTCTCGGATCTCCGCATCCGCTGGCACACATGCTCGGTTCCTGTACCTTAGTACTTCCGAGGCGTCTACCATAAAGTCCCCTGACTGATTACTCGGAATCTGGTCTTTAATCCTGGTCAAGTGGGGGTCCTCACTTGTTTCTCCTTGATCCTTTCTAACAGAGTGGGCTGCAAGACTAAAGATGTCAGTCTAGCAGAGTCCCCAGGGGACACAACCTCTATCTCGAGCCGTCTTATCTCCTCTAATAGCGGTGCCTGGTCCGTGATCAACATCGACAAACTTTGCACCGCTCTCCTGCTCAAGGCGTCAGCGACCACATTAGCTTTGCCTGGGTGGTAGAGGATATCTACATCATAATCTTTTAATAGCTCTAACCACCTACGCTGCCTTAAATTTAGCTCCTTTTGCGTGAACAGGTATTTTAGGCTCTTATGGTCGGTGTAGATTTCACAGTGTTCTCCATATAGGTAATGACGCCAAAGTTTTAGTGCAAACACTACAGCAGCGAGTTCTAAGTCATGGGTAGGGTAATTCTTCTCGTAATCTTTGAGTTGCCTCGAAGCATAGGCAATTACCTTCCCTTCTTGCATCAACACACAACCAAGTCCGCTGTGTGATGCATCGCTGTAAATCACATATCCTTTTCCCATAACAGGGAGGGAAAGGATAGGTGCGGTCATCAGTCTATTCTTTAGCTCCTCAAAGCTCCTTTGACAGTCCTCACTCCAGATAAATTTCACTTCTTTGCGTGTCAAGCGAGTGAGGGGTGTGGAAAGCTTCGCAAAGCCTTCCACAAACCGACGGTAATACCCCGCTAATCCCATAAAGCTACGTACCTCAGAAACCGTCGTCGGTCGGGGCCAATCACGGACTGCCTCAATCTTTGCCGGGTCCACTGCCACTCCTGCGGCAGAAATCACATGGCCCAAGAAGACTACCTCCCGAAGCCAAAACTCGCATTTTGCCAGTTTGGCAAACAACTTCTTCTCTCGCAGAAGTTGCAGCACGATCCTTAAGTGCTCCTCATGCTCCGTATTACTTCGGGAGTAGACCAGGATATCATCAATGAAAACTACCACGAATCGGTCTAAGTATGGTTTGAAGATTCGGTTCATTAAATCCATGAATGCGGCAGGGGCATTAGTTAGTCCAAAAGGCATAACTGTAAATTCATAATGCCCGTACCGTGATCTAAAGGCCGTTTTCGGAATATCCTCGGCCTTCACCTTCAACTGGTGGTAACCGGATTGCAGATCTATCTTAGAGAAGACACAAGACCCTTGCAGCTGATCAAAGAGATCATCAATGCGCGGCAAAGGGTACTTGTTCTTGATGGTCACTTTATTTAATTCCCTATAGTCCACACATAGTCTAAGTGACCCATCTTTCTTTTTCACGAATAGCACCGGTGCTCCCCAAGGCGACACACTCGGCCTGATAAAGCCCTTGTCCATCAAATCCTGAAGTTGCGCCTTAAGCTCTCGCAACTCAGCCGGTGCCATTCGGTAAGGAGCCTTTGAGATTGGCGCGGTTCCCGGAACCACGTCGATCACGAACTCAATCTCCCTATCTGGCGGCATGCTAGTCAGCTCAGGTGGAAAAACATCCGGAAACTCGCGGACAATAGGGATATCCCCGAGTCCCGGCGCCGCCGTAGGCCCCTCAATAACACTAGCCAAAAAGGCTATACATCCACGATGGATCATTTGCCTCGCTCGAGAAGTCGAAATTATAGAGGCAAAGAAAGCACTCTGACATCCCCGAAATACCAACATTTCCTGGCCTGGCTCTTTAAAGGTGACAGTCCTTGCGGCACAGTCAATAGTTGCGAAGTACCGAGCCAGCCAGTCCATTCCGAGGACCACATCGAAGTCCTTCAGCTGTCTCAAGACCAACAGGTCAGCTGGCATAATCCAGGACTCGATTTGCATCGGGCAGGACCAACAACACTCTTCCACGTGCAAGGTGTGATCGGGAATCTGAACCTCTCGTGCACGTGGTAACAGTCCTACCTCTATCCCATGTAATGATGCAAATGATTTACTGATAAAAGAATGCGATGCTCCAGTATCAAATAATGTACGAGTCCTAATGCCAGAAAGTAAGGTGATACCTGCCACCACGTGTTCTGCTGCCGAAGAGTCCTCTACTTGCGCAGCATACACTCGCCCACTCTGAGCTGGAGGGCGATACTCCGTGGGATAGGAAGAAGATGGCCTGCTTGCTGGAGCATATGGTCGCTGAGCTGTCGACCACTGCTGGGACGAAGAAGGAGCAGATGCTGAAGAAGGAGCCGTCGATGGTGCATATGGGCAGGCAGCTCGGAGGTGGCCAGACTGTCCACATCGATAACAGCGGCCAAACCTCAGATCACAAGTATCAGAGGTATGTTGTCCTTGGCAGAAAATGCACCTAACCGTAGCCTGTGGCTGCCTCGCCTGCTGCCTCTGTCGCGGAGGCCCTTGCTGCCGCGACTGCGATCTCTGTTGAGGCGAATGCTGTTGCTGCTGATGTTGCGGTGGCCTCTGGGATCCACCAGGCCCTCGCCGTTCAGAACGTCCGCGGCCGGAAAACTGAGGCCGTGGCGGTCGTGGCGGCCTCCAAGAACTGGCCTGTCCCCCGTCGTCCGGCGCTGGTCGCTTTCTGTCAGCGCCTTGAGCGACCAGGCCCCCACGTCTGGCGACGACGTGGTCTCCCCTCTCAACCCACTGGGCATGCTCTGCTGCCTCCTCCAAGGTCTGTAGTCTCTGAGCATGCACCAGAGTATAGATCTCTGGGCGCAAGCCCGACTCAAAGAGCTCTACCTGGTGGGGTCCGTCCCTGGCGACATAAGGTACGCAGTTGAGTAACCGCTTGAACTCCTGAAAATAGTTCAATGCTGTCCGGTTGTCTTGCTGAAGATTCTTCAAATCATCTTCCAGCTTTTTCTTCATACTTGTGGAGAAATACGTATCTAAAATCATCTTCTTGAATTCTGACCAGGGTAGCTGCCGAGTGGTCTGAAATTCCAGGGGTTCCACCCGGCGCCACCATGCATCAGCATCCCCGTCTAAGCAGTGTACAGCCATATGTACCCTGTACTTCGGGTCAATGAAGAAGTCTCGAAATAACTTCTCCATTGAGGAAAGCCAAGTCCCGATTTCCCAAGGCTGAGTATCCCGCCCTGAAAACCTGGGCGGTCCCCGCTTACAGAACTGAGTAAGTTTGTCAGCAAACTCCTGCTCCTCTGCAGGAGTCAATGGCCGGATTGCTCCCTGAGCCACAGGGGATGCCAGGGTCACTGGTACAACTGGGGGATTCACGGCAGGGGAAGAAGGTACGGGAGAATTCTCCGAGGGTGCTACAACAGGCTGCGCCCTCTGTTCTAACAACTGCGTCAGCCGGCTCATGGCCTCCTCCTGACGCCGAACAGCTTCAGACATCTGGGCCATCTGAGCTTGCAGCTCTTGCACCTCACTCTGCTGGCCCTGCTCGGACTCCTCCTGATCGGGTTCAGGGGAATCAGGTTGAGAACGCGTCAACATTCTCCGTCGCGGAGGCATCCTACCACAAGAAACCATACTCAGTATCATCACCCTACATGACCCACTCTTAACGAAAGTCAAAGACATTCTCCTATTTCTGTGACTTTATGTTGTCTGCAGCCAACATAACTGTCTACCAGAAGTAGGCTAAGTCGATCCTTCTTACTTTATTAGAAGAGTTAAATAAATAACCCAACGACTTCCGCAAAATTATCACGCCTCTCATACCCTATTATCCTAGGGTCTGCCAAAAGCCTAGGGTTTCCTAAGTCCCAACTGACCTATCCCTAAGCTCTGATACCAACTTTAATCTGTCACGCCCCGGAACCCGGGCTCGCCAACAGATCCGCCGTGCACACGGGATTTCCCGCGAACACGAAGCGCTGGTAACCTGTTCTGATATCATATGAACAGTTCAAGAGCATAATATCGAGCTGAATAGAAGATCCACATAGTATTTCAGACTGGAAATACAAATACAACTGTAATAAGTACAATAATCTCCCAGTTTACCAAAATAGTACATCCAGCTGGCGGAAGCCAGACCCAAAATAAAAGGAGAATATTACAGTCAGAGTAGGGTACGACGTCTATCTACAGCTCTCAGTCTTCCAGGAGATCCCTCTACTCAGCGATCCCCTTACCTTTATCAGCTGCTGATAGCCTAGCAGCTCCCGCAGATGACTCTGCAAAAAGAAGAAGCAAGAAACGGAAAGCAATAATGGGGGTGAGAACTACCAGATAAACCAGCAGCCTCCCCTAGTGGGTAAAAACCTCAACTCTGACGCACCCACTAGGACTACTAGAGGCAACAGGAAAGAACAGTTATAAGCTATAAAGACTGCTGATAAAAAGGAAACTACCACCACCATGCCTCTAAATGCCAAGCAATGGAATAACTAAATGTATGAATTAGTGTATAAATGCCTGTCTGAATGAACTCAAACTGGTGTCACTAGCAAAACTGGTACTTCCTGCTGTGCCTTGCCAAATCGGGTATAACGCCGATAGGGGATAGTATTTGCCAAATCGGATATGCCGATAGGGGATAATGTTGGCCAAATCGGGGTTGCCGATAGGGGATAATAACACACTCCGGAGTGGCACTCGAGGGGAGCGACCCACACGAGTAAAATATCTCTGTCATCAGTATCACAAGCATCTCTGTAGCACATGTCTCAATATAGCAGGACTAAATCATAATCATGATCAAAGTGGGAAACTTCATCCACTATAGAAACCCAATCCCCAACTGATGCAATAAATAAACTCAACCCCGATCTGATGCAAGGATAAACATCTGGTCAACCGCCTACTGTCCGCGGTCACCGCAATACCCCACAAGTCCACAATTTAGCCCAACTCTGGCTACACTATCCCAAACCCCTGCTCACACTTGAGCAACAACCTATGAATGCAAAGGACAACAATAAAACATGTTCAAATCCCAAAAATGATAGTGTAGCAAGGAATAGTGGTCTTACCTGATGTCCGGGCATGCATGCAACTGTCTTTATTTTTAAAAGTTGTAAAATAGAGTCAAAAGTTTAAAACGATTGATTTACTGAATAAAAGTCATTTGCATGCGAGATCATAGCTTTTGTCTCAATCACAGTGTCCCAATATAAGTCATCATATCATTTGTGGGGTTATATAAATTTTAGGGGAGTTTATCCCAGCGGTCCTTGTCATTTGTCATAATAATTTGTCCCAATGGTTCTCATTAATTGTCCTGTTAGTAGTCCTGTTAGTAGTCCTGTTAGTAGTCCTGTTAGTAGTCCTGTTAGTTTGTCCCAATGGTTCTCATTAATTATCATATTTTAGGGGATTTCCAGTAATCCCAGTGAGCTTGTCAAAAATGAGGTAAGCAACAACCGCCCACCTTGAACAGCTCCAACAACACCCCAGGTAGTCTCCTGGTTGTCCACAGTCCTTAATCCTGCAAACCAATGCTCCCGGTATAAATACAAAGCCCAAAAAGCACAATTTTTACTGTTTTTCAGACAGCACGAGAAAAGAGGAATTTTTCACCTCTAAAATGAGCTCCTAAAATCCCAGAAAAATCACGGTTGCGTTCCTCGCGAAGAGTAGATCAAAATCGACTCTTAAAACGCCTCGATCTGACGCTCCTACGTCAAGATAAAAATCGGAGAAGTTGGTGCTGTCCAAAAATCATCACAGTAAAAAGGGGGTCAAAAGGGGACCTAAAAACTGTGCCAAAAGCACGAAATGGAGCAAAATGATCAATACGGAAATCGAAGCCCTACCTCTTACGGTCGCGCTGTCGCAAAAATCGTCCAAAAATTCCTCCTGGTTAGCTCGTAGTGAATTTTTGACGGAACTGCGACGGGAAATGGGCCTAAAAGAAAAATCGTCGCAGTGCGCCGCGTCGCAGATATCTCTCTATCTGTAACTCCTAAATTCCTGAGATTCTAGAGAGAGAAAGAAGAGAGAGAGAGGAACAACTTTCATATAGAACACTTTTTCAGTTTCTCTCTCTAAAGGCTCGGATTCCAAGGTGCAAAGAGAGGGGGTGGGGGATCCTTTATATAGTGGGCCAAAAGGGAATATTCCCTCACGAAATCCTGATCCAAACACGAAACACCGAAACGGGCCAACCAGGAAGCGCCCCGTGTCACCCAAACAGGAAACATCCGTGCAAGGGCCAATCAGAAATTGCCACGTGTCCCACGTGGTCCATGTGCAGCTCCGCGCTCCGGGTTTTCCGGAAACCTGTCGGCCAACAGGATGATGCCACGTGTCAAGCATCTAGACGTTTCTAGAAGCCGGCCCGCCAATCAGGAGATGCCACGTGGCACGGGGAAAAGTTGGTGCACCCGGTGCACGCCTGGCCCATGGACCGCGCACCGAGCGCCCTGCCCGCGCCTGCCCGCGCCTGCCCGCGCTGCCCGCGCCTGCCCGCGCCGCTTTCCTCCGCGCTCCGCCGCTGCCCCGCCGCTGCGCCGCTGCCCGCCGCCGTGCGCCGCCGCCCTCCGCCGCTCGCCGGCGGCCGCCGCCGGCCGGAACAGTAACTCCGGCCGTTACTGTTCCGGTGAACAGTACCCAGGTGCCGAAAAATAAAGCGAATATACCATTTCGACCGTTTTCGCGCGCTGAGTCCGATTCCGCCGTCCGTTTCGCCAAATTCTCATCCGAAATTTTGTAAAAAGCTCCCGAAAATTTCCGTTTGCTCCGATTTTCGCGCAGAGTCAATTAAAAATATCCAATTTCGTTTCTACGGGCTTTATTGCACTGTACAAGCTCCCCTTAGTCACTGTTTGGCTTCTGCGGGAGTCCGGATCATCACAGTACCGGTTTTTGTTTGTTCGGAAGAAAAGATGGTTTTCGGTTGTGCATCGATTATCGAGAATTGAACCAGTTTATGGTTAAGAATAAGTATCCACTATCGCGGATTGATGATCTTTTCGATCAGCTTCAAGGAGCTACAGTATTTTCTAAGATTGATTTGTAGTCGGGTTACAATCAATGAAGATTAAGGCGGAACATATACCTAAGTCAGCTTTTCGAACTCGATACGGGCAATATGAGTTCACAATTATGCCTTTCGGATTTACGAATGCACTGGCAGCTTTCATGGACATGATGAATCGGGTCTTTCACCAGTAGTTGGATTGGTTTGTAGTGGTCTTTATAGATGACATTCAAGTCTATTCACAGAGTGATGAGGAACATGAGACGCTTTACTATAGATTCTTCAGGTTTTGAGAGAATAAATTATATGCCAAGTTCAAGAAATGCGAATTCTGGCTTAGCAAGGTGTTTTTTCTAGGGCATGATATTTCGACATCTGGTATTACAGTGGATCCTCAGAAAGTGGCATTAGTGATAGAATGGCCACAGTCGACTAGTGTGATAGAGATCTGGAGTTTTTTGGGCTTAGCAGGATATTATCGGCGATTTGTTGAGGGTTTCTCGAGGATTGCAGCTTCGTTAACCCGGCTGACTCGTTAAGGATAAAAGTTTCAATGGACGCTGGAGTGCCAGCAAAACTTTTGAGGAACTCAAGGATAGGTTGACTCGTACACCTGTTCTTGCCTTACCAAGTCAGGGTAAGGAGTTTATTGTATATTTCGCATCGGTTTAGGTTGCGTTCTGAAGCAAAATGATCGGGTGATTGCATACGCATCTCGTTAGCTCAAGGATTATGAGAGGAATTATCCAACTCATGAATTGAAATTAACAACAGTGGCGTTCGCTCTGAAACTTTGGAGACACTATCTATATGGTGAATATTGTAAGATATATATGGACTATCAGAGCATAAAGTATTTGTATACCTAGAAGGAACTTAACCTCCGACAAAGAAGGTGGCTTGAGCTTTTAAAGGATTATGATGTATCAATTCAGTATCCCGGAAAGGTAAATGTGGTAGTAGATGCTTGGAGCAAGGAAAACCATCCAGACAGAATTATCCATGATGGTTATCGAGCAGGGACGCCTAGTAGAGGATCTTCGTCGGTTAAGTTTGGAGGTAGTGCCCTTAGAAACGGTAGCTCGACTCCTTTCCCTTAGTAGTTCGACCCGCCTTATTCGATAGAATAATTGATGGACAGAAGGACTACCTTTCCATGTGATCAGTACCATGGCAATCAACTTCGCGAGGATTTGAGTTATGAGGAAGCCCCAGGACGGATTTTTGACACGTGAAGAAAGAAAATTAAGTAATCGAACATGTCCCTATGGAAAGGTTGGTGAGAAAACCACGAGGAAAGAGAAGCTACGTGGGAACTGGAATAAAAAAAAAAAAATGCAGTGGCGTTATCTAGGATTGTTTGCATAGGCGGATTAGGCAAGTTTCGGAGACGAAACTTTTTATTAGGAGGGGATAATGTAGAATATGGTAAATTTAATTAGAATATTAATTAAATTTAGATTTTAGAATTTTTGAGTTTCAGCGTTTAAGTCGCGCTTTGACTAATGTGGCTAAACGGAGACGAAAGTCGATGAAACAAAATCATCACTTAAAAAATTTGGTAGTGCCGAATCTAGTGGCGGAGTTAGTTTTTGGATTCAGGGATTGTAGGTTAGCGATCAAGGTATTTTTCGGTGAATTGCTATATAGTAAAATTTGATGTTTTCGTAAGAGTTCCTATATTTTATGTGTGGATTTAAGTGAAAATTTACGTGTAAGGGTCTTTTTGCCATGTTTATCCATTGGAGAAATTCTATTTAAAATTTTAAAGTTTGGGGGTTTTATTTGCAATTTTGCTAATACGTGGTCTATAAATAACGTGTTAAGGATTGTTTTTTTTTTTTTAAATTTCTTTACAAGAAGTCTTTAAACGGCGTCTACAACTTGTGGTCTTCCTCAACGATCTGAGCGGCTCCGGCGAACTTTTTTTTTCTTTTTTTTTTTTTTTTTTTTTTTTTTTTTTTCTTGCTCTTCTTGCGATAAAGGAGAGAAATGAGAGGGAGGGCCAAGGCTTCGTTGTGGAGGTCGAGTGGAGCACCAAGGGGTCTACCGAACTGCTGCTATATGCTGGACCAAGTCCGATTCTTGATTTCCTACAAGAACCTGATGGGGTCGCATGCAAGCAATCGTGCGGCTGGATTTGGAGCAAGCTAGCCGCACGACTCTCACCTCTCTCTGTGGCTTCCCAACACCGGTGAAGCAAGTCTCTGGCAGTTCTTGGGCAGCATTGGCATCCCCAAGCGCAGGTGGAAGCTCTCGAGTCGGCCGGAGTTTCGTGGATGAGGATCAGATCAAGAATTAGCTTGATCTTGGACCGAATTGGAGCGAGGATGGTCTTTATCTGTTTCTTCGCTCTGATCTTCGGGACAATGAGCACGCCGATTCTTGATGTTCTTGGACCTTGGGGTTCGCTTCGGATTGGTTCTGGTAAGACGCGGCGCCTTCGTTGCAATTGTCGACTCCGAAAACCCTGAATGGGCGATTGGCTTGATCCGAAATTATTCCGGATAGTTGATGGTGCCCCGAATAGCGAGCGCAGGGTCCGTAGTGTCGTGTACGTCGATCCTCCGTGTTTCGTTAGGTCGAAAACGGTCGAATATCCGGTACGTTCTTGATCTCCTTGATTTCAAAGTTTTTAAGTTGGAAAGTTTTGGTTTTCAGATTTGGTTGGTGTTTTGGGATTTAAGCGAAAATAGTTTTGGTTAGTCACCGTTGTTTGAGGTCAATGGACTAGTTGTCCAAGACCTAGGCAATTTACGGAACGAAAACGGATTTCCGGGGTAATTTTCGGTAAAACCGCCATGCGGGAAAATTTGTATTTTGGGAAAACTTTTTGTTTCTAAGTTTTAGATACTTGGGGGCTATCCCAAAGACTTGTTAGGTTGGATGTCATGTTGTTCTGTAGAGTTGGTGACGGGAGTTGGACTTCGAAAATTTGTGAATATTAAATCCGGTGTTTTCGGGTTTGTAATTTACTGATCACTGATAACAATTACAGTAAACATTGACAACTCACAATTTATTTAAGAAAACTATTTAGGAATAAACTAGAAAATCTCTAATCAGTCCATCAAATAATATATATGAATATCCAAATAAGATCCGATCCAATAAATACAAAACCAAACCCATGTCCACTCAAAATAATAACTAACTAAATCTGAACCACTGAACGAAATAAAACATAAACAACTGAACTGGGTAGTTGCTAGCTCTATCTGCCGTAAACCTCACGTCTTGATTGCAAGAAAGAGCAAGAAAAGAAAAGAAAAATAGAAAGAAAAGGGAAGCTCGATGGAGTTTTTGCTGCTCGCTGGAGCCACTCGTATCGTTAGGGAAGACCACGGGGAAGTTGTAGACGACATCTAAATACTTCTTTGAAAGTTATGAATTAACCTTAGGATCTAAATAGGTGAAACTATACCTAAAGGGGGGTGAATAGGTGTAAATGATAAAATAAACAATCTTAGCATAAATAAAGTAAATACGAAAAATAAAATCAACATGCCAAGATTTTGTGGGAAAACTACTCTCGGAGTAAAAAACCCACGGGACCGATCAAACGAAAAATTCACTAAAAAATTTCCTTTGCTTGTCCACTGCACGTCATGAATCCACGAAGCCTCAGCCGACGACTCGACTCACGCGAATCCTCGCGCCGATGTTCCTTTCAAAACTTGTTGATAGTAGTTGGTGGTGATTTAGATGCTTAGAGAATCATAAATTCAGGAGAAACACCTTCTAAGCATTCATAGATTTGATTCTAAAAGAAAATCCGAGTTAAAACTCAAGAAGTAAATCGATGAAGAAAAAGCTTGATCGTCGAAGACAATCAAGAGATCAAAAGAAGAATTTAATGATTAAAATGTGTTTGTACCTTCTCTTTTTTTTTCTCCATATGTTCATAAGCATTCCAGGTGTTTATTTATAGGGTTAGAAGCAATTAGAATCAAAATAGAAATAAGAAACTGCATATTTGGAAAGTTACATTGGGGTTAGGGTCTAGACTCTTCCCTCACAGTCCGGACCTTCCTTGCGTAAAAGCTGGGAAGCTGTTCGAGGTCCGAACCTTGCCTCAAGGGTCCGGACCTTCTCTGCGCAAAATCATATTTGAGGTTCGGGGTCTAGACTTTGCCTCAAAGGTTCGGACCTTCAGCGTCAGAGAAGTTAGAAACCCTTCGAGGTCCGGACCGTGAACACATGAAATGTGCAGTTTAAGATTTTTATCCAATCAAAACCTATTCTAATAGCTTCTAATCAACTTAATTAAGATTAAATCACCACTAACACTGATCAAACATACCTGGTTATCTTGAATTCCATTTTTTGTATTTTTGAGTCTTCTGATCTTCAATCTTCTACTATTCTTCTTCAAATTTTCATCTTTAATCTTCAAGACTCAAAATACTTCACAAAATTCCCTAATACATGGCGTAACAATTTCTCCCTTTATCGATTTCGTGACAAAACAAGAAAAACCCAAAGTACACGAAGAAAACCAAAAATAAAGAAATTTTGTTGCAATTACCAAACAACAAACTCTACGTATGATCGATCAAAGAAAATATAAAATACAAAAGTTATTCCTAAAACAAACTCTATGACTTAGACGCTACCAGGAGTCTTGAAGTCTTGTACTCTCTACAAAAGAAATATTTTTGACACAAGAAAACATTTAGTACCACAAGAATTTTAGAATTTTAATTAAAGAACACATATAGAGAGTAAACAGAGTAAACTAAATAAAGAGACGAGAGAGTTATAGTTCGAGTTACAAAATATACATCAAAATATGACTCGACCCTCATCTTACAAGTCATTTCCCTCTTTTTGTCACAAAATGGCAAATCAAAACCTAAAGGAGGAGAATAACCTAAGATGCAAATGAAAAACACAGAGATGCATGATCAAGAAAAATGCATGAAGCTCGAGCTAAGACCTAGTTGGGAATCCGCATAATGTAGAGGAAGATCGGCACTGCAGCATCCGATCTTGTCGAAGATTGCCTTCATGATGCCAGATAGCTTGCCAAGCTTCTTGAAATCCTCTGCTGTTCAGCGCCAAGCCGCTCCTGCTCCGAAGAAATTCGTTGGAGCTTGAAAGAGATGCGCTCTTGTTTCGTTGACAATCGCAGTTGCTCTCGGTAAATAGAATTAACTGAGGCATCATCTTCAGAAGTATTAGCAACCGGTCGTGAACCGCTTGGAGCACTAGGATCATCTTCAACTAGTTTCGGAGGCCCGGACTTGATGACGGTCGACTCATTGATGGTTCCCAAGCTATGCTGATAATGTGTTGACCGAATATCTACATCGTGAGCCTTTAGAATCCGCATGATAATGAGCAGGAAAGGAAGTCGCTCGCTTTAATTCTTGGACTTCATGTTCTTAGTGTCATCCTCGACCAGATAAGATACGGAACGTTGAGATTTAATCCTTGCGCCTCAGTCGGATGTCCAATCAAAGTACATGTACAACAAACGCTCCCATCGAACAACTTTTGTCTGCATCATTGGAAGAATGTTCTAACAGATGATAAAGTGAAGAAAGCGATACTTAGGGCGAAGCTCCTTTGAAAAAACAGAATTGCCAGCCGACCTTGTGTTTGGCGAACAAACCCCGCTGACGACTTTATGCCAATTCAGATAAGACTGTGCTTGACCTTGCGTATAGGGTATATCCATGACATTTGCCTCCATGCCCAAAACAAAAGCAACAGTTTGGGGTAATTGTCAAAGAAACATTCCGCACAGTTGTCTTGAATTCCAGAGGCCCACCAATATCGTCCTTTTAATTTCCGTCACACAAATAGAAAGTTCGAACCAGGTGTGGACAAAATCCTGACTGTTTCGGAAAGTTCCAAATTTGCGCTAGGCCTTTTTGTTCATACAGTTGTGCAAAAGTCGTCGAGTGCTCAAGAAGACTTTGATCGATGACACGACGCTCGCCAATGCACAACCGTTTTTCAAACGCCTTCATCTGTTGCGTATCGATGTTAATGATGTCAGCCTCAAAACTTTGTGGCTCCTCAGAACTTGGTTCATTTATCGAAATTCCTCCCGACTTCTTCTTCCCTCGGGGGGAATTCCTCTTTTTAGGCTCGCTAGCAGTAGCAGGTTCCTTGCCCTTCTTAGAAACAGTAGCACGCTCGATGTTTTGATCCCAATCCTCGGATTCTGTGTCTTCTGGATTCGAGCCTTCGTATTCACTAACTTCGTCAACCGGACGAGCATGCTTTCTTGCTTGAGTTTTCTTGGTTCATTTATCGAAATTCCTCCCGACTTCTTCTTCCCTCGGGGGGAATTCCTCTTTTTAGGCTCGCTAGCAGTAGTAGGTTCCTTGCCCTTCTTAGAAACAGTAGCACGCTCGACGTTTTGATCCTAATCCTCGGATTCTGTGTCTTCTGGATTCGAGCCTTCGTATTCACTAACTTTGTCAACTGGAAGAGCATGCTTTCTTGCTTGAGTTTTCTTGCGTTCACTGCCTCCCCCAGTTCAGCCATGAAGTAGACACGAACGAGCCACGTGGAAAACATTTTTGAAAGCCCTTCTATTGACAATATTGGAAGAAAAATCTTGAAAATTTAAAAAATTTAAAAATTACATCTAGACATTCAGGGCTATGTGTAACACTTGTCAAGGAAATACATAATGAAAAGGGGGGAGGGTAGCAGAAGAAAAGAGGACTAAACCCATAATCACAAGGAAGGGTAAGAAGGGGAAGTTACTTAGCTTCTCTGAGCAAGGAACTGTCCGCTGCTTCGACGGGAGGGGCTGATTACATCATCGTATGGGAGGAGTGGTAGTAGAATTAGGGCTAAAGGTTAGCAAGGGTTATCTGGGCGACATGAGAGCAAGGTTCAGGAGGGAAGCGATGATGAAGACAAATGGCCAAGCCTTCGGGAGCCTTTGGGGGAAGGGGGCAAGTGAAGCGGGCGGATTAGGGCCAACGGGATCCGCTTCAACCAACAACTCCAAAACCGTGACGCATCCGAATTGGGGCCCAGGCCCAAGCGGTGGGGAGTCCAAGTATCCCTCGTAGGAGTTCTAGCTCTCAACCGAAATTGGAGAAGTTCCATATTGTAAGTAGTTTACACATTAGCTATAAGTAGTTCAGATGTAACAGGGAAAAATAGTTTTTTAGTTACATGGTTTAGTTTCACTCCCCCCCCCCCCCCCCCCTCTCTCTCTCTCTCTCTCTCTCTTTCTCTCTCTCTCTCTTTTTCTTTCTCTTCCTTTCAAAAACTCTCCTATCGATTTCCCTCTCATAGAGCAGGGAAATCATTTATAGTTTCACCTGTTGATCTTGTCACTGGATCTTCATCGACGCCGACGAGTCCCTTATTATCTCGATCACTTTGCAGTATCTTTGACCGAGGAGCTCTCTTCGGTTTCCCGACAATGCCATCCTAAACCCTGCAGAAATCTAGCAGTGTTGGTTGCATTGTCAACACGAGCATTACAAGTGGTATCAGAGCAGTTCCGATCTCAGGGGAGGTATCATCATCAAGGGAATTCCGAGAAAGAGGATCAAGATTGCGTCAAGAAACCTGAACCTAAACCAACAAGATTGAACATCGAGATTAGCAGCAATCAAGAACCTTTATCGGTTCCTCAAATCAAGATAAAGATTGGAGGCCTTCACCTTACTTAGCCAACAAGACTGAACATCGAGATTAGCAGCAATCAAGAACCCACATCAACTCCTCAGGTAACCTTGTGAATTTATAAGCCAATAGTAGCATAGCAGTAGTTGCATGGGATTCATGTGTTTACCATAGATTTATTATGTTGTTGGTGTGAATTAACCATTTCGAGCACATTGGGTAACATACGAATCATAACAAGATCAAAATTGGAAGAAAATCTCAAAACCGGTTCAAATTTATACCTGAGAATAGTGGCATGGCTGAGGGGACTAGATTGAAGGGTTTAAGCGAAAACATTAACCTTCTAGAGGGCAAGATGCAAAAACTCGCTACTGATTACTGAGGCAAGGTGAAGGAATTAACCGTACATATATTGATTTGTCTTGATCTAATGTCAATAATAGCTTACTAACTTATTAGTTAATGGCTTAATATAGTAGTATTCTTTATAGGTGAAGTTAAATACAAATACACCTCATAGAGAAATTTTTTTTTTTTTTTTAAATTCTTATAAAAATTTGTAAGATCCATTCGTATTGATTCGATGAAAAAATTATATAATGACTAGACTAAACTAGAATGAGGCCCCGAGTACATTAATAGTTGCTTTTCATTTTCAAATTTTTATAAAATATTTATGACAAATTAAAGAAATTTATTTTTTCAAAAAATAATAAAAATTGATTAACTTTTAATTTTTTGTTGATTTATCTTTTATTTTATAGAATTTTAAAAATTATAAAATATAAATCCGAGAAAATTAATTTTTTTTAAAATTTTTATGAAAAATTTGCAAGTTCATCCAAGAAAATTAGTTTTTCTTAAATTTAAATAAGAAAACTTGTGCAATTTATTTATGAAAATTTAACACTAAAGCATATGACATATACATTAAGCAAATTTAAATATCTATTGCTTTTATTTAGTTTTCGATTTTATTAAAATTTTTATATTTCTAAATCTAATAATAAAATTTTCAAAGTTAAGAATATATTAAATCTTGCATAAAATACTAGATCCGTACAAAAAAATTTAAAATGGACCATATAATGATTAAATCAAGTAGATATATTTTCAGATTTTTGTAAATTGTTAATAAAAATGTGTATAATTTCATATTTCTTTACAAAAAAAATTTTACAAGTTAAATATATTCTAAATGTATGAAAAAAATTTAAGTTGTAAATTTCTTGACTTCCTATTAAGTAGATTTTCAATTTTATTATTTCTTTACTTTTTCTTTCAAGATCGAAGTGAAAAAAAAAGAGATTGAAATGAAAAATTAAAAATAAAAATTATGAGAAAAAAGGGAAGAAAAAAAATAAAAAGGAAAAAATAGAGTAAGAGATGTGAGAGGAAAGAAAAGAAAACGCAGAATAGAAGAAAAGGTAGAAATGAAAAGAAGAAAATAGGTGAGAGAGGAATAAAGGTCTATACAAGAAACCAAAAAATACAAAAGATCGAAATAAAAAAAAAATTAAAAATACTGTGTGCTAGTGTGGGCACGCAGCGGCACGTACCGTGATACTCTCTGGTTATCGCTCTGTCTCGTTCGATACTCAGAGGATATCGCGGCACAGGAGGGCCAAGAGAGCGCCTAATTGGTGGCAGATACGTATCGCTTCGTGCCGTAAGGCACGGATGGATACTTAATTCCTTGCCACTAACACTGATCAAACATATTTGGTTATCTTGAATTCTATTTTTTGTATTTTCGAGTTTTTGATCTTCAATCTTCTACTCTTCTTCTTCTTCAAATTTTCATTTTCAATCTTCAAGACTCAAAGACTTAACGAAATCCGCCAATACATGTCGTAACATTCTTGTACAGAAATTTTCAAAGAAATCGATCCTTAACGCGTTATTTATAGACCACGTAATTGCAAAATTGCACATAAACCCCCCAAACTTTAAAATTTTAAAATGGAATTTCTCCAACAGATAAACATCGCAAAGAGACCCTTGCACATAAATTTTCACTTAAATCCACACAAAATATAGGGACTTTTGCGAAAACATCAATTTTTACTATTTAACAATAGGTCGAAAAATACTCTGATCACTAACCTACAATCTCCGAATCTAAAAACTACACCACTAGATTCAGCACTGCCAAATCATTTAAGTGATGATTTGGTCTCATCAGTTTTCATCTCCGTTTAATCACATTAGTCAAAACGTGGCTTAAATGTCGAAATTTAAAAATTTTAGAATCTAAATTTAATTAATATTCTAATTAAATTTACCAGATTCTACACAGAGGTTGTAGAAAATTGGTTCTTCTGAATTATTGGCGCGAAGAGAATTTATTATGGACATGGTCGACCGTCATTCGTTTGACCTAAAATCATTGATATCAGAAATGACCTAACTATGTAGTTAGTGCCGGCTTACAAACTTGATCGGACCATTATCAAGTTCTCTGTGCATCTTTACTTTTCTCTTTTGCTGTGTACTAGTTGAAAGGAAGTTATGACCAAAGAACCTTATGCTGACAAAAAATGAAAAGATCAAGG
Source organism: Tillandsia fasciculata (assembly GCA_029168755.2). NCBI lineage: Eukaryota > Viridiplantae > Streptophyta > Magnoliopsida > Poales > Bromeliaceae > Tillandsia > Tillandsia fasciculata. The sequence goes on along the minus strand of CM054944.1, from coordinate 11,598,745 downwards.
AACAGTTTTTTGGATAAATTTCAGTCAAGCCATAATGGTTGTAGTTTTTCTTTTCTATTTTATATGTTCAAGACTTTATTTTGAGCATCTGTTGCTTCTATTGCATCCCATAAATATTTAATTAAATGAACTATGATATTGTTGGTTTATAGTTATTTTTATTCTTTATCCTGTGAAAAATGTGCGAGCTAATTATTTTATGGACATTAAGACATATCGGTAAATTATTTTAGTTGACATTAGGTGAATAGGTACTCTGCTAAAAGATTATGGTCGCACCTTAATTTGCTTCCCTTTTAGACTTTTATTTATCTATTCTGCTTTTTCTTTGAAAATATTTTTGATTACTTTTCGCCTGCTTCAGCCTGTAGGTGAGTCTCTCTCTCTCTCTCTCTCTCTCTCTCTCTCTCTCTCTCTCTTTTTCGGATATATTAAACAAATGGCAGATGGTCATGAAACTGATAAGAACATTGAGATATGGAAGATCAAGAAACTAATCAAGGCACTTGAATCCGCGAGGGGTAATGGCACAAGCATGATCTCTCTCATAATGCCCCCGCGCGACCAGATCTCTCGAGTTGCTAAAATGTTGGGTGATGAATACGGTACAGCTTCAAACATAAAGAGCCGAGTCAACCGCCAGTCTGTTCTGGCCGCCATCACCTCTGCCCAGCAAAGGCTGAAACTTTACAGTAAAGTACCTCCCAATGGGCTAGTCCTCTACACTGGGACCATTGTTACTGAGGACGGGAAAGAGAAGAAAGTGACCATCGATTTTGAGCCCTTCAAACCGATTAATGCATCACTCTACCTTTGCGATAATAAGTTCCATACTGAGGCTTTAAATGAGCTTTTGGAGTCTGACGACAAATTTGGGTTCATAGTTATGGATGGAAATGGAACTCTTTTTGGCACATTGAGTGGAAATACTCGTGAGGTGCTTCACAAGTTCACAGTCGATCTTCCAAAGAAACATGGAAGAGGTGGGCAATCAGCACTCCGTTTTGCACGGCTTAGGATGGAGAAACGGCATAACTATGTCCGCAAAACAGCTGAACTCGCCACACAATTCTTCATAAATCCGGTAACAAGCCAGCCGAATGTAGCTGGGCTAATTCTTGCTGGCTCCGCCGATTTCAAAACAGAATTAAGCCAATCAGACATGTTTGATCCTCGCCTCCAGGCCAAAATACTTAATGTGGTTGATGTTTCTTATGGAGGGGAGAATGGTTTCAATCAAGCTATTGAATTGTCAGCAGAGATCCTATCGAATGTAAAGTTCATACAGGAAAAGAAGTTGATTGGAAAGTACTTTGAGGAAATAAGCCAAGATACTGGAAAATACGTATTTGGTGTGGACGACACACTAAAGGCTCTTGAAATGGGTGCTGTTGAGACGTTAATCGTGTGGGAAAATCTTGATATAAACAGATACGTTCTGAAAAACAGTGCCTCTGGAGAAATTATCATAAAACATTTGAACAAGGAGCAAGAAGCTGACCAGAGTAACTTCCGTGATCCAGCTACCAATGCTGAATTAGAGGTTCAGGAGAAGATATCGCTGCTCGAGTGGTTTGCGAATGAGTACAAACGTTTTGGTTGCACTCTTGAGTTTGTTACCAACAAATCACAAGAAGGGTCGCAGTTCTGCAGAGGGTTTGGCGGCATTGGTGGTATATTGCGCTATCAGCTTGATATTAGGTCGCTCGACGAGCTTTCTGACGATGGAGAGGTGTATGAAGATTCTGATTAGCAATTAATGAAGCAATTGAAAAAACTGGCCAGAGGAATGCTTGCTACTGCTGCAAATGCTTTATCTATATTCTAAAGGTCTTATTTAAATTCTCCGTTACGCATTAATGATTCACATTCCTTTCCTATTCTAAATTATTACTTATTCTCATAACATTTAATGAGTTACTAAATGGCAAGTCCTGGGTTGGTCCATGATAGGATCTCACTGATGTTGTGTTTTTGTTTCAGAAATAAGGTGATTTTACTCGGCCTGCTTGATATCAACATGAGAAAGAGATCTAAGATTCGTATTGCTGCATAGCTGTCATTGGTTTTGGTGATAGGAACATTACACTGTTGTTGTATGTTTCTTATAATGGTTGTCTGCAACCGTAGCTGTAATCCAGATTTTCTTGATTCTCTGTTTTTGTCAGTTTGAAGTCTAAATATATGAAGATGCTTGGGATGTCTGCATTGTACTATACATTTTATGGGTTATGTGACTTGGCTTTACCCTTAGCTACCATGCCTCAGCTACTAGCGGTTATTATGCGTTGAGCTTTAGTGAGAGCTGAGCACTTGAGCTTTTTGCTAATGTTGGTATTCTATCGAGCAAAGGACCTATTTTTTAGCACTTAAATCTTGTCACATTTCTATTTATTTAATACAAGGATTAAAGTGCCGTTGCACGGGGGTGTACCGGCCATTGTCTGGTATGATACGATACAGGTACGCTTGCGTGTAGACACATGACACGTTTGTGTGTCGACCGGCACACAATTCTCTAGTGGCACGTTTTGACATGATTTTATTTTAATTTTTTTTGTGCAATAAGGCTTTAGAATATTATTTTAAAAGTCTTAGAGTAATATTTATAAATTTTGACTATATGTTGATTTGTTTTGATCTAATGTCAATAATAGCTTACTAATTTACTAGTTAATAGTTTAATATAATAGTAGTTTTTTTTTATAGGTAAAGTTAAATATAATTAAAGTTCATAGAAAAAATTATTATTATTTTTTTAAATTTTTATAAAAATTTATAAAATTCATTCGTATTGATTCGATAAAGGATTATAAAATAGCTAGATTAAACTAAAATGGGACTTCAAATATAATGATAGTTTCTTTTCATTTTTAAATTTTTATAAAATATTTATGAAAAATTAAATAAATTTAACTTTTCTAAAATTTTTAAAAAAATTATAAAATATGATTATAAAAATTTTATAATAAACCATCTTATGAATAAATTAAGTAATAATAAAAATTGATTAACTTTTAATTTTTTTATTTATCTTTTATTTTTTAGAATTTTAAAAATTATAAAATATAAATTTGAAAAAATAATTTATTTTAAAATTTTTATGAAAAATTTGTAAGTTCATCCAAAAAAATTAATTTTTCTTAAATTTAAATAAAAAAATTTGTGTAATTTATTTATAAAAATTTAACGTTAAACAATATGATATATACATTAAGTAAATTTAAATATCAATTGTTTTTATTTAGTTTTTAATTTTATTAGAATTTTTATATTTCTAAATCTAATAATAAAATTTCTAAAATTAAGAATATTTTAAATCTCGCACAAAATACTAAATTCGTACAAAAAAAAATTAAAATGGACCATATAATGATTAAATTAAGTGAATATATTTTCAGATTTTGTAAATTATTAATAAAAATTTGTATAATTTCATATTTTTTACAACAGAAGTCTTGAATAAAACCCGGAGCTACCTGCGTTCGTATCATAATAGAATCTCTGACCGACTATAACGGTCTATATCTCTCAGACAGACTATAACTGTCTATATATATATATATATATATATGACATATTATAACTTTCACGCCTACTCCGGAGTGGCCCTTGAGGGGAGCGACCCGCTCGAGTAAATAAGTAATCCATGTCAAGTATCTCTGTCAAGTAGGCAAAAGTCGACACTATGCTCAAAGTGGAGACTCATTCTATCCACAATGCAATACCAGGCCCAACTGATGCATAATACTAATCGGCCCAACCGCCCACAATCCGCGGTTGCCGAAACAATTCCTAGTCGAAAATCTAGTGCTATCCTACCCGACTCAACAATATAGCTATACTATTCCCATTCCTGCTCTATAATCCGAGCAATAATAGTATAAGAGAAAAATAAATAAGAAATTTTCTCCTAAGTTTGATTTCAACATGAATAGTATAGCATGAATAAAGGAAATATGATCTATCTATATGTCCATATACCAAGGAATAGTTTTCACACATGATCGATATAGTTCTCAACATGAAATTTGAATATAAGCATGATTTAACCAATATAAATAGTAAGCATCACACAAGGTTGCATTTTTGGTTGAGTCGATTTGTAGGCCGCAATTTCGACGTGCTCAACAACTCACATGTTGGCTCGCTGATTTGAAGTCCGATTGATCTAATTTTTGGCGACCATAATCCGCCGGTCGATACCTTTCAAATGCAACTGAAATTGCCCCAAAGCTCTTGCCGGGTAAACAGTTATAGCAAAACAAATATTACCGAGTGTGCAAAATTCTGAAATCCAAATAAGTAGGAGGTGAACTCAAATATGCTATATAAGCCTCACTAACGTTATTACCACAGCCCAAACATGGTTCCCCAATTCTCAATCAACTTAAAATCATCCAAGGATTTCCAAGAAACTAAATAACCTATTTCACATAAGCTCCCAAAAAGAAAGTACTAATGCTGTCCATAATTCCATCAAATAACTTTAGGCTAAGGTTTAACTTGCTATACATCCCAATTTAAATATAATTACAAGTTGAAACCAATAGGGGAAATGTTCATCATACCTCTGGAATTACAATCAAACCAATAGATTAACCATAATGCCACAATTAATCATGAAATTATATCCAACCCTCAAATAACCAGAAAAGATGTTCTAGCCATACATGCAGAATTTCAGCAACCCATGAACTGAGAAGAAGGATAAAGATGGTACATCATATCTTATCCAAAATTCGAGAGTAAGGTTCCAAATTGTTCCTCTTGAAGTCTAGAAGATTACCCAACTTAAAATTCATTATTTCATCAAGGGAGCAAGGAGAAATCTTAAAATTACCACAAGCTGTCTAAAATTGAAATCTGTACAAAGGCTTCAAAGATGGTGAAATTTTCCTAATTAATATCACGATTTAGCCTTCCTCTTCAGCAAGAAAATTGTAGGGCTCTGAGCCCTAGTGATTTTCCCATAAAAATGAGCTCAAAACTCTACTCCTATTGTCCTAGGGAGCAAAAACACTAAACATTACTCAAAACTGGATCCAAAGTCTCAGCTGTGCACAAAAGTCTTAGAGATGGCTTAAATTACCTACCTTAAAACCCAAATTTGAAGTTTCTATAAATACAAAAATTGAAGGTCTTTAAATCCTGAAAATTTTTCATCAAAAATCAACTCCAAATTTCACTTGTACATCCCAGGAGAGTAAAAACACTAACCACTACTCATAATCAATAACTGAAAATAAGTGCCTCAAAGATCACTAAGTTTACCTGGTAAAAACACTAACCCCTCTTCTATAGGAAAGTTGAAGATCTTGAAGTTATGAAGAGAACCCACAAAAATGACCAAAAAATTACACTTCTACAGCTCTATAGGTCCTCTAGAAGAAAGAGTGGCGAAATGGCTCACACAACACATACACTTGAAGATCCACTAAAGATGCTCCAAGGGTGGTATTTTTCCTTGTTAATTGCTGGAGAAGAAGAAGTCAAAGAAAAATTTTTGATGCAAAACTCTCCTTTTTACAGCTCTCAAAAAGCCTTCAAATTGATCCAAAAATCTGCCAAAACCATCAAAAACCTCCCTCAAAAACACCCTTAACCGGTCGGATCCACAGGCCCAACCCGGATCCGCCATGCACAGGCCATGCGGCACCCCGCGTTGCGTCCAGCGCAGCCCGGCCCAGCCCACGGGCGCGCCACGTGCACGCGCAGCGGGCACTGGCGCAAGCGATGCCGGTGCACCCTTCGTGCACCGGTCGTGCGCCCGCCCCTCCTGGACTTGGTGGATGCCGCCCGTGCACCCGCGCTGCACCCTCCGATGAACGGGCCGTGCGCCCATCCGCCCGTACCCGGTGCAGCGCTCCCCGTGCACCCGCGCTGCACCCTCCTGTGCACGGGCCGTGCGCCCATCCGCCTAGACCGGGTGCACGCATAGAAAACACCCAACTTCTTTACTTTACTTCCAAAATACCCAGAAATAGTGTATTTCGCATAGTTTTTCGTACTGAGTTCATTTTTCTCGTCCATTTGGCGAACCGAAAATCCCAACATATCGAAAAAGTATCGCCAAAGCTCTCTGATCTAACTGTACAACCATCACAGTGCTCCTGCTCATCACATTCCTACAGTTTTTCGCACTGGATCTGATTTTCACATCCTTTTTGCGCATCGACAGCTCTAACACACCCAAAAGGTGCCAACAAGCCATGAATCCACCTGTCACGCCCCGGGGTCGAAACTGCGACCCGGGCCCGCCAACAGATCCGCCATCTGTACGGAAACTACCGCACAGACGAAGCGTCTACCCTGCAAGTCAGATCTAGAACTAAAAACATGTATTAGAGCCGAGACTATAAATCAAAAGCTAAAGAAAACAACACTGAACATCGAAAATAAATAAAGCTCTACTAATACATAATTCTCAATACAGGTCTCTCAAATCCAAAATAAAATACAAGCCTCACCCTCTCAGTACTATAGTGGAAACATAAAACTCATAGGGTACATCTACCTCTGACTCAAAATGCTGGTAAGGAACTACTCGGCCACGTCCTCACCTCGATTAGCTGTCTCCGTGCGAGCTAGGTCGGAACAGCAGCCTCAGAAGACCTGTCACCGCAGCGGGTGTGAGATCTACTGCAGAAGGTAGATCTCTGTGGGTACCGTCATCAACATCCACGGTATGCCCACTAAGTCTACTGGAGGCACAACAAATAGGTATGCAAATAGAAAAAGGGTAAGCAGGAAAGAAACTGCAACTAACATGTATCAACATCATGCTCAAGGAACTCTACTCTGACCCTGCTATGCATACACTCTCACTGCTACTAATATGCCTCAAGTACCATGCTCAAAGGGAAACACATCAATGAACATGCTATGCCATCACTCTCTCATATCACCCAATCTCAATGACTGCCTCATAGGGTCCAGTCAAGCCTGCGCCAAACCTACTGCCACCTCATCCACACTGGGACGGGACTTACGTAGGGCGTCCCACACGGACTATCTCAAGCGAACTCTAGTGTATCAACTAGTCGCATCATCGCAGCCTCATCAGGCTCGGTATCATCATCGCACCCGGGGCGTAGCTCGAGGGGAGCGACCCCACCGAACTCAAGTATCACATCTGTCTCACTGTCTCATAAGCGGCACATCCAGGCTATGATCCTCAATCAAACAGATCGAAAACTCAATGCTCAACTAGCATAACTCAGTCGGAAAAAGACTCCACGACTAAATCAAATCGGTATCTCAAAGCTCAAACACTCTCACAACTGTGTCGGAGAACCCTCAACGACTCAATCTGATAATGCACGACCCGTGGCCGAGTCGGGAAACCTCCACGACTCGATCTGCCAGAACCCCAAGATCCTCAAAGCTAAGTGGGAGAATCACCTCCACCACTAAATCAGAAACACAACCCAGGATCTAGAATCATCCCAACAAGGAAGGAAACTCTCATGACACTAGAAACTCGACACATGATGCTCTAAAAATATACTCGGCCCTCTGGCACGAGTACTCATGCAACTCGAACAATCTGGACCATTCATAGTGTTCTCAATAATTAAAAACCCTTTTTAAAACGGAGTTTTACTTAAAACGGGGTACTAAAATATTATGAAGGTCCAGATTCAACCTGAATCTCAAAAGGATGTGCAGTCTAGTGCCAAATAATCTCTAGAACATACTAAAAATGTCTGGGATTCAGGAATGTCATTTTACAATTTTCTAGGCAACTATCAGATTTATCAATGCACAATAATTAAGCTAGCATGATCAATATGCTTACAGAAGCATTAGAGGGCATTCCATAAATCTCGAAGAAATTTCAACCCACCTGGAATGCTTTCCGTAGACCAAGCCGAAGTTGGGGATGTGCCGAGCCACTAACCGATGAAAATCCAAAACTGCGCCGCGCGCGCGCGCACTGTCGCGCACTCCGAAAAATTCCCGGGAGCTCACTCCAAAGCCACGAGTCCTCTACCAACTCACTGCGCACCTCGGCTCCTTCTCAGCGTACCCAGCACCACTCGTGCATGCAAGTATGCGGCTGTTGCGGCCCCGCGTAGTAACTCCAACAGCACAAGCTGTTTTCAGCGCAAGCAGAGAAAAAGAGAGAAGAACACCTTCAAACTAACTCAATAAATTGCTCCAAATCCATGTAATAAATCCAATAGCTCAACAAGGGAAAATCAGTCAACTTACCTCTGATGAAAGTTGATGCGCGCGCCGCTCAGCTTCTCTCCAAGCAGCAGGAACCTAAGTTGCACTCTTCTTCTTCTCCTTCACTTCCTTGCTTTCCTCTTATCTTCTTTTTCCTTAGTTCATGTCGGAGAAGAAGCAGGGTGAAAAGCTTGTATAAATAGACCACGTTTGGGGCAAACACATAAAGGAAGTGAAATTACCCTGTTGCCCTCCAAAATATCTAAGCAGACCAAAATTCGAGCTCTCTATGGGCTGTGTACCGGTACCCCAAGATGGGTACCGGTACACCACATGGAGTTCCGAAACAAAGGGGCTCGTTCCGGAACTCAACACTCCAACACCCCAATCCGAGCTGCAGCCTCTGCTTTCCTCCAGCTTGCATCCATTTCGCGCCGCCGACTCACTTTTCGCCCCGGAAGCTTCCGCCACAGTCTGAAATCATCCGAACCTCGGTGTAAATATAAAATACACATGCTCCAAGAATTTTCAGATTTTTCTGTGAACAATTGCGGAATCGGTGCTCAATGCAAAAATTCGTTCTCTACACCGCGCGCCCGCGCGGTACCCTCTGATGGTCTCTCTTCCACCAACAGCAACACCAACACCAACCAAAAAACAACAACTAAATAAAAATCTTAAAAACCCAAGCTTCAAAAAAACGAACTTCTACACCTCCAACAAGTTCTTCGCGCGCGCTCCGCGCGGCTCCGCGCGGCTACTAACAATAGATTCGCGCCGCCAAGACGATCAAAACCCTCTTTTACTTCCCTTCAATTCTTCTTATTTTTCTCCTCCTTTCCATTCCTCTCATTCCTCTGTTTGAGGTAAAATCCTCTGTTTGAGTTTGGAGGAGACGATGACAAGGCACTTTTAATTAATTAGTGGCTGGTGGTGCATGATGCATAGTGGCAAGGAATCCAACTCTCTCTCCAAACACCAACACCAACACTAACAACCCAACCTCTTTTAATTCCTTTTTCTTCTTTCTTTCACTAATTCCTTCACAGGAAACACTAATTAGTCCAATAAATAATTAATTTAATTACATAATCCAATAATAGCCACACCAACTCACTTTTTGCCCTCGGGCCTCCGCATCAGTCCGGAACCTTCCGAACTCCGCTATAATCTGAAAATACACATGTTCCAATAAATTCCCAATTTCTCTGCGCACAATGGCGGAGTCGGTACACAAACAATACCAGTCCTCTAACGACGCACAATGCCCGAAAAATTTCGATTCAAGCTAGGGCTTCCGCTGTAGTAACCGTGGGTTTATTTGTCGTTCTGGACCTTCTTTTGAATTCTATTGATCTACTTTTCGACTAAGGGGTCCGGGGGTGACTTGTGTTTTTTTGTGTTTTCTGGGCAGACCGTCGGGGCTCGCGGGTATTTTTGGAAAATAAAGCTCGTGAAACGGAGATCGGCGGCGCGATCGGTTTTGGATTCCGACTCCGGAATCTCCCGAAATAAATTCTAGAAGTTTTAGTACGGTTCAGGCGACTTGCACAATTACCGAGGCAGATCGGACCCGGGTTGGTACCCAAGTCGACTAGTTATTTGGCTTTGGAATTAGGTTTGGGCTGCCCCCACTTCCTTTGTTAACCCGATCCTTTTCCTTCTAGGTCGCGACTTGAGTTAGGGTATTATTTTTCCTCCTTCTTGCCCTGGACGTAGGTCACAAGGAACGAGGAAGCGGAACCCTTTTCCCAAAAATCTTCTCCCTTCTACCGGCGGAACCGAGGACCAAGCGGAGGTGGTTAAGGAGGGGGGGAAACGATCGCTCACCCCAAGGAATCCGGCAAGCAAGGGCGGGGCGAACCTTTCCTATTCCTCCTTCTCCATCGGCGGAGCGGGAACACCGTGATCGGTGAGTCCTTATTTAATTTCGGGTTTACTGCATTTAATTTTTAGGGTAGGTTGAGACGGATCGTCGCACGGAGGAGGCGAGACCCTACGGTCGGCCGCACGCCGCCGCTACGGGGGCGCCGCACGGACCTGGGCGCCGTGCGGGGTGCCGCCCGCGCGTGCGGGCTGCACGCCGCGCAGACCTGGGCGCCGCGCGGGGCGCTGTCCGCGCGTGCGGGCTGGGCGCCGCGCGGGCCTGGGCACCGCGCGGGGCGCCGCCCGTGCGTGCGGGTTGGGCGCCGCGCGGGCCTGGGCACCGCGCGGGGCGCCGCCCGCGCGTGCGGGCTGGGCGCCGTGCGGGCCTGGGCACTGCGCGGGGCGCCGCCCGCGCGTGCGGCCTGGGCGCCGCGCAGGCCGGGCACCGTGCAGCCCCGCCGCCGCCACTGGGTCCGACCGGGCCATCGCCGTTTCCACGACCGACGGGCGAGGGTCGCGTCCAGCAACGGAAACTGGATATTCCTTTCTGCTGCTCTCGATTTATTGTTGGTGAGTATCTGATTCGTCCCGGGGGTCTTTGTAGATTCGGGGAGCGTGCCGGGACGTGGAGGAGTCGAGCATTGATCGCCACAAGCGACAGGTGGGTTTTTTATTCTTAAGTCTCAGCAGTTAATTCTATCATGTTGGACGGGGTCAAAACCTTATGTGTAATTGGGTTAAACATGGTAGGGAGGCATCAATTATTCGTTACGGCGTTACAGTTCTTGTGATTAGATATGCATATTGTTTCATATGGTTCTCATGCATGGATAGGTGCATGTTGTGAATATATATTACTTCATACGGTGCTCATACATAGATATGCATATATTGTCTCACATGGTTGGAATACATGCACATATATATATATTGTTCACGATTACTATGCTCGGCTGCAACACGCGCACCCGCGGTTTGGCCACCGCAAAGGGTGTGCTTTTCCGGAAAAGTGGTCGATGACCCGTGTATACCCACAGGACGGAGTGGGGCCTCTTTAGTTGTGGGGCTTGGATGCACCAAGGTGTGAGCGGTGCGACCCGTCGGTTTAGTTGTCCGACGAGGGAGCGGTGCGACCCACTCGGTTTAGTTGTCCGACTTGGGCGCGGTGCGATCCGTCGGTTTAGTTGTCCGGCGGGATCGGGTATTGCAGGTTTACAGGTGTTTGACTTTACTTTTCCCTTGCGAGGGTGGTTGCTCCGGATAGGCTACGGTTGGACGTTTTTCTTTACCTGCTTTACTATTATCATTTTTATCTAGTCGCTGACTTCCCACTTTGCGACAGGGTCCTACAGTGGGGAGAGTTAGGCGACGGTGAGGCCGCGGCAGGAGATTCTGGGTCCCTGGAGACCTGAACAGTATTTTTATCTCTTTCTTTCGCATTCCATTTGCTATTTGTAGATTGTGGATGGTTCTCGATACCCTCGTGGGGTCGGTGTGGATGTCGGTATGGTGACTATTTAATTGTTTATTTTTTCCTTACCTCTCTGTCGGCCGTTTTGGAAAATAAAAGAGCAAACAAAAGAAAAGATTGCGAAAACTTCTATTTCAAAAAAACTCGGGTGTCGTGTGGGCACCGTTTTCAAAACCTTATGGGTTTATGTTGCTTTCGAAAATGGATTTCAAAATCTAAGTGTCGTGTGGGCACTGGTTTCCAAAACCCCTGAGTTTATGTTGCTTTCGAAAAAGAGTTTTCAAAATATGGGTGCCGGGTGGGCACCGTTTCAACCTTGTGGATTTATCCTTTTAAACTAAACGGCCGTGAGTCTTTTTCAGCGCATTGTGAATGGTTGTATGTTCTGGATTGTTGTGATTGATTGTTTACCCGTTAATGAACATTGTACAATTCGTTACGCCGTGCATATACAGGGGAGACTCTGTCCGTTTGTAGAGTGATCCTGTATATGCGGCGGATCTGGGCACGTGCTGGGGAAGAAGGTTTCAAAAAAAAAAATACCTACCTTTGTAATTCGTTTCCGCTAAAAATAATCCCCCGGGGCGTGACATCCGCGTTGATCCGAATCAACCCGAACTCAACTGCAACCAAATATGGAACACGTCCGAGGCGATTTCTCCGCACCTCGCCATCTTGCGAGGTCCGTACACTCCACCAAGTCCCTGTACTCTACACCACCAATAACACAAATCGCAAGAATCCAGGTCTTCACATCCCAGTGGTGTCACGCCCCGAGGGTAATTGGAAAGCGAAAAACGACCCAATTTTTTTTCTTTTTCTAAAAGCCTTTACCCTCCGGCGCGTGCCCAGGCCCGCCACATATGCAAGGTTACTACCCAAACGAACAGAGTCTCCCTTATATATGCACGGCGTCGCACAACATATAATCATTAACCCTCACTAGTTTAACATACACATTCTCACACAAGGGATCACATAACTTGTACATCATTCAAAAGAAATTCGCTCACTCGGCATACTCCAATTTGAAAGGATAAAGCCACAAGGTTTTAAAATAGTGCCCACCCGACACTCTGTTTTAAAAATCCATTTTCGCAATCATTTTATCTTTTCAAAACCTCCACATACATATCCAACCATCACAAGATAAGAATAAAATATCAAAGTTTACTATCCCAAGTCATTACGGTATTCATGTTCCAACGTTCCAAGTATTCATATCACATCATCCATATAACGAGTTGTTCAAGTATCATGCCATCCATATCCACTTAGTGTAAAACAAAAGAGGAGTAAAAAGGGTCATCGAAATGACGCGAATGCAATGTCACTCGTGGGCCGATGCCTCTCCTCGTTCCCGCCTGATTTTGTCACATGGTGGGAGTAAGTGACCAATATAAAGGAAAGGAAATAACCAATAACGTAATCATAATATGCTGTAAGCGAGTACAAAAAGTAAGTAGGACAACAAACCGTAAACCGGAACATCCATTCCAATCATACCATCCCTTAGTCCGTAGACCTAAGGAATAACCAACCTTGCTCAATCCATTGGTGCTCTTCTAACCCTCCCCTTAACACCTCAGAGGGCCCGTACGCAATCCCCGCGTAAAGTTCACGGGTCCTTAGACCAACTTATCTGGAAAAGTACACCAATGCAGTGGCCAAACTGCTGGCGTACGTGATAGCGCCATGAGCCTCAAAACCTATAATTGTAGTGTAAGAATTTGAATTTTTGTAAATAAATAAATAAAGGAAAATAATAAAAGCCAAGTTGAATTTTGAATCATAAATGGCCCAAATAACGAAAGTGCCCCTTTTCTGCAGTGTAATTTGCACAGTAAATGGGGCAGAAATATCGCCTTTCAATCCGAGCCTGATCTCTAAAATTCGAGACCACCAGTGTGACCGTCTCGTCGAACTGATCGAAAACCATATTCAGCAAGTTCAGATCCGACGGTCGAATCTTCTAGAAATCAGCGAAGAAGCGGGCGGGACCCGCGACTTAAGGGGAGTAGTAAGTGAACAGTAATGAACAGTAAAACCCTTTTTCGAATTTCCCTAAGTGCTAACTTTGGCCAATTCGCCATCCGGAAACCAGTTATAGCACTTCAAATAGTCGATTTGAACGGTTTCGTCGTTCTGGACGCAATGGCGCTGACGGAATTTCTGTTTGACAACCCTAGAGTCTCGAAAAACACGATAAACTGTATTTTGGCACAGTCTAGATGGACTGAGAATTTATATGAGCGCTTTCTCGAAAAACGAAAATCGCTACCTGATAGGTTTCGTCTAGCCGGACGTCGTGGCAAAGTCCGTTTTTCGAATTGACGATTAAAAAGTCTCGAAAAGTGTGAAAAATGTAGAAAAATGCAGTAAATTGCGCAAAACCCCCTATAATTTGTACCTCGTTTTGCGTGCCACTTCTTGGAGAGGGACCTAACTGCGAATGAAAGTTGCTGTGAGGGACTGGGCATTAAATACCAAGTGTGGAGGGACTAATTTGTAATTGTGCTACATGTATATATAAACCTATAGCTAGGGTTAGGGTTCCTCAAACCCTAAACCTCGTAGCCACCCTCCAGCCGCAGTCACCCAACGACCCTCTCCCTCTGCCGCACTTCCCGGACCACCCCGCACCGGCCGCCGCCTTGCCATCGCTGGAGAAGAAGATTGATCAAGCAATTATCTTGATCTCGGGTGCTTGAAGGGAGGAGGTGATCGAGAGGTCCTAGGCGATCAAGACTTGAGCCTGTGGACTCCTCTGGGTGGCCGCGTCCAAGCTGAGGTGACCCCGTGCCCTGCCGCCGCCGCGCGCCGCCGCAGCCATCCTCCTCTCCTTCCATCTTTCTGGCGAGGTGAGTTTATGGAACATTCTTCTTTAAGTTGGTTCTTGGGCATGACCATGGTGCTCCTGACACCGAGAGCATTGATCGGGTGCAGGCTGAGCCGGCGCCGCCGACCCGATCGCCGGCGGGAGCCGTCCCATCGGATTATCATTGTCTCGGTCGATCTTCAGCACCGCGGTTATCCGGCCGATCAAACCAAGATCAGCACCGTTGAACCTCACGCTCTGGACGACTGCAACCTCCCCACTAGAGCTGAGCTCGATCGGATCAGGATCGGTGCCGCGCGGGGAAGCCCTAGAAATCGGCTTTCTTCAACTTTGGCCGATCTCGGCCGTCTGGCGCCGCCGCTGCCTCCCGTCGCCGACCACCACTGCACCGAGCTTCCTGGCACCGAGTTGGAGTTCTTGGTCCATCTCGCACCGGCCCGGTGTGACCTCGCCGGAAACCGCCATTAACGGCTATTGATCTTCGGCCGAGCTCCGCCGCGGCGGCTTGCCGACGATCCCCGGCACCGGAAAACCGACCAGGTGAGCTCCTCTGGTCCTTAGGGACTCTCCCATCAACTTGCATGGAGATCTTGACGTCGGGTCTGTGATTACCAGGGTTGCACCCGCATTGGCCCAAACCTTCATCTCCGGCGAACCCCGGCATCTCGAGCTCCGGCCAACCACCCAGGTAAGATCTACAGACCCTAATGAAGCTCCCCATGAATTTGTTTTGATCCAGAATACCCCCTGCAACTCGGCTCCAAATCTTGCACCCGAGGCCATCCTCTCGGGCTCATCTCCGACCGCCGCCGCCTCCGGCCGCCGGGGCTCGACCCCGCATGGACCCGAGACCTCCTGGGGACCTCCTCTAACCTATGCTCCCCTCTGAAACAGGACAGAACCTGTTTTGCTCCAAGGTGACCAACCCGAGCCCTAGCCCGAGCTTAGGTGTTGCTCCGGCCACTGCTCCGGCCGACCTCCGGCGCGCACAAGGTGAGCACTGCACTCCTCTGTCCTTATTAACTACCATGCTCCAGTTAGTTCTCAATATGATCAAGTATATGTTAAGATTCAACATAGTTGTAAATTGGACATTAGAACATTATGGGCCAACTTTGAAATCGGGCCCCGTGCCAACCAAACCTTGTGAGCACGGGCTCCGTCTCGACGCAACGGACGCGCTGAAACTTACGACGTCATTGTTGGACCCCCGGATTGCAAGAACAAGCTGAAACAGTCACATAATCTAGTGTTTTCATGCAATTTTTAATATTTTATGGACCAACTTGCAAATTTATCACCCTGGCTGCCCTTAGACAGTACTTACGCACCACCTAGCCATTTTGTTAGGGTTTCGTAGGTCCTCGTTGACCGGGAATCGGATTTTGATCGATAAATCGGCCTATTTGACCCGTTTAAGCTTTCCGTTGATGTCGTGTCGTCGGGATGGGTTTGTGCGAGTCTATTACTGATCAGATCTTCTTATACAGGGCCCAGTTGTTCAGCGCCAGCCTCCCAGTAGCTGTGCGGGAGTTCGAGGGTCTGCCTTCATCCAGGTGGGTTATCTTCGAACCGGGCCTCAGCTTTTTGGCCCTCTGGTTGCTTTAGTCCAGTCGGACCCCTATTTTTGATTGCCCTGCTGATTATATATATGACCTATCTTGACATATGCTGATCCCTTTGACATATCATGATTCCACTGATTGACACTGACTTGATTAGACCTGTGCTTGAGATTACTTGTTCACGATCAACTGATTATTGTATACATACCCCCCATGATTATCACTGATAGAGTTTGATCTGCTCGAGACACATCATATGTACCTACTTATCAGCTTTTGTATTCCTGTACATAGATTTGCATGATTCCATGATACTGCCGATTCCTGTCATTTGAGATGTTACCGGATATATTGTCGATATGCATGATTGATTGATCCTGATTGATAGATATAGACAGATGATTCCCTGTTGGGATCTCGGCACGTTGTCGACTACCCGGTCACTAGACCGTGAGATTGAGCATTATGATTTGCCATGCACTGCTGTACTTCACGAACATGGCCGGGGTCGCTCCCCGTGGAGCTTGTTCTTTACCGGTAGAGTGGTCTGATGATAGACCCGTGAGCCCTTTGCATCGAGACTGCTTGGCGTCTGTGAAGTGCAGGGTTATGTCAGCCGAAAGGGTGCCGAACAGTGGCATTGCCTGAGGTCCTCTGAGACCAATAGTGGCGCATGATTGGGTACTTGGGTTCTACCTTTGATGCATTGCTTTTACTTGTACTGTTGCTCAGATATTTCCAGTATTGCTATCTGTAGACATGCTTTCATCACTTGCAGTTCTTATACATGATTCTTGTAGTTACCTTTTATTTCCAGCATGTATGATCTACAGTTTTATGATTGCTGATTACTGTTATATCTTGATCCCCAGTATACTTGCCTGCAGTTCTTATCCTGATTATTAGTAGATCTTTCTTTTCAGCTGTACCTATAGATCCTTACTATCCGCAGATTTTAGTACCCAGTAGGTACGATTAGCTGATCCTCGGCTCGTCGTGCCCACTGGGATACATGTACAGTGTATCTCACACCCCCTGGGTGACCATTTTTCAGGTCCGTCGGGGGGAGGGATAGCGGGACGATCCAGTGAGCCTGTTACGATAGAGCTGTCCCCATGAGCATATATATTGATGATTCAGGATCCTTGATGACTTTTGCAGACTTTGATTTTCCGCATTTCATTCCAGTTTATATTTGATTTAGACATTTAAAATAATGATGTAATAACTGATTTTGAATTATTCTTGCTGAGTAGATTAGCAGTAGTTAATGAGATATCTGTTGCTCTCTGATGATGTTTATTAGCCGTGCATATATAGGGGAGTCTCTGTTCTTGGGATAGAGGGTCTCCTATATGTGTGGCGGTCTATTGCGCCCAGTTTGCGAACTCTGATTTCAAAAAAAAAAAAAAAAAAATTTTACCGGATTTTTAAAAACTCGGGGCGTGACATGTAGACTATATCGTGGTAGCTGTACCCGATAAAGTCAAGTGTCTTGCCTTGTCCTTTTTTTGTATGTATTAATTTTGCCAACCAAACAACACTTTATCCTTCCTTTTTCCTTAAAACAGTTATGCCAAAAACACAATTTAAAATAAAAGGGGGAGGAGGACTGGACACCATGGTCCAACAACATCCCCTACCTTAGTTAGATTACCCACCTCAAACGACGAAGAAAACTCCCACAATCTGTCACGCTCCGGGGTCGAAACTGTGACCCAGGCCCGCCAACAAATCCGCCGCCCATACAGGAAGCCCCGTATAGACGAAGCGTCTAACCTGCAAAAGATACTACAACTACAATATAGATATCAGAGCTGAAAAGTTGTAGTGTCCACGGTTTTCCATTCAAGTCACCTTCGGAACTTACGGTATTTTCGTTACCTTGTTTTGGTCGGATTAGTTTTTCTCCTTATAGTGTTCGAAAAATAGAGTACCGGCGGTGCGAACGGCTCTAAATTTCGGTGAGCGGAACTCCTGTTATCTTCTTCCTAAGTTTGCTATGTGCAAAGGGTTAGAATGCTCATGTCGGTTGTAGGCTCCTTAAAATCCGTGCCAATTTGAGGCAATTTTCGAATGGTGTAAAAGACGAATTGAGGAATATATAGTATTTGTTACAAAAGATCAAGATTGTTATAACAAGGTAAGGGTTGTTGGAAAATTTAGTAAAGTGGTTATTGTTGTTGCGGATCTCTTATAAATAAAGGGGTTCGGGTAATGATTTCTACTTTACACACTCAAAAAGAGAATAGAATCCTAGTTGTTTGAATCATAACAAGAAAGATCTTCGTCTTCTTCCTCGAAGGCTTCGTCGGAACACGGGAGTAGGGATCGGCTTCTTGTTGGAGCACCGGACGAGGGAGCGGCGGACCGACAGAGGAAACCGGAGAGCGGAGGGAGGAGCCGACGTTGTACCGTTACCTTCTCCGACCCAAAGGTGCGTCGTGGTGGTTTTCGATGTTTCTTATGGATTTTAGATGGTGTTTTCATGGATCTTGTTGGGTTCTTTTGGGCGTTGGTGGTGTCAGATGTCGCGTGCGATGTGAGTATTGTGTTAAACGGGAGGCTGTCGTCGCTGTCGGATTAGACGGGAGGCCGCCGCCGTCGTTAGATGTAACGGAAAGCCACCGTCGCCGTTGTTAAACGGGAGGCCGCCGTCGCCGTCATCATGTTCGCAGGTTTGTTGCCACAATAGGGGTGGTCGCGGAGTCGCCGCCGGAGCCACGGAGGGCGATGGGGCAAACAAAATTGGAAAAAAGAGTGGTTTACTATTCATTCGGCCTGGCCCATCAAGCGCGGTCCACGCCCCAGGCATTACTTGTATGGAGCACATTGTGAGCTATATACGGATCATCAGAGTTTGAAGTACTTGTTTACTCAAAAAGAATTGAACCTCCGACAAAGGCATTGGTTGGAACTCCTAAAGGACTATGATTTGTCTATTCACTACCATCCGGAAAAGGCAAACGTAGTGGCGGACGCCTTGAGTAGAAAGACCCCAATCGAAGGATTGGCATTAGAAATAGTCACTAAGAAAAAGGGTTTGCTTGTGGAGTTCCAAAGGTTTGGTTTGGAGGTAGTATCACAGGGTACTGTTGCGAGACTTTTTACATTGGAGGTTAAACCGACTATTTTGGATCGCATCCGTGAGGGAAAGCAGGCGGATGTGGAGTGTCAGTGCATACGTGATCGGATTACATCGGATTCGGACGATGAGTTCACCCTCGAGCACGATGGATTGATTCGATGTCGAGGGTGGTTGTGTGTTCCGGATAAGCCGGAATTAAAGGATGAGATTTTGACTGAAGCGCATCGGACGCCGTATACCCTACACCCCGGTGGGACTAAGATGTACAAGGATCTGAAACAGACCTTCTGGTGGCCAAAGATGAAGGAGGATGTGACTCGTTTTGTTGCACGTTATTTGGTATGTCAGCAGGTCAAGGCTGAGCACCAACGACCTGCGGGAAAGTTACATCCACTTCCTATCCCGCAATGGAAATGGGAATGGATTACCATAGATTTTGTCACGGGGCTTCCACGATCGCAACTTGCGCATGATGAGATTTGGGTCGTGGTTGATAGGTTGGCAAAGTCGTCACATTTCCTGCCTATTCATACTACTTGGTGTTGGCGTAAAAAATATATATATATATAATGAAAAAATAGGGGGAAAGATTATGGTTGGTCTGTAATATTGATTTGTTTATATATTTCTAATAAACCCCGTATAAGTCCAAAATTTTTAACATATTAATAATTTGGATCCAACAAATTTTACTGTAAATTCAAGCCCCCTTAGTAGGCCATTTGTGATCACAACCTTATAGCCCATCAATTTTTTTTTAGTCACCAAATCAGTCAGATTCTATTTTTTCTGCCTAGAGGGCCTTATATTATAGTCAACTTCTTGTTTAAAGATTCAATTTCAAAAATTATGTTCAAATTGAATTTTGAATTTCAAATTTTTAACTAAATTCCAATCAAATTTTGAAATTTTGAATCCAAGCAAATTTTCTCGTTCGTTAATCCTATTCAATTTCGATATTTGAATCCCTAAACATATTCAATTTTGAAATATGAACATTCCCACAACATATTCGATTTTGAAATTTAAAATTTAAAATTTGAATATAACCATATTCCCTCAACATACTGAAATTCGAACATAACCGTTCAATTTTGAAATTTGAACATATTCAATTTTGAAATTTAAAATTTAAATACAACCATACTTCCTCAAATTTGAACATATTCAATTTTGAAATTTGAAATCTAAAATTTAAAACCATACTTTTTCAAATTTGAACATAGCCGCTCAAATTTAAAATTTGAATATATTCAATTTTGAAATTTGAATATAACCACATTCCGGCAATATTGTGATTTTTGAAATTTGAACATAACCTTTCAATTTTAAAATTCGAACATATTTGATTATGAAATTTGAAATTTGAAATTTGAAATTTGAATATAACAATTCTCTTAACTTATTCAAATTTGAAACACGTTTTCCCTCAACAAACCCGCACACGTTTTTTCCTCAACAAACCCCCGTACATTTTTTCCTCAACAAACCCCCGTACATTTTTTCCATTTCCACTCACGTTTTTCCTTAACGAACCCCAACAAATTCCACGCGATCTCTCTCACACCCAATATACCAACCCATCCCTACTATAAATAGAGAAAATAGAAAGAAGAATTGGTACAACGCATGTCACGCCCCGTGGTCGAAACTGCGACCCGGGCTCGCCAACAGATCCGCCGCCTGCACGGGATTTACCGCACAGACGAAGCGTATAACCTGAAAATGAGATCTATAGTTATACAAATATCAGAGCTGAAAAGAAACTACACTAAAGAAATAAAAACTGAACAGCTGAAATCACTATAAAACAAAAGTCCAAACACAAAGTCCACTCACTAAACATAAGTACAAAATCACTGTTCAGTACAAAAGTGGAAACCAAAATACATGTGACTCTACCTCTGACTCAACAGACTCGGGTAGGAACTAGTCGATCACGCCCTTACCTCCGTCTGATGACTCCGCACGAGCTGATCCCGGAACAGCCTCCTCAGGAACACCTGTCACCACAACGGGTGTGAGAACTACTGCAGAAGGTAGTTCTCAGTGGGTACCGTCACCAAAGTCCACGGTATGCCCACTAAGTCTACTGGAGGCAAACAGATAGATAGATAGATAGATAGATAAAATGCAAGCTGGAAATAAAACTATCGCTAAATGCCTCAAGTACCATGCTCAAAGGAAAAACCATATAAGAACATGCTATGCAATCCCCCGCTCACATCACCCAATCTCAATGACTGCCACATACGGTCCAGTCAAGCCTGCGCCTAACCTACTGCCACTAGCCCACAAGGGACTTGGACTTACGTAAAGCGTCCCACACGGACTATCTCAATCTCACGCAAAGCGAACTCTAGTGTATCAACTAGTCGCGTCATCAACACGTATCAGGAGCGTAACTCGAGGGGAGCAACCCCACCGAGCTCAAGTATGTCTCAACTGTCTCAACAAGCCCAGGCTACAATCCACGATCAATCAGATTGGAAAACTCGAATATCAATAACCCGACTCATGTCTAGATCGGAGAACCCTCCACAACTCAATCTGATATGCCCTCACCAACCCCCAAGACACTAGTAAAAACCATACACAAGTCAAATAAAAACCCCTCGGCCCCCAGGCACGAGGTCACCAGCACCCTGGGACTGTCATCTCATTGGCAATCTCACAATTTAAAAAAAAAACCACATTTAAAAATGTCGATTTTACCTTAAAACCGGTTTTATGATTTTTAAAACGATCCCGGTGCAAAAGTAATGCTCTCTAACCATGCAAACTAGTGTCCTACAGTACCGGGAGTATACTAAAAATAATCTGGGATTTTACGGAATTTTTTGGAATTTTCCTAGGCAACTATCGGATTTACGAACAGTAAAAATATTACACTAGACATGATCAAAATGCATACAGAAGCATTAGGAGGCATTCCATACAATTTGGAAGAATTCCAACCCACCTAAAATGCTCTTCGTAGGCAACGCCGAAGTCGGGGTCGCGCCGAAACCACGATTTGTCGAAACTCCGAAACGCGCCGTGCGCGCGCGCACACTGTCGCGCACCCCGAAAAAATCTCCGGAAGCTCAACAAGCAACCTCGAATCCACTAAAAACTCCCTGTGCACCTCGGCTCTCTCTCAGCCAAAACCCAACATGCACACGTGCATGCATGCATGCACCCTCGGCCCCGCACAGTAACCGTCCAAACAAGCCAAGCAGCA
Organism: Tillandsia fasciculata; assembly: GCA_029168755.2. Lineage (NCBI taxonomy): Eukaryota > Viridiplantae > Streptophyta > Magnoliopsida > Poales > Bromeliaceae > Tillandsia > Tillandsia fasciculata. Next base: position 11,576,518 of record CM054944.1, on the reverse strand, counting down.
CAAGCTGCACTCAACAACATGCATGGAAAGAGAGAAGAAAGAATCCAATTTCAACTCAATAAATCACTCCAAATACATACAATAAATCCAAAAGCCCAACTAGAAGTATCTGCCAACTTACCTTGTATGTAGCTCGTTGCGCGCGCGGCTCAGCTCAACTCCAAGCAGCAGGAAATCAACTTGCACCCTCCTTCTTTCCTCTCCTTCACTTTCTCTTCCTTGCTTCCTTCTTTTCTTTCTTGCTTTTCTTTCCTTAGGTTGTCGTGGAGAAGGAGCAGGGTGAATGGCTATATATAAAGACCAAGTGTAGGGCAAACACAAAAGGGAAGTGAAATGACCTCAATGCCCCTCTAAAAATCCATGTCAGCAAAAAAAAAAAAAACACGTTTCCTGTTGCTGGGTATCGGTACCCCAAGCTGGGTACCGGTACCCCACATTAAGTTCCGGAACACAAGAGCTGGTTCCGGAACTCAAGTGCTGGTTCCGGAACTCAAGTGCTGGTTCCGGAACCCAGCTTCTTGTTCCGGAACTCAACAACCCCAAATCCAAAAATCCTGCAGCAAGCTACAAAAACCACGCCGCCGACTCACTTTTTGCCCCGGAAGCTTTCGCTGCGCTCTGAAACCTCCCGAATCCCGCTGTAAACATAAAATACACATGTTTCAAGCATTTCCAAATTTTTCTATGCACAAATGTGGAGTCGGTGCCCAATGCAAATCCAGTACTCTACAACGCAACATCCCACCACAAAAAAAAAAAAATTCTCAGATTCCACCATAGATTCCACCACACATCGTACATTTTCAATTTCTATATTTTCAACTTCTACACCGCCGCCTGCCTTATCCTCTCATCATCTCCAATTCCCATCTTCAAGCTTTCCCATATTCAAGCTCAGATCAGGTAAAAGAGTAAGAAAAATAAAAATTCGAATCCCATCTCCTCTCATTTTCGTTTGTTTTGACTAAACCGATTCGGGTAATTTCTTCAGACATCCGGATTTAGGTTCAGTCAAAAGAATAAAAATAAAATAAAAATAAAAAGGGACTTCCTCGGATCCCAAATAATTTTAAAAAGAGACTTTTTCGGATCCCAAATAATTTTAAAAAGGGACTTTCTCGGATCCCAAATAACCTTAAAAAGGGACTTCTTCATATCCCAAATAATTTTAAAAAGTGACTTTTCGGATCCCAAATAATTTTTAAAAGGGACTTCTTCGGATCCCAAATAATTTAAAAAAAGAATTGTTGGGTTATATGAATAATTGGATCTAAATAGGGGAAAAAAATACCTAGAGGGGGGTGAATAGGTGTAAACTATAAACACTCAAAAAATTATTGCGCAATAAAACCCAATGCGGAAATAAAAATAACACGCAAGATTTTTACGTGGAAAAACTCCAAACCGGAGTAAAAAACCACGGGACCGATAACACGGCGAAATCCACTAGAATTAAAACACGTACAAGGTGATATAACGTACTCACAGACGACTCAACCTTTTCCATACGCTCCTAGTAGATCTTCTCCGCTCGCTCCGCAACGCTTCTCGAATCCACGATCTGCGCCCAACGCCGAATCCACGGCGTCCAACGTCGAATCCACGACGTCCGACCGAATCCACGGTCTTCACCCAGTAGCACGCTTCGAATCCACGAACGTACCTCGCTCCGAATCCACGAGAGCGGTTGCACCTTGAGTCCACAAGGCCACGCGAGTCCACGCGCCGATTTTGGGAAAATCGTTGTTTTTGGGTGGTGATGATCCGCCGAATACTTAGATTAGAAATAGATCGGAAATACCATCTAAGTATTCATTAATTTGATTCTACTCAAAATCTGAGTTTGGAAAACCTAGAATCAAATTAATCAATATAGATGAAGAAACATAGAATTAATCTAGTTATTTCCTTTCTTCTCTATATGTGGATTTTTCTTTTTCGGTCGTATCGGATCTACTTTGGATTGCCCTAGAAAAAGAATCATAGGGTCTATTTATAGGTTAGAGACCATTGGATGAAGATAAGTATCAAAAACTAACCTTTTCTGAAATTTTACAGGACGACGATCCGGATCGGATTGGGCGATCCGGATTGCCGTGACGATATAGACAATTTCCAGAAAAACAAGGGTTCGGGATCCGGATTGAAATCCCCGATCCGGATCGTTCATATATTTCAGCAAAAACCCATGTTCGGGATCCGGATCAGAATTGGCTTGGATCCGGATTGGATTTGCCAATGAACTAGCACCCTTCGGGATCCGGATTGGATTATCTGATCCGGATCCTGAACATGTCCCATGTCCAGTTTTTGATTTTTATGCAATTAAAAATTCATCCAAGTGTTTCTACACTATAAGAAGTATTCGGATCACAAAAAATAATTAGTTAAACATACCTGATCCTTTTGAATTCTTCTTTCTTGAGATTGAGGTATATGATCCAAACTTCTTTCATCTTCAATCTTCAAGACTTAATACATTCACGAAATACGCCAACTCAAATTCCGTAACAATCTCCCCCTTTGGCGGTTTCGTGACAAAACACAAATCCACTTAAGAAAATTCAAAAAGATATTTTTGTTGATATCACCATACAACAAAAATTTACAATGGAGATCGAAAATTAAATTCATGAGATAAACTCCTAAAACAGACTCTAGACTTAGACATCTGTACTCTCTGCAAAAAGAAATCATTCTTGACAAAAGAGATCGTTAGATACCTCAAGAATATTTAGCATTCAAAACCTAGCAGAGATAGAGTTTATACTCACTATGACATTCAGTAATTCAGATATGTAATAAGATCACAATCAAACATTGACATATCTTCTAAGCAATAAAATTCCAAATGTCATAACTTTGTTAGTAATCAAACAACTTGTTAGTAATAATACATGTCCAAATAGTTAGTCGAATAGTTAGTAGGGACATGCATCAAATCACAAAATAAAACCAAAAGTTGTGATACTTACCTTTCAAAGTTCAAAGTTTTCTCTCAAGCATTGTCAATTGACTGCTCAAAGTTCTCTAACTCTCTCCCCCTCTTTGTCACCAAACTTAGCCAATAATTACAAAACACAAGGAGAGTTAAAAAGTTTAAATTCAAACCAAGAACTTGAGAACTGAAGGAAATAAAACAAAAACAAGAACTTAAGAACCTGCAAAAGAGAAGATTAGAATAAAACATTATTCAGAATCCTCAGAGCTGATCCATCCTAACTTCTGAAACATTTTCTTGATGCGTTTGTTCATTGAAGCTTGCTCCTTCTTAACTTCTTTAAGATCTTTGACCATCAAAGCTTGTTCTTTCTTAACCTCTCTAAGATCCTCTTTCATTTCAGCGAACTCGTTTGACATGCGTTCTTGCTCGTTGGAGAGTCGCTATTGTTCCTTAAAGATTGAGTTAACCGAAGCATCATCATCAGAAGTTGATGGAGGTGCTTGCTGTGCAGAAGGAACAGGAGATGTTGCTCGTGGTGCAGAAGTTGTTGCTTGTGGTTGTGCTCTTTGTCGGGTAGGAGGTGATGGAGGATCATCTTGCTTAGTCGAGAGAGACTTCACTATTGTTGTTTCATTGATTGTTCCGAGACTGTACATATAGGAACTCGCACTTGTGTCGACTTTAAACTTTCGAAGGATGCGCATAATTATCATAGGATAAGGGAGTCTCTCTGTAGGGTGAGCATGTTCCACATAGCGCGCCATCCTTGACCAGATGAGGTAAGGAATGTTTAGGTTTGCTCAAACAAAGTCCCAAAGAGAGAAGATCGTTCCTTCAGTGCTTTGACATTGACATGTCTTTCGCCAATGCATTCCCTTTTCTCAAAATCTTTGATCCTTGCGGAGCTGATGAAGTCTTGTTGAGGAGGCTGGCTAGCAAGTGGTTCACGAATCGAAATGCCCTGAGCACTGCCTCTTTTTCTTGCACCGGTTTTTCTTTTTGTTCCGATTGGACTTGGATCCATAGGGGCTTTTCCTTTTTCTGCAGCAGTAGGCGGAGGCTTTGCCTTTGAAGCTTCAGCAGTTGCTTTCCCTTTTGAGACAATGGGGACATTTTCCTCGATCTCGAGGTTATCCCAGTCAATCGAATCCGTCTCTGTTTCCGTCTCGGACTCACTGTGAGTCTTCTTCGTTCGCTTAGCCCTTTTAGGCTTGACAGTATTCTTAGCATGAACCATGGCAGCGAGAAGAAATATAATCCAAGTGATCACTATTGCTGCGCGTGCTTTAAGATTTCAAGAAGTATCCTATGAAGAGCTCAAGAACATGAAAAATTGTTAATTTTCAAAAATTTGAAAAATTGTACCCAAACAATCATAATCATGTAGAGAGACTAAGAATCAAATTAGTTTTGCAAAAAGAATTTTAAAAATAGATCAATTGCATGATTTTCAAAAATTCCTATTATATGCCCTAAAACTGAACTTTCAGAAATCGAAGCCCAAAAATTCGTTAATCAAGAGAATACCTAGCATATAATCAAAACTAATCTACCCAGAGTTCTTATTTCAAAAGAAATTTGATCAAAAACCATTCACACACGAAAAAGTCCCATGATTTCTACTCACGTTTTGAGAAACAAGGAAAAACTGTGAAAAACCGAGATTTTGATCAATAAAACTTACTTGGAATCGAAGAACTTGAGTTTGGAAGGCTCCAAAATGCAAGAATTCTAGAGAGAGAAGCTCTAGAGACTTAAGAACAAAAGATTGGGTAAAAGAAATCAAAACCCTCTTGTTTTTATAAAACCCTAGCCGTGATCCGGATCGGATCGAGAATTGATCCGGATCGGCTACCCGCAGGAAATCCTGCGTTCGGGATCCGGATCACTTGTCCGATCCGGATCGGCTCCAACTTTTTCTTCAGAAAAATTTAGAAAAATTCCATAAAATCCAGAAAAAGTATGTAAGCACTTTTGTGCATCAACTTTAAACAAAATCATCGTTTCATACAACAAGAAATAGATTATGCAAAATCTATCAAAAATATTCAAAAATGAAACGAAAATTTATAGAAATTAAAACCTTAAAGTTGAACAACTTCAATTACATCTATCCTGATCTTATGTGTAATGCCTTTATCAAATCATCAATTTGGTAAAGAAAATGAAATACCAAGATCAATAGATGTTTGAAATCCCAGATAAGTTAGATAATATATCTAGACAATCTGTTGAAGGAGTGGCTCTTTGAGCATCTTTCATTAAAAATCCCACCTTATACCAACCATGAAATTTGACTGAGTCAAGTATTTCAATATGCATTTCATTTAATCAAAAAACAAAACCATGCTTGGTATACATGTGGTAGCTGCACACAGTACTCGGACGACCGAGGTGGTAGCTCTTTCCTCCATGTGGTGGTAGTTTTCACACTCCTCATTGGGATGTAACTCTTTCCACATCTTTTGAGCATTTTACATTTCTTTGACTCCCCCTCAATTGGCTATCAATTATTTAATATATAAGGTATTCAACCAAAAATTGATCTCGAATTCATACTCGACTAAGCAATCAAATAAGATAATGACTATACCAAGAGATCATTGAGAGAGAAATTGACTTTGATCACTTAAAAGATGGTTAATTAAATAAATGATCATTGCAACATTGAAATATTATGATATCAAAAGCATAATAAATTTCTAAATGCATGAAAGGATGCAATTAAAGTCAATTATGATTTATGCTCAATTAATGTCCTATGTACAAACATAGATAAAGAACAAAAACACAAAAACAAAACCTAACCTAAGCAAAGGTTTCAAAAAGAGGTTATTTCAAGGAAAGCATGCCAATTGCTTTACGCAAGTGAATAAAACGTTTTTGATCCAAAGGTTTTGTTAAGATGTCAGCTAATTGATCCTCAGTTGAAATATATGACAGTTGAAGAATATTTGATTCAACTAGCTCTCTAAGAAAATGATATCTAAGTTCAATATGTTTTGTTCTAGAGTGCAACACAGGGTTTTTAGAAATGTTTATAGCACTAGTGTTGTCACAAAAATGGTTACCGAAGTTGCTGAAATCCGGAAATCGCTCAACACGCTTTTCATCCAAATCAATTGGGTTGAACAACTTCCTGCTGAAATATACTCCGCTTCGGCAGTCGAGAGTGCTATGCAGTTCTGCTTTTTACTGTGCCATGCAACAAGGCAATGGCCAAGATAGAAGCATGCACCACTCGTGCTTTTCCGATCATCCACTGATCCAGCCCAATCGGCATCTGAGTATCCAACAATATCCAAACTTGTTCCCATAGGATACCAAATTCCGAAATTTATTGTACCTTTGATATATCGGATGATCCGTTTCACCGCTTTCAGGTGAACCTCCTTCGGTGCTGATTGATATCTCGCGCAAATCCCAACACTGAAGGATATATCCGGGCGACTAGCCGTGAGATATAGTAGACTTCCAATCATACTGCGATACAGTTTCTCGTCTACATTCTCACTATGTGATTCACTTCCAAGTCCCTTATGGCTAGTTCCCATTGGAGTCGGAAAATCCTTAGAATTTTCTAAATCAAACTTTTTGACCAACTCCATTGCATACTTGGATTGACACAAGTGAATTCCTTCATCGTTTTGTTTAACTTGTAATCCAAGAAAATAAGTCAATTCGCCCATCATGGACATCTCAAATTCGCTTTCCATGGTCTCCGCGAATTTAGAAGCATCATTATCTCTTGTTGCACCAAATACAATGTCATCGACATAGATTTGTGCTACAATGAAATTGTTTTGATAATGCTTCACAAAGAGAGTCCTGTCAGCTCCCCCTCGAGTATAGCCCTTTTCCAAAAGGTGCTTTGTCAACCTTTCGTACCATGCTCGCGGTGCTTGTTTCAGACCGTAAAGAGCCTTTTTCAAACGAAAAACATGGTTAGGTAGTTTATGGTCCACAAAACCTTTCGGTTGAGCCACATAAACTTCCTCATTTAAAAACCCATTTAAAAAGGCGCTCTTAACGTCCATTTGAAATAATTTGATTTTAAAATGACAAGCTATCGCAAATAAGATACGAATGGACTCGAGTCTAGCTACAGGGGCGAAAGTTTCATCAAAGTCTATACCTTCTACTTGAGAGTAGCCTTGAGCAACTAACTTGCTTTGTTCCTGATGATAGTACCATCTTCATTTTTCTTGTTCTTGAAAATCCATTTGGTACCTATCACATTGTGTTGCTTCGGAGGCTTCGTTAATTCCCAGACTTTGTTTCGCTCAAATTGATGGAGCTCTTCCTGCATTGCTTCAATCCAGTAGTCATCTTGAAGAGCTTCATCAACATTCTTTGGTTCGATTTGGATACATAGCATGCGAATCCGCAAACCAATTGTCTCCGAGTTCTAACTCCTTCTTGTGGATCTCCAATGATGTTCGATTCAGGATGATCCTTGGAGATGCGTAACGTTTGAGGTAAGGAGTAGTCGGAGGTACACGAGATGATTCCTGCACATCAGATAAACTTGAAGAACCGTTAGATGCATCATTATTATCGAAAGAATTGTTAGAAGAAGATGCATTAGCAGGTGTATCATCATCAAGAGAGATATCGAGGGTAGATTTTTCAGATTCAAAGTGAAAAGCTTCATCTACCTTAACATTTATCGATTCTACGATCGTCTTAGATTCTAAGTTAAAAACTCGATATGCTCTACTGTTTGTAGAATAACCTAAGAAAATCCCTTCGTCACTTCGAGAGTCAAATTTTCCAAGATTTTCACGATCACGTAAAATAAAACACCGACTCCCAAAGATACGAAAATATTTGATGTTAGGTTTTCTACAAAACCATAGTTCATATGGTGTATTTAAAGTCCCCGGGCGCAAATACACTCGATTAATTACATAGACAGCAGTGTTCACCGCTTCAGCCCAAAAATATAAAGGTAAGTTCCGGCTATGAAGCATAACACGTGCCATCTCCTGTACGACCCTGTTTTTGCGCTCGACTACACCATTCTGTTGAGGTGTATAGGGTGCTGAGAATTCATGTTTAATGCCGTTAGAAGTGCAAAAATCAATGAATTTGGAATTTATGAATTCTCCACCTCTATCACTTCTAACACGAGTAATCTTTTCATTCTTTTCAATCATAATACGATGGCAAATCTCGAGAAAAGAATCAAAAGTATCAGCTTTCTCTTTTAAAAATGCTACCCAAGAATATCTAGAGAAATCATCAACCAATAAGAAAATATACCATTTACCTCCCAAAGATGGTTGACGAGTTGGCCCCATTAAATCCATGTGCAAAAGTTCCAAAGGCCGTTTTGTACCTATGTGGTTCAAGTTCTTGTGTGCAGTCCTAGACTGTTTTCCCTTTTGGCAACCGCCACACACAATGTTTTGTTCAAAAGAAAGTTTTGGAACCCCCTTGACCACATCTTTGTTCGAAATTCTAGCAAGTTCCTTAAAGTTTATGTGACCTAGCCTTTCATGCCAAAGTGTTTCATTTTTCAAAGATGCTAGGTTACAATTTTCAGAAATTTTATTAGGAACTACATAACAATTGTTTTCTGATCTAACCCCTTTAAAAAGAAGACATGGTCCTTATCAGTTACAGTACATTCATCAGATGAAAAATTAACTGAAAAACCATTGTCACAAAGTTGACTTATGCTTATGAGGTTAGTCTTAAGGCCATCAACAAATAACACATTATTCAAAACCGGGCCATCTGGAATAGCTACCGTTCCTTTTCCAACAATTTTGGAAGACCGACCGTCTCCGAAAACAACAAGTCCTCCGGAGATTTTCTCAAAATTTTGAAAACAGTTTTTGTCACCGGTCATGTGACGGGAACACCCGCTATCCAGATACCAAGACGAATTATCATATGCATGCAAGGAAATATTAGTAACAAGACACGGAAATATTTCACCTTTGCGCACCCAAACCTTTTTGGAATGCGTCGGTAATGGTCGTGAAGTCACTCTCCTAGGTGAAAGCGTCTTGTTAGAAGATTGCTGCTCCTTGATGATGTCGTCTTGAGCGGTGAACTACCAAGGCTCTTTTCCTTCGAATAATTTGCATTTGATTTCTGAGGAATCACCTTTTTGGTAGTTGTTGCAAGAAATGTTTGAGTTGAGCGTTTGGCTCCCATCTTGCAATATCTCCGTATGTGCCCTGAAAAATCACAACGAAAACATACCTTAGATCTTGACGATCCCGAAAAGGATGAAGTAGGCTTGTTGTCGTTGTTTGTCGTGAATTCCGGTGTCGGAGGAGGAGATACCGACTGAGGCACAAAAACTGTTCCACTCGAACTTGGACTGTTTCCAGTTTGAGTGTACCCGAGGACGAAACGGTTCGTTTGACCAAGACTAAGAAGCTTGTCCAACTTACTTGTGATGACCCGGATCTCCGCAGAGCTGCTACAGTGTGTTGGGGTGGCTGTTGGAGGCCTACATGGTGTGTTGGAGGTGTTTAGGGCATAATTGGGCACAAGAGTTGGACTTCGGGCCCAAATGGATCATGTGAGTGATCGGAGGACCCCGTGGAGGGTTTAGAAGTGGTTTCGCGCGAATCGGATATTTAAATTGGGCTCCGCACGAAGTTTGGACTAAGAACGCATTTCCGGGTGCCTTCGACAATTGTTAGAGTTGGAATTTGGCGAAACGGACGTCAAATTCGGATTCAGCGCGCGAAAACGGTCAAAATGGACTACCCACTTGATATTTTTGTGCTCGGGTTACTGTTCACCGCCGGAACAGTGATTCCGGCGATCGCCGGCGGCAGCGGCGGCGACGGGCGGCGGCGCGGCCTCGGGCAGGCGGCAGCGCGGCGGCGGGCAGCGCGCAGCGCGCGGGCAGGGGCGCGGGCAGGCGCGCGGTCCACGCGCCGGCGTGCACCAGAGCGGGGTGCCACGTGGCGGCTTCCCATTGGATGGTTCACAGCTCGCGGTCCACGGAACTGTGTGGTGTATGGTGGACCGGGCGGGAAAACACGTGGCATCTTGTCATTGGTCCGGTGTATGGCGTGTCGTGCACCGGGTGCAGTGAGCACGTGACTTGGACACGTGGCGCGCGAGGATTGGACTGGATACTGTGCGCGCAGATTGCAGGTAGCGTGGTGCACGGTAGACCGGTTGGAGACACGTGGCATCACGTTGTTGGTTCAGTGTTTGGGGGTGTCGTGCACCGGGTGTAGCAAACGTGTGGCGTGGACACGTGGCAAGCGAGGATTGGGCGAGCTACTGTGTGCGTACGGACGGCAGGCGGCGGGGCAGGCGCGCAGGCGGCAGGCGGCAGGCGGCGGTGCCGGCGGGCGTGGCGGCCACGGCGCCGACGTGGCGCACGCGTGCGCCACGTGGCGGCCGCCCATTGGCCAGCGCCAACTACCCGTTGACCAGAGGACGGCCACGTGGCGCGAGGGGAGCGGCCGGGTTGCCTGTTCGGTGTTCTGGGACACGTGTCAGTGCGGGGAGCGGGTTGGACGACCGTTCGGTCCGACCGGATCGCGTGCGCGGAGTGGGCCGGGCCGGGCCGGATTACTGTGCGCGCCCGAAAGTGCGGGCCGGGCCGCACTGTTTGCGCCCGAAACATTTCGGGCGCCCGAAAGTGAGGATACCGTGGTCATTTTGGGATTTGTTTGGAATGGCCTATAAATAGCCAACCCGAGCCTCCTCATTTGGCTTTTTTCTCCCAAACCGCACATCCTCTGCCCGAGCTACCTTAAGGAGATTTGTTCACCTCTTGATGCTTGATCTTCCTGCCAAGTTCTAGGATTTTAGGAGGCTCGAATCCCGAGGTTCCCCATTTTACGGCGCGGCACGACGATGCATTTCCTGTTTCCTTCTTCGGCGCAGCAGTGATGTTTTTGCTCCCCTGGGCTACCCCGAGGTCCTTTTTCAGTGATTCTTGCACCGATAGACTCCTTACAGATAAGGCTTCAACTTTCATTTTGATTGCACTTTTCGGTTTCGAGGTTTTGGCACGGATCCCGAGGCAAACAGTGACCCCTTTTTGCTGTGTGGATTTCCTTGACAGCAGCGGAGTATTTCAGCCATATCTTCGCGCACGAGCGTCAGACGGAGACGAGCTTATACAACTTTTTGATCTACTCGTCGCGAGGAACGCAATGGTGATTTTTCTGAGATTTTAGAAAAATTGTTTCGAGATGATAATCACTGTTTTCTCAGTGTACTGTGTACAGTTTTTCTTCACAGTTTGTTGATTGGATTACCGCCTTGCCGAATTTATAACTTGGCTTACCGAACTCTGATTTGGGCGTGCAAGGTACCGTTGCGAAGCTATCGACGCGAGGATCGCCGTGATATTTTTCTGGGAATTTTCTGGGCACTTTCGGCAGGTGATAATTTAACAGTTTTGGGACTGTTGTTGTATGGGTTAATTAAAGCAATATTTGGGAGCCTAAGTGTATTTAGTGGACTTTGTGTTGTGCCAGCAGTGTTTCGGGTGTACTGTACTTGTTGGAGCGCAGGATTGGAGTTTTTGGTATTTTCAGCTGTACGGACCCGGACAGTTAGCGCTTCAGGTGGGTGGTTGTTGCACGCCTCTACTTCTGACCTGCTCACTAAGTTTATCAGAGAACCCCACTTTTGAGCATATTGATTGATTATTATGCATGATTGCCTGATATAAATGTGAGCCTATCATCTGAGATTAATTTTGTGAATATAGCATGTTGGGGACATTATGGGAATAATATTTCTGTTGGAACATGATCATTGGAATAATTTATTAGTGATGATTAATATGCTACACTAGCACCTAGATTTATGAAAGTGGATTAAATGATTAATTGTCAGGACATAATGACACATCAATGTGCGGGTGCCACTGTGAGATTTATTATGGATCAGGGATCATATACATGTGTAGTTAACTGATGATTTTGGCATGAGGGTGATATTTATGTGGATTTATTATTTGTTACCCATGTGAAACTGTTACTTAATATTATTCTCCTTTTTACACTGCATGAGGACTTTTGCATGCTTATTTGGACATCTAGATAGGCCACTATTTTATTGCTACACTATCATATTGGGATTTGACTTAGGAGAAACCATGATTGCTTTCTTTCTCCTTTTCATTTGGACTTTTGAGTCATGTTGCTCGAGTTCGAGCAGAGGTTTGGGATAGTGTAGCCGGGACCTGCGGGTCAGTGACAGGGTGTACTTGATGTTGGATTATGGGTTATTGCGGCAACCGCGGACAGTAGGCGGTTGACCGGATCTTGATTATTGTACCCAATTGTGGGTTGGGGGTTATTGCGGTGACCGCGGACTGTGGGCGGTTGACCGGATGTTTACTATTACATCAGATTGGGTATCAGAGTTCTCTAGTGGATGGTATTTCCCACTTTTGAGTACTATTGCATCAGGTCGGGGTTTCATTAGTGGACGGAGTTTCCCACTTTGATCATAGTCATGATCCAGTCCTGCTATTATGAGACAGTGGTTACAGAGATGCTTGATACAGCGATACTTTACTCGTGTGGGTCGCTCCCCTCGAGTGCCACTCCGGAGTAGGCTTTAGACCGTGTTGGGTTCCGGTCAGTTGGTGAGTTGTGAGTGATGGCAGAGCAGGCAGTACCAGTTTACTGGTGGTACCAGATTGGGTCTATTTGGTCCGATACTGTTTCCTGATGCATTCATACCGTCATTTCCTTCGGTATTGCATTTAGAGGCATACTTGTGGTGGTTTCCCCTTTTATTCAGTAGTTCTGTTACAGCTTTACCCCCTTACCCTTTTCTTGCCTCTAGTAGACTTAGTGGGCACGCCAGAGCTTGAGGCTTTACCCACAGGGGGAGGCTACTGGTTTACTAGTGGTTCTCACCCCCATTGTTGTTTCCCTTTCTTTTCTTCCCCCTGTTTTGCAGAGTCCTCTTCGGGAGTTGCTGATCTTCGGTCGTTGTCCGGGGCGAGGGAGTCACGAGCTAGATCTGTACCACCCGAGGAGTGTAGCTGTATCCCCTGGTTGGAGATTCCTGTAGCTGTTGGCTGATGTTTACTGTTATCCTGGAGGGAGATCTTCTGTATTTGGAGAGACAGAGTTGAGACGGATGTACTATAGTTTTAGTTTATTTCCTTTTATAGTTGAGAGATGCTGTAGTGAGGACATTGTATGTTGATTACCTGTATTCGAGGAAATGGATATTGTACTTTATTTCATGTTGTACAGTGATTGGATTTTATTCTACAGCATTTTATTTCAGCTCTGATATTTGTGTAGCTATAGTACTATCTTTTGCAGGTTAGACGCTTCGCCTATGCGGGTTTTAGCATAGGTGGCGGATCTGTTGGCGAGCCCGGGTCGCAGTTTCGACCCCGGGGCGTGACAGATTAAGTTGGTATCAGAGCTTAGGGATAGGTCAATTGGGACTGTAGAAACCCTAGGCTTATGGTTGGACCCTAGGATGACTTCGAGAGAGTCGTGAGTTTTGCGAGAGTCCTGATTGAGTTTTATACCTCTCCCGAGGGATGGGATGGGTGATTGGCATGTTTATTCTCCTAAGCAATTATGTTGGCTGCAGACAACATAATGCGGCGGAACGGTTGACATGCTCTAGACTCTCGCCGGATTGGGTCGAGTTTTGTTTTGTGCTGTGGTGCAGTTGGTCGTGGTGAGCGGTGTCTCCCCGACGCGTTGTGCGGATTGGTGTGCACTCGTCGCAGCGGTGGAGCTTGAGCGGATTGTTTTGGGGCCGGATATCCGGATTGAGGTTAGAGAGCTTCAGGCCCCGATGGCAGGATTGTCTGAGGTTTATCAGCGGCAGAGTGAGCCGCTGGTCTAGGTGACACAGTTGTCGGAGCAGTGGGCAGCCCGACAGTGTTTTTCTCCTGAGACCACCTGGTTATTGTATCCTCAGCGGCAGTGATTTCTGAGGCGCCGATGGAGCGAGCGGCCCCGTGCCAATGTTTGGTGTTGCGGCACCGAGGCAGGGTGGATTGCTGATAGTGGGGGAGCTGTGGGACATCATTGATCGATGGAGCCAGTTTTGGCAGATGAACCACCCCGATTTATGGATTTGAGTTGGAGCCCTTGGAGGCAGAATCATGGTTGGTGGTGATGGAGTGATCAATTGAGAGTCTCCCTGTGCTAGAGAGTTGGTGCAGTTGTTGAATTGTGCGCTCCAGATTTCGAGGGACGAAGCGCGTAGGACGCGTGCGACTGGGAGTGGATTGCGCCAGAATACCTTTCAGTTTATCTGATCCCTCTGTCTTGGATTTTGGATTTTAGATGCCTCGATGGAGTAGGCATTGTGTATGGAGCATACTGTTGCAGTTCCTGTGGATAGAGATCTGCCGCCAGAGGCGAGTTCTGGATAGAGGCGCCTGGCGCTAAGTGTTGGAGGACAGATCGGCTGGCAGAAGCACTTTCATTTTCCTTTCCTGGATGGTGGGCATCCTTGTGGACGGATTATGTAAAGCTTACCCAAAGGAAGGTTACCCCTTTGTGATTATTAACCTGCATGTTTGGGGCACAATAGATGTGCTTGAGGGGTGAGCTGAGTAAGGATAATTGAATGAGGAATTGCAGGAATTAATTGTGTTTCATTATATGACGATTGCGATAATGGATTTTCTGAGATGTCAGAGGTCAGGTGGACCCCGGTGGCAGCATCAGCGTCGTCATCAGAGTGGCGCAGCGGTAGCGTGGATTGTTGTCTGCGAAGGGCTTTATTCCTCGCCTCAGTGTGAGTAAGAGGCGGAGAATTGTACTCCTTTTGTGGATAGCCTTGATTTTCTGGCAGATTAAGTGACGACCACCTACATTGAGCGGTTGAGACTGTGCTGCCTGGGTGGAGGGCACCAAGGCAGTGGATCGGGTCGTCGCAGGTGTGATTTCATCTCAGCAGTCGAAGTTAGAGCATGTTGCATTCCTGCATGGACTAGAGGTAGAATTATTACCACATGCACTAGAGGTACAGATTCCTGTTGGGGTGGTGCATGTGGGGGAGGCTTGTGAATCATGTCCAGTGCAGTTGAGACCTCGAGTGGTATCAGCAAACTTATTGGTAGTTGTACCTGGTCAGTGTTTGACCCAGTGCATGGGATTGTTGGCACAGTGCCACATGGTGTGTGACTGCGAAGAGAGAAGGTTATGATCTTCTGCAAGAAGACATTAGGGACTTGTTCATTGAGACAGTCAGAGCACACAGGTTGCTGTGACAATGCGAAAGGTGCTTACGGCGGCACCGGGACGCAAGTATATGCCTGTTATCGATCGTGAGATCCCGGGTGTGATCCCACCTAAGCTGATGATAATGCCGTCGATTAGAGAGATTGAGATTGCGGTTGACGTGGTTCTAGGAACCACGCCAACCCCGTTAGCACCTCATTGGATACCATCTGTGGAGCTGAGAGAGCTGATGGCGCAGTTGCAGGATCTGATGGGTCGAGGGTCCGTTCGACCTAGTGCCACCCCGTTGTTATACGGTGGTGATGCCACACCGTTGATACACGGTGGTGATGTCACGTCGTGGACACACGACAGTGAGGGTCCTTGTATGGTGTGACCGCAGGCAAGTTTGCATATTATTTAGGACCTTTTTATGGAATCACACAGCTGAGTGTTTAGCCAAGATGGTATTCAGGACATGGTAGGGGCATTATGAGTACAGTGAGGATAAATGGAACGACTAATGCCCTGTCATCTTATGATTTGAGGAATTGTGTGTTCCAGCTGCACTGGGAAGAATTATTGGAGATATTCTTCTGGGATATTTTGGTTTTACCCCATCTCTGTATGGTTTAGAGCTGGTGGAGTACTTGTAGATGGTGTAACAAGGTCTGTGAGGAAGAAGCTGTATGCCAAGTTGTTGTGGTACAAGTTTTAGCTTCGAGAGCATATCCTCTTGGATTACTTAGTCTAGCCATAAGAGGCGGTGGTGGAAATCCGGTCAAAATGGATGCTATGCGAGAATGGCTGAGACCGGCAGTTATTTGTTGAGGTGAGGAGCTTGTGAGCCGGATAGGGCCAGCAGAGCTTGACGAATGGGTGATGAGATTGATACCAGCGCTGATTTCAGCATCGCCAGTGTTGGGAGATGGATTTGTGTGATACTGTGATGCCTCCCATAGTAGCTATGAAGTTACAGTTGGATTTGTGGCAAGCATTCAATATCACCCTGATAGGGCCACTGTGGTGGCGGATACCCGGAGCAGGAGAGCTATTAGGGGTTGAGTTGTTGACTCCGCAGCTGGCGCTGCGTGGACTGTCGAGGCAGACGTGGCGTATGACGGTGTCACCGAGGGCTCTTTTTCTCTCGGAGTTGCTTTGCATGTCACTGGTTTGGGAGTTGAGGATACAACTCCCGAAATTTGATGAGGTGACCGTCTGGAGCAGTTACCCTTTCTCGAGCCTTGGGGATTGGATTTACCATCTGCAAGGGTACTGGACTTTCTCGAAGATTGATTTGCGATCTGGTTCTTCCAACTGCTTATTGTTGTGTGCTGATGCCCGAGAGTTGGGGAGGTGTTGCTACACCTTGATGGTTTTGGATTAGAGATCAGAGTTATGTGATCAGTTGGAGGACTTATATCGGACGTCTCGGGAGTACAGAGATATTCGGATCGAGCTTGTGTGTCGATGGACTTGTGGTTGGATTATCTGAGGCCCTGGGAGGAGCGGAGGCTTGTACCGATGCAGATTACTTGATAGCTCGAGCAGTTAGCCCAGCTGCACTTGGTTGAGTTGGTGCGGTTTTTCTAGAGTGCCCGCCTTTACTTTGTTCTAGATGGAGACCCGAGGACCGCATCGCGCCTTTGGAGGAGGTATCTGTCAGCCATAGGAGCTTGAGTGGTGGATGATTGGATGTTTACCCCCCTTTTATTTGGTTGGGATTCCGTGTTGAGGAACGACTTTAGTTTCGAGGACGAAACTTTCTTTTAGTGGGGGAGGATGTGATGACCCGGATCTCCGCAGAGCTGCTACAGTGTGTTGGGGTGGCTGTTGGAGGCCTACATGGTGTGTTGGAGGTGTTTAGGGCATAATTGGGCACAAGAGTTGGACTTCGGGCCCAAATGGATCATGTGAGTGATCGGAGGACCCCGTGGAGGGTTTAGAAGTGGTTTCGCGCGAATCGGATATTTAAATTGGGCTCCGCACGAAGTTTAGACTAAGAACGCATTTCCGGGTGCCTTCGACAATTGTTAGAGTTGGAATTTGGCGAAACGGACGTCAAATTCGGATTCAGCGCGCGAAAACGGTCAAAATGGACTACCCACTTGATGTTTTTGTGCTCGGGTTACTGTTCACCGCCGGAACAGTGATTCCGGCGATCGCCGGCGGCAGCGGAGGGCGGCGGCGCGGCCTCGGGCAGGCGGCAGCGCGGCGGCGGGCAGCGCGCAGCGCGCGGGCAGGGGCGCGGGCAGGCGCGCGGTCCACGCGCCGGCGTGCACCAGAGCGGGGTGCCACGTGGCGGCTTCCCATTGGATGGTTCACAGGTCGCGGTCCACGGAACTGTGTGGTGTACGGTGGACCGGGCGGGAAAACACGTGGCATCTTGTCATTGGTCCGGTGTATGGCGTGTCGTGCACCGGGTGCAGTGAGCACGTGACTTGGACACGTGGCGCGCGAGGATTGGACTGGATACTGTGCGCGCAGATTGCAGGTAGCGTGGTGCACGGTGGACCGGTTGGAGACACGTGGCATCACGTTGTTGGTTCGGTGTTTGGGGGTGTCGTGCACCGGGTGTAGCGAACGTGTGGCTTGGACACGTGGCGAGCGAGGATTGGGCGAGCTACTGTGCGCGTACGGCGGCAGGCGGCGGGGCAGGCGCGCAGGCGGCAGGCGGCAGGCGGCGGTGCCGGCGGGCGTGGCGGCCACGGCGCCGACGTGGCGCACGAGTGCGCCACGTGGCGGCCGCCCATTGGCCAGCGCCAACTACCCGTTGACCAGAGGACGGCCACGTGGCGCGAGGGGAGCGGCCGGGTTGCCTGTTCGGTGTTCTGGGACACGTGTCAGTGCGGGGAGCGGGTCGGACGACCGTTCGGTCCGACCGGATCGCGTGCGCGGAGTGGGCCGGGCCGGGCCGGATTACTGTGCGCGCCCGAAAGTGCGGGCCGGGCCGCACTATTTGCGCCCGAAACATTTCGGGCGCCCGAAAGTGAGGATACCGTGGTCATTTTGGGATTTGTTTGGAATGGCCTATAAATAGCCAACCCGAGCCTCCTCATTTGGCATTTTTCTCCCAAACCGCACATCCTCTGCCCGAGCCACCTTAAGGAGATTTGTTCACCTCTTGATGCTTGATCTTCCTGCCAAGTTCTAGGATTTTAGGAGGCTCGAATCCCGAGGTTCCCCATTTTACGGCGCGGCGCGACGATGCATTTCCTGTTTCCTTCTTCGGCGCAGCAGTGATGTTTTGGCTCCCCTGGGCTACCCCGAGGTCCTTTTTCAGTGATTCTTGCGCCGATAGACTCCTTACAGATAAGGCTTCAACTTTCATTTTGATCGCGCTTTTCGGTTTCGAGGTTTTGGCACGGATCCCGAGGCAAACAGTGACCCCTTTTTGCTGTGTGGATTTCCTTGACAGCAGCGGAGTATTTCAGCCATATCTTCGCGCACGAGCGTCAGACGGAGACGAGCTTATACAACTTTTTGATCTACTCGTCGCGAGGAACGCAATGGTGATTTTTCTGAGATTTTAGAAAAATTGTTTCGAGATGATAATCACTGTTTTCTCAGTGTACTGTGTACAGTTTTTCTTCACAGTTTGTTGATTGGATTACCGCCTTGCCGAATTTATAACTTGGCTTACCGAACTCTGATTTGGGCGTGCAAGGTACCGTTGCGAAGCTATCGACGCGAGGATCGCCGTGATATTTTTCTGGGAATTTTCTGGGCACTTTCTGCAGGTGATAATTTAACAGTTTCGGGACTGTTGTTGTATGGGTTAATTAAAGCAATATTTGGGAGCCTAAGTGTATTTAGTGGACTTTGTGTTGTGCCAGGAGTGTTTCGGGTGTACTGTACTTGTTGGAGCGCAGGATTGGAGTTTTTGGTATTTTCAGCTGTACGGACCCGGACAGTTAGCGCTTCAGGTGGGTGGTTGTTGCATGCCTCTACTTCTGACTTACTCACTAAGTTTATTAGAGAACCCCACTTTTGAGCATATTGATTGATTATTATGCATGATTGCCTGATATAAATGTGAGCCTATCATCTGAGATTAATTTTGTGAATATAGCATGTTGGGGACATTATGGGAATAATATTTCTGTTGGAACATGATCATTGGAATAATTTATTAGTGATGATTAATATGCTACACTAGCACCTAGATTTATGAAAGTGGATTAAATGATTAATTGTCAGGACATAATGACACATCAATGTGCGGGTGCCACTGTGAGATTTATTATGGATCAGGGATCATATACATGTGTAGTTAACTGATGATTTTGGCATGAGGGTGATATTTATGTGGATTTATTATTTGTTACCCATGTGAAACTGTTATTAATATTATTCTCCTTTTTACATTGCATGAGGACTTTTGCATGCTTATTTGGACATCTAGATAGGCCACTATTTTATTGCTACACTATCATATTGGGATTTGACTTAGGAGAAACCATGATTGCTTTCTTTCTCCTTTTCATTTGGACTTTTGAGTCATGTTGCTCGAGTTCGAGCAGGGGTTTTGGGATAGTGTAGCCGGGACCTGCGGGTCAGTGACAGGGTGTACTTGATGTTGGATTATGGGTTATTGCGGCAACCGCGGACAGTAGGCGGTTGACCGGATCTTGATTATTGTACCCAATTGTGGGTTGGGGGTTATTGCGGTGACCGCGGACTGTGGGCGGTTGACCGGATGTTTACTATTGCATCAGATTGGGTATCAGAGTTCTCTAGTGGATGGTATTTCCCACTTTTGAGTACTATTGCATCAGGTCGGGGTTTCATTAGTGGACGGAGTTTCCCACTTTGATCATAGTCATGATCCAGTCCTGCTATTATGAGACAGTGGTTACAGAGATGCTTGATACAGCGATACTTTACTCGTGTGGGTCGCTCCCCTCGAGTGCCACTCCGGAGTAGGCTTTAGACCGTGTTGGGTTCCGGTCAGTTGGTGAGTTGTGAGTGATGGCAGAGCAGGCAGTACCAGTTTACTGGTGGTACTAGATTGGGTCTATTTGGTCCGATACTGTTCCCTGATGCATTCATACCGTCATTTCCTTCGGTATTGCATTTAGAGGCATACTTGTGGTGGTTTCCCCTTTTATTCAGTAGTTCTGTTACAGCTTTACCCCTTGCCCTTTTCTTGCCTCTAGTAGACTTAGTGGGTACGCCGGAGCTTGAGGCTTTACCCACAGGGGGAGGCTACTGGTTTACTAGTGGTTCTCACCCCCATTGTTGTTTTCCCTTTCTTTTCTTCCCCCTGTTTTGCAGAGTCCTCTTCGGGAGTTGCTGATCTTCGATCGTTGTCCGGGGCGAGGGAGTCACGAGCTAGATCTGTACCACCCGAGGAGTGTAGCTGTATCCCCTGGTTGGAGATTCCTGTAGCTGTTGGCTGATGTTTACTGTTATCCTGGAGGGAGATCTTCTGTATTTGGAGAGACAGAGTTGAGACGGATGTACTATAGTTTTAGTTTATTTCCTTTTATAGTTGAGAGATGCTGTACTGAGGACATTGTATGATGATTATCTGTATTCGAAGAAATGGATATTGTACTTTATCTCATGTTGTACAGTGATTGGATTTTATTCTACAGCATTTTATTCCAGCTCTGATATTTGTGTAGCTATAGTACTATCTTTTGCAGGTTAGACGCTTCGCCTATGCGGGTTTTAGCATAGGTGGCGGATCTGTTGGCGAGCCCGGGTCGCAGTTTCGACCCCGGGGCGTGACATTACTCCTTCCAGAAGAAAATCGCTGCAAGTCATCTTTGAGTTGGAAAATGGTCTTTGTCATTTCCAGGTTATCCTGTCGAGCCTCGTTGTAGAGCTTCGAGAAATAATTTGCTTTATCCACCATTTTTGTATGTTCTTTCTCAAGAAGCTCATTTTTCTCTTGAAGGGAAATATTTGCTTTGACTAAATTATCCATTTCCACTTCAAGAGCGTTTGAGAGAGAAGATGCCCTTTTCGCTTCTTCTTCGAGATCCTGCAATCTCCCTCTCAAACTCCGGTTTTGCTTTGCCAGTTTCTTTGAATCCCTCAAAAGCTTATGGTAGGCAAGAGCAAAATCTTCACCTTCAGAATTACTCGATTCGTCGTCCGTTGCATTCTTTTCAACATGGGAGGAGTTGGACAACGAATCGGATGTACTTGCCATTAAGCACATGAAGGGTGAAGATGTGGACGCGTGGAATGCTGTCGCGTTGTCTTCTTCATCACTTGAGGATGACTCATTTGACGTTGAGTTGTCATCCCAAGTGACGACTTGCATCGCCTTCTTCTTTGCCGGATTCTTGTTGGGACACTCCGTTGCAATGTGGCCGTAGCCTCGACATTTGAAGCACTGTACTTGTCCCTCTGAACTTTTCTTATCCTTTGAGAAGTTCTCTTGCTTTCTTGACTTGTAGCTTGAAGAACCCTTGCCTTTCTTCGACTTTCCGAAGGATGGAGTTTTGCTTGAATTACCCCTTCGAAAGTTGCGGCGAAACTTCCTTGTCAAGAGAGCGAGCTGCTTCTCAAAGTCCTCCATAGATAGGTTCTCGTCATCGTCTGAGGAGGATGAATCCGCGTCTTCTTCTTTGTTGTTTTCAATGCATAACCTGAAGACTTAGAAGAGGATGCCTTTCCAGAAGAATAGTTAGTAGGAAATGTCATTTCATAAGTTTGTAATGCACCAACTAATTCTTCTACACGCATTTCGTCCGGGTGTTTAATTGTTTCAATGGCTGCGACCTTCGGGCGAAATCGTTCAGGAAGAGTTCTTAAATCTTTCTTACAACTTTAAATTCTGGAATCTTCTCTCCCAAGTTAGCACATGAGTTTACGATGTCTTGCAATCGTGTGTAATAGTCAGTGAAAGATTCATTTTCTGCCATAGAAATAGAGTCAAACTTGCTCGTAAGCATTTGCAGTTTCTGAATCTTCACAAGGTTAGTTCCCTCATGCGTAACTTGAAGAACATCCCAGATTTCTTTCGCAGTCTCACATGCCGAGACGCGAGAGAACTCAGTTTGTGACAAAGCATTAAATAGAGCATTAATCCCTTTGCCATTGTAAGAAGATGAATCAATCTCTTCCTTGGTCCATTTCGACCTAGGTTTTAAGGTGCGAACATCAGAAATAATTTCAGTTGGATTAGACCATCCTAATTCAATTGATTGCCACACCCTTTCGTCGATGGAAATTAAAAAGGCTTTCATCCGTACTTTCCAGTACGCATAATTTGTTCCATCAAAGAAAGGGGGTCGATTGATGTTTCCACCTTCAACCATTGTTTACAACCCTATTCCCGCTCTGATACCACTTGTTGGGTTATATAATAATGGATCTAAATAGGGAAAAAAACACCTAGAGGGGGGTGAATAGGTGTAAACAATAAACACTCAAAAAATCATTGCGCAATAAAACCCAATGCGGAAATAAAAATAACACGCAAGATTTTTACGTGGAAAAACTCCAAACCGGAGTAAAAAACCACGGGACCGATAACACGGCGAAATCCACTAGAATTAAACACGTACAAGGTGATATAACGTACTCACAGACGACTCAACCTTTTACCATACGCTCCTAGTAGATCTTCTCCGCTCGCTCCACGACGCTTCTCGAATCCACGATCTGCGCCCAACGCTGAATCCACAGCGTCCAACGTCGAGTCCACGACGTCCGACCGAATCCACGGTCTTCACCCAGTAGCACGCTTCGAATCCACGAACGTACCTCGCTCCGAATCCACGAGAGCGGTTGCACCTTGAATCCACAAGGCCACGCGAGTCCACGCGCCGATTTTGGGTAAATCGTTGTTTTTGGGTGGTGATGATCCGCCGAATACTTAGATTAGAAATAGATCGGAAATACCATCTAAGTATTCATTGATTTGATTCTACTCAAAATCTGAGTTTGGAAAACCTAGAATCAAATTAATCAATATAGATGAAGAAACATAGAATTAATCTAGTTATTTCCTTTCTTCTCTATATGTGGATTTTTCTTTTTCGGTCGTATCGGATCTATTTGGATTGCCCTAGAAAATGAATCATAGGGTCTATTTATAGGTTAGAAACCATTGGAAGAAGATAAGGATCAAAAACTAACCTTTTCTGGAAATTTTACAGGACGGCGATCCGGATCGGATTGGGCGATCCGGATTGCCGTGACGATACAGACAATTTCCAGAAAAACAAGGGTTCGGGATCCGGATTGAAATCCCCGATCCGGATCGTTCATATATTTCAGCAAAAACCCATGTTCGGGATCCGGATCAGAATTGGCTTGGATCCGGATTGGATTTGCCAATGAACTAGCACCCTTCGGGATCCGGATTGGATTATCTGATCCGGATCCTGAACATGTCCCATGTCCAGTTTTTGATTTTTATGCAATTAAAAATTCATCCAAGTGTTTCTACACTATAAGAAGTATTCGGATCACCAAAAATAATTAGTTAAACATACCTGATCCTTTTGAATTCTTCTTTCTTGAGATTGAGGTATATGATCCAAACTTCTTTCATCTTCAATCTTCAAGACTTAATACTTTCACGAAATGCGCCAAAACAAATTCCTTAACAAGAATTTTTTCGGATCCCAAATAATTTTAAAAAGGAACTCCTTCGGATCCCAAATAATTTTAAAAAGAGACTTCTTCGGATCCCAAATAATTTAAAAAAGGGAAATCTTCGATCCCAATTAATTTAAAAAAGGGACTTCTTCGGATCCCAAATAATTTTAAAAAGGAATTTTTCTTCGGATCCCAAATAATTTTAATAAAGGACTTCTTCGGATGCCAAATAATTTTAAAAAGTAATTTTTTCGGATCCCAAATAATTTTGAAATGGAACCTCTTCGGATCCCAAATAATTTTAAAAATGGACTTCTTTGGATCCCAAATAATTTAAAAAAGGGGACTTTTTCGAATTCCAAATTATTTCAAAAGGGATTTCTTGGGATCCCAAATAATGTAAGAAAATAAAATGGACTTATTCGGATTCCAAATAATTTTAAAAAGGGAGTTCTTCGGATCCCAAATCATTTAAAAAATAAAAGGGACTTCTTCGGATTCCAAATCATTTAAAAAATAAAAGGGACTTCTTCGGATTCCAAATTATTTAAAAAATAAAAGGGATTTCTTCGGATCCCAAATTATTTCAAAAGGGATTTCTTCGGATCCCAAATCATGTAAAAAAATTAAAAGGGATTTCTTCGGATCCCAAATAATTTTAAAAAGGGACTTCTTCGGTTCCCAAATAATTTTAAAAAGGGAATTTCTTCGGATCCCACATCAAAATAAAATAAAGTGAATTTTTTGGACCCCAAATTATTTTAGAAAGAGGGATTTCTCCTGATCCCAAATCAAAATAAAATAACGGGGATTTCACCCGAATCAAAAATAAAATAACGGGGATCTTTTCGGACCCCAAATTACTTTAAAAAGGGAATTTCTTCATACCCCACATCAAAATAAAATAACGGTATTTTTTCGGATCCCAAGATAAAATAAGGGATTTTCTTCTAACCCCAAATCAAATAAAATAAAAGGGAATATCGAAACAAACAGGAATTTTTTATAATCAGAACAAACAAGATTTAAATGAGCCCTAATCAACTTGGAGCCTAAGTCCAATTCAAAGAGGCCTGATAAATAGCGCCCAGTCCACATACGGGTTCCGAATCCAATCCATATAGGCCAAGTCCACATACGGGTTCCAAATCCAGTCCATATATAACATAAGCCCAGTCCACATACGGGTTCCAAATCCAGTCCACATACGGGCTCCAAATCCAGTCCACATATAATATAGGCCCAGTCTACATACGGGTTCAAAATCGAGTCCACATACGGACTCCAAATCCAGTCCATATAATATAAGCCCAGTCCACATACGGGTTCCAAATCCAGTTTACATATAATATAAGCCCACTCCACATACGGACCCCCAATCCAGTCCACTTGCAAATAAAATTCAAAACCCATTCGATCCACAAATAAAAAACCCAAAACCCATTCAACCCACAAATAAAACCAAAACCCATTCAATCCCAGCGCCTTAACACATATAATTAAGGCAAAATTATATTCAAACCGACTAGATTCTAAATCATATACTTAGAATTTAGCCAAATCCAATTCGATCGAGCTCTAACACATATACTAACCCTAATACATATACTTAGGGTGTAGTTAACCTTTTACTTTAGTATATATATCTAGGGTAGAAACCAAATCAACTCAACTAATCCTAATACATATGAATCCTAATATATATACTTAGGGTTTAGTCAAATTTTCACTCTAGCACATATAACTAGAGAGAAAAACATATCAAACTCGGTCAATCCTAATACATATAGGACTTAGCCACCTCCTACTTTCGAGTAGCATCAAATCTGACCCACCTCAATACATATCCTTCGGCTTTGATCATATCTTTAGTTTAAAACATACGCCAAATGTGAAATCAAATATAATTGGACTCTAATACATATACTTAGAGCCAATTGAACCCAATTAAACTCTAACACATATAATTAGAGTTTAATGTCAACTAGTTCTCGACGTATATACGCGGGAGCTAGTCAATTTCAAATCCAGCTGAATCCTAACACATATACTTAAGATTTGGTCAATCATTAGGATACAATTTATTCTATCCTCCTCACAAAGGTCTCTTAATCGAAGGTGCTCCAATCTCACAGGGGGTAATTAACAATAGATGATTGCGTCTATTGGAAGTTAAGGATCCGCAATACCTGATACCCACATACACCTGTAATATCGTGACTTTTTCTGTACTCTTTTACTTCCTTGCTAATAAAGTCTTTGCCATGGGGTGTTGAATAATCGAGTTTTCTTGTGTTGATCGTCGAGAATTGCGAGTATTTTTCTAAGTTAGAGCCCGAAAAACGATTAACGGCAGTGCGTTCGGATATGAAATCCGACTTACGGATCTCCCGGAATGGGATTTTGAAGGTCGCGGTATCCGTAGTGTGCGCTGGAATCCGTGCTAAGTGTTTGGCACGCTTTTTGGGGAGATTGGGAATTATCTTTTAACATTTAAATATCCGGATGTGGGGTTTTAACCGTACGCACAAAGAAAGAAATTATTTTCCCTTCAACAAAAGAAAACCCTAGCCGAAGAGAAAAGAGGAAAAGGAAAGCGGAGATCCCGATCTTCTTCGATCAAAGTGCCGAAAGCCGGGAGGGTGAACGGATCATCTTCTCCGATCGATCGAGGTAAGCGGTGTGTTATTTTCATACTTTCGTCGGGCGTTTTTGGCTTTTAGGGTTTTCGCCTTTTTTCGTTTCATTTAGGTCTCGCCGTTACCGCCGCCGCGATGCCCTAGAGCACCGCCGCCGCCTCGTGACTGCCGCGGTACCCCAGGCGGCGCGCCATGCGGGGCTAGCGCCGCGCGGCTGCGCCGCACACGTGCGGTGCCGCGCGGGGCAGGTGCCCGTGCGGCCGCACCGCGTGTGGTGTCGCGCGGGGCAAGTGCCTGCGTGGCCGAGCGGGACAGGCGTCCGCGTGGTTGTGCTGCATGCGGCGCCGCGCGGGGCGAGTGCCCGCGTGGCCGCACCGCATTAGGTCCCGTGCGGGGCTGGTGCCCGTGCGACCATGCCACATGCGGCGCCGCACGGGGCGGGTGCTCGCGCGGCCGCACCGCATGCGGCCGCATGTGGCGCCGAGCGGGGCAGGTGCCCGCCGCGACAGCACCGCATGCGGCTCCGCGCGGGGCTAATGCCCGCGCGGCTGTGCCGCTTGCGGTGCCGCGCGTGGCAGGTGCCCGCGCGGCCGCACCGCGTGCGGTGCTATGAGGGGCGCGGTCGCGTCGTCCGTCGCACGCCGCTACCGCCGCCGCCGCGGAGTCTTCGTCTTACTTTTGCGTATTCGGGACCCTGGTTTTTCTACAAGCAAATTTAAGTCTTACGTACTATTCTTTTAGGGACTTTTTAGGTCCGGGAGCCGGTTGCGAGCGCGGGTCGGGTTCAGGTGTTCTAGGCAACGCACTTCGAGGTGGGTATCATTTGTGTGTTCAAAGTACGGTTTCAATTGCAGTATACAAGAGTAAAGTAGATATGCCATTTGTTATTGTCTAACCCCTATTGCATGAGAATCCCTTTTTATGTCTAACTGTGGCGACTGAATGTCGCGGTGCTTAACTACACGCCGGTTTGGGCATTTATGCTCATAGTTGCTTACACGCACACCAGTGGTTTGGCCACCGCATCGGTGTACTTTTTCGAAAGGGTGGTACGTTGACCCGTGTACCCCACAAGGTGACGTATGTTGGGTTATGTTAATATGGATCTAAATAGGGGAAAAACACCTAGAGGGGGGTGAATAGGTGTAAACAATAAACACTCAAAAAATCATTGCGCAAATAAACCCAATGCGGAAAAATAAAAGAACACGCAAGATTTTTACGTGGAAAAACTCCAAACCGGAGTAAAAAACCACGGGACCGATAACACGGCGAAATCCACTAGAATTAAAACACGTACAAGGTGATATAGCGTACTCACAGACGACTCAACCTTTTACCATACGCTCCTAGTAGATCTTCTCGCTCGCTCCACGACGCTTCTCGAATCCACGATCCGCGCCCAACGCTGAGTCCACAGCGTCCAACGTCGAGTCCACGACGTCCGACCGAATCCACGGTCTTCACCCAATGGCACGCTTCGAATCCACGAACGTACCTCGCTCCGAATCCACGAGAGCGGTTGCACCTTGAATCCACAAGGCCACGCGAGTCCACGCGCCGATTTAGGGTAAATCGTTGTTTGTTTTGGGTGGTGATGATCCGCCGAATACTTAGATTAAAGATAGATCGGAAATACCATCTAAGTATTCATTGATTTGATTCTACTCAGAATGTGAGTATGGAAAACCTAGAATCAAATCAATCAATATAGATGAAGAAACATAGAATAAATCTATTGATTTCCTTTCTTCTCTATATATGTGGATTTTTCTTTTCGGCTAATTTTTTCTGTAATAGCCGATGCCCTAGAAATGAATACAGGGCCTATTTATAGGTTAGAAACCATTGGAAGAAGATAGAAAACAAACCATCAAGCAAGGTGTCATTGGATTCCTCTTCGAGTGTAGATATAAATCGAGCCAAAGAACTCCAAATTCCATGAACAAATGAAAGAGAAAATCCATAAATACTATGAACTATCTAAAAAGTCCAATCTGTGCACGAATGCAACAAAGTGCTCCAAAGATGACAAATAAACCCCAATAAAACCTCAGATATGGGTGGAGTGATACATACCAAAGTTGTAGAGCTTCGAGTCTTGAAGATTTTCCCACAAAAATTATCTCAAAATTCTCATCCTACTGTCCATAAAAAGGAAAACACTGAGGGCTGTCCAGATTTCCAGGCTGAGAAAAAGGGTCCCAAAGATGGCTTAACAAACTCTGAGAAATCTCATGATCCAAGAAGAAAGTTGAATACCAAAGTTGTAGGCCTACCTCTTGTGAAGCTTCTCCCAAAAAATCAGCTCGAAATTCCAAGAAATGAGCTCTGGAGAATTTTTGCACTGAAACTCGACGGAGTGGGCTGTAAAAGCAGCAATGGTGATATCCTCCAAAGTTGATGAAGAAGATGATCAAAGAGCCTTCAAAATTCCCCAAGAAAATCAAGTACTGTAGAGGAGGGATAGGTAGAGCTCTGGTAAAAATCCCCCAGAAATTTAAAGTTACAAAAGAGCTCCAATGGTGGAGAAAGAAGCCTCTAAATAGTCCAAGGTGAAGAAGAAGAAGAAGAAATGCCTCTGTTGCTACAGTACTGGGCCGGCCCGCAGACCGCAACCCGGGCCGCCACGCGATGCGCATCCATCGGCCGTGCCCAACCGCACCAGCCGCCCGATCTCTGCCACGTGTCGCGCCCCGACAGGGCAATCGCGCCTGTCAATGGGCGCGCGACATGTGGCAGACCTTATCCTCTGCGCTCCCGAAGCTGCCCGCGCACCTGCCGGCGCCGCCCGCGTGGATCGCGCCCGATGCCCCCGCCAATCCGGTGCTGCCACGTGTCCACAGCGCGCTAATGGGGAGCCGCCACATGTCCCGCCGGTCCACGGCTACCCCCTGCACCCGAAATACTGTAAAACTTCCAACTGTCCATTTTCGGACATTTGGACTCAGAAAAATACATCCAAATAGCCAATCTTGATCGTTTTTTCGCGTTGAATCCAAATTCGGTCTCCGTTTTGCGCGAGCCACTTCTATTTTTCGACGAAAGCATCCAAATAGGTATTCTTGATCCATTTTTCGCGCTGGGTCCAAATCTTGGGTCCGATTTGCGCGCAACCAACTCCACATAAAAATGGCATCCAGAAGACACTGATCACGATGCGGATCATCTGCGGAGATCCAGGTCATCACATCAAATACCTTTGAAAATCCAGAAACAAGTTGTTCAAATGTTCCTCTTGAAGTTTAGATCACTCCCAAGCATTTAAATCCTCAATTTCATAAGAAAAAGATAAGTAAAACCCATATACACTTATCTCTGTCCAGAATCTCAAGACTGTGCACAAGGAGCCCAAATATGGCTATAAATACCTATTCAAATGCTGGAATGAACGATTTTCACCAAAAGCAAACTTATAGATCTACCAGAGGTGCAACACCCCTCCAAAACTCAGCTCGAAATTCCAAGTATTCTGTCCAGGGGAAGATAAACACTAAGTGCTGTCCAGAAATCCAGACTGTGCACGAGGGTCTCAGAGATGGCTTAAAATATCTGGTTTGTAGTCGAAATGGGAGTTTGTCACAAATATGAAACTTGTAGATCCACGAGTCGTGAAGCTATTCTCCAAAAATCAGCTCAAAACTCCAGGTATCCAGTCCTGGGGAAGCTCGGGAAGATTTGTCGACTGTGCTGCCAGAAGTTGGAGAAGTGAGCCAAGGTCAGCAATGGTGGTGGCGGAAGGTGGAAGAAGCCCTCCAAGCTCTCCAAAGCCAGCAATAATGGTGGAAATAGGTAAAAGGGTCACGTGGGGAGGAAGGGAGGTTATTTATAGCCTCAGGGGTGGTGTAAGTTGCGCACACGGAGCTTAAACAGAACCAGCAGGGGAAAACACCCAACTTCAGCTGAAGGGTGGAGATTTGGGCGCCCGAAAAAACCCCCCGCGTGCCCGAATTTGCGCTCGAATCCACGTGGCGCGCCCGGACCTGCGTGCCACGCGTCGCTCGCTCGCATGCGCCCAAAGTCCACCGCGTGGCCAATTAGAGGCCGCCACGTGGCACCATTATCCACACTGCAGTCGAGGCGACGGCGTAGCGAATCGCGCGCCGCCACGCGTCGCGCGAGGGAGCATGCCTGGCTAATCACGTGCCGACGCGTGGCAGCCCCATGGTCGCCGTGCGTAGTGGGCGCTGCACGTTGCGGGTGCGGCCCGCTAACCTGCCACCCGCAGCGCCGAGACCCGCCAACCCTCACCCGCGTTGACCCGCGCCCGGTCAGCGCTACAGCGCCGTCTGTACGTCCGGTACCTGCAGTGGGCTCCCGAATCCACCAGAAAATACAAAAATAGTGTTTTTTTTTATCCCTTTTTCGCGCTGAGTTTGTTTTTTGCGTCTGTTTTGCGCGTAAACGTCTCCAACACTCGACAATTGTGTCATAAAGTCACTGATCACAGGTCCAGGTCAACCAACGGGAATCGTGCCTCCACATGTTACTGGCTTACGAGGTTGCAGGACTCCTTTTGCTTCGATTGTTCGCTTATTTATACTTGTCCGAACCACGTATATAGCTGTGTATATCGTAATTTATGGGGAATCATCGCGTATCTCTCAACCACTTCCTTCTGAATTGATTCTTTTTGGCTGGCCAGTAGCTTTTTTCTATCTACGTTCATTCCCAGGATTAGCGCACCGAGGCGTGATCCTCGGCGCTCATTATTGCAGGCGCTGCTTGCCAATCTCGCTTTAGTTGCGTGATCCGCGTCCGAAATCTCATGCCTACCTTCTTCAGGATCTTTCTTTTTATGTTTGCATATGCTCCTTTTCGGTTCGAGCAGCTGATTCCCGATCCTGATTTCGTCTCTTGTCGTCGTTCGGTCGCGACAACCGATGATTTACAACCAGCCGGAGTCGATTTCTGAAAATTCGGTTTTAGGGCATATAATAAGAATTTTTGAAAATCATGGGATTGATCTATTTTTAAAATTCTTTTTGCAAAACTAATTTGATTCCTAGTCTCTCTACACGATTATGATTGTTTGGGTACAATTTTTCAAATTTTTGAAAATTAATCATTTTTTTCGTGTTCTTGAGTTCTTGCTCACAGGTTTTTAAACTACTTAAGCAATAGCAACAATGGTGTTCACTTGGATAATAGTTCTTCTTGCTGCTATGGTGCATACAAGAGCATCGGTTAAAATGGAAAAAGAAAGCACAAGTCAGGAAGAGACTAAGAATGTTCTTCAACACGAATCAGAATCAAGTGAAGAAGATTGGGACGAAATTTGTCGAGAAATACAACAAGCTGTGGATGAAGAAGACAGGTTGTACTTAAAGAACAAAAAGCTGGTGAAGTCACGCTCAACAACCAAGCAGTATACAAGGCGAAAGACTTCCAGGGGCAGTGGAATTCAGATTAATGAACCCCTCGCCAGAGCGCGCTCTCTTCCTAGAGAATCTTCATGGATTGAAAGACAATCTGCACCCTCTACATCCACGCTGCCTCCTTCAACTTCCAGGAGAAGTACATCAGAGGTTAACATATTGTCATCCATTCAGCAAGAATAGAGAAACTTGTCTATCGCACAAGAAAGGATGCCGACTGACATACACCAGATGAAAAGGAAGTGTTCAAAGATATCAAGAATACTCAAAGGAATCTTGGACAAATTGAATTGCAGCAGTTCAGAACTGTCAGATCTCGACTGATCAATTGTTCTGATATATTACAATGATGCCCCTATGTTCTAACTATCTTGTTTGTTTGTTTAAAACTCTTAACTCTCTTCTATT
This sequence comes from Tillandsia fasciculata, assembly GCA_029168755.2. Classification (NCBI taxonomy): domain Eukaryota; kingdom Viridiplantae; phylum Streptophyta; class Magnoliopsida; order Poales; family Bromeliaceae; genus Tillandsia; species Tillandsia fasciculata. The sequence goes on along the minus strand of CM054944.1, from coordinate 11,544,429 downwards.
TTTGTATTTTTGGCTTTCTTTAGTGACAAAAAGGGGGAGAGAATTATGAACTTTGAACCTACATATGTGAAAACCTTGAAGGTAAGTATGACAACAACTTTGGTTTTTCTATTGTGAATGCATGCCTCGACTAACTATTCGACTAACTATTTGGGCATGTAATATTACTAACAAGTTGTTTGTTGACTAACATACACATTACATTTGGTTTTTAATGCTTAGAAGATATGTCTATCTCTAATGGATATTTGCTTTACATATCTGTTTTTGTAAATGTCATGGTGAGTATAAACTTCAACTCTCTAGTGGTTTTTGAATGTTTAAAATTCTTGAGGTATCTAACGATTTCTTTTGTCAAGAATTATTTCTTTTGCAGAGAGTACAAACATCTAAGTCTAGAGTTTGTTTTAGGAGTTTAACTCATGTATTCATTTTTATTTGGATCTCATTTGTAAATTTTTGTTGTATGGTGATAGCAACAAAAATATCTTTTTGAATTTTCTTAAGTGGATTTATGTTTTGTCACGAAACCGCCAAAGGGGGAGATTGTTAAGGAATTTGTTTTGGCATATTTCGTGAAAGAGGCTAAGTCTTGAAGATTGAAGATAAAGAAGCTTGGATCATATACCTCAATCTCAAGAAAGAAGAATTCAAAAGGATCAGGTACGTTTAACTAAATAAGTTTGGTGATCCGAATACTTCTTATAATGTAGAAACACTTGGATGGATTTTTAATCGCATAAAAATCGAAAACTGGACATGTTTTAAGTTCAGGATCCGGAACAGGGCATTACAGTCCGGACCCCGAACGTAGTTGATTCATGCGCAAATCCAGTCCGGAACTCCCCTGTTTTTGTTCCGGATCCCGAACGTGGAGTTTGCTGAAATTGCATGAACAGTCCGGAACGAAGGATTCTGTTCCGGACCCCGAACCTTGTTTTTTCAGGAAATATCTGAAAAACAACGACGTTCCTGAACCAGCTAATCCGGTCCGGACCGTCGTGAAATAAAAAATCTGTTAACAATCAGTTTTTGATTCTTATCCACTTCCAATGGTTTCTAACCTATAAGTAAACCCTAATTTCATCTTTTAGGGTAATCCAAAAATAATCCACACTAAGTTTTATCTCTGGGAAATGACGGATAGAAATTAACGGAGAAAAACTTAGAAATCCACATATAGAGAAGAAAGGAAATAACTAGATTCAATTCTATGTTTCTTCATCTATATTAATTAATTTGATTCTAGGTTTTCATACTCAGATTTTGAGTAGAATCAAATTAATGAATACTTAGATGGTATTTCCGATCTATCTTTGATCTAAGTATTCGGCGGATTATCACCACCAACAAAACAACGATTTTCCCCGAAATCGGCGCGTGGATTCGCGTGGCCTTGTGGATTCAAGGTGCTACCGCTCTCGTGGATTCGGAGCGAGGTACGTTCGTGTGATCGAGACGTACTACTTGGTGGAGACCGTGGATTCGGTCAGACGTCGTGGATTCGACGTTGGACGCCGTGGATTCGGCGTTGGACGCAAATCGTGGATTCGAGGCGCGTTGTGGAGCGAGCGGAGAAGATCAACTCGGAGCGTATGGAAAAAGGATGAGTCGTGTGTGAGTACGGTATATCACCTTTGTACGTGTTTAATCTTAGTTGATTTCCCCGTGTTATCGGTCCCGTGGTTTTTTACTCCTGTGATGGAGTTTTCCACGTAAAATTTTTGCGTGTTATTTATTTTTCCGCATTGGGTTTTATTTAGCAAAGATTTTTGAGTGTTTATTGTTTACACCTATTCACCCCCCTCTAGGTGTTTTTTCCCCTATTTAGATCCATATATTATAAACCCGACAGGTGTGTTGTTTTTACTTTCCGCATTTATTTTAAATTGCACATGAGATTGGTATTTTGTTTATTACATGCACCTATTCACCCCCCCCTCTAGGTATTTGATAGAACCTATTTAGATCCTTGGGGATCCATTAACCTACACCGCGCGCACATGAGCCGCCCAATCTGGGGCCGCCACGTGGCGCGCCCCGGTCCATGCGCCAGCCGCGCGGCTCCGTGGACCTCGCAGCGCGGACCCGCCAATGGGCGGCCGCCACGTGTCCCCGCCGGTCCACCGTGCACCAGCGCTCTCCCCCGTGGACCAGACACCGTGCGCCGGCCAATCCCAGGCCGCCACGTGTCACCTGCCGGTCCACGCCTCCCCCGTGCACCATTTTGCACAGAAAACTTCGGGTGTCCGATTTTGGGCATCCGGACTCAGAAAAATACAAGTAAATAGCCGTTTCCAAGCGTTTTTCCGCGCTGAATCCAAATACGGCCTCCAATCAGCCTGAAACCACTTCTAAAATTCGAAAAAAGTAGCCGAAATACATGCTTGACCCCAAACCCTCTCTGAGTCCATCCAACACATCCCTTTGACGTGTTGTGGCCCCAACACACCACTAACAGGTGTTCCACAACCCCGAAACATAGGGGAAAGCTACACGGGGATCTGGGTTACTACAAGCTGCATTGAGCCACTGCACTAGGCTGCAGCTGCTAAGCCAGCAGCTGTGCAGGTGCGGCCGAGCAGCAGTTTCAGCTGCTGATCAAGCAGAAGCCTTTACAAAAAAAAAGAGAGGAAAAAAAAAAGAAGAGGAAAATAAGAAAAGAAGAAAGAAGAAAATTTTCTTCTTCTTTTCCTTTCTCCAATGGACAAGACCATTGATAGACAAAAATTTAGTCAAATTGAGTTTCTCTCCAATTTTTGGGCATTTTGCCCTTGGCCAAAGAGATCAAAAATTCATCTTTGGCAATAAGTCAAGATGGGATTATTTCCTCCCATTTTTGCAAATTTATCCCAAAAGAGCCTCTTTTGGATGAAAGTGACCAAATTGACGCTTTCCCCTTTATGTTGAAAAAGGGGTTTTTAGTTTTAAAATCCATGGAATTGGTAAATTATAAAAGTGATTGCTTCGCGATTTTTCTTTTCTTTTAGGAAAACCTTGGAGATTAAAAGAGCAAAATTTTGTCTCTTTCGAAAACCAAGAAAAACATCGAGGTGGGGGATTATAGCGAACGAGGGTGACCTCTCCCCGTTGTCTTTTGCTTTTTGACTAGAAGCATGTTAGTAGAGTTAGGGTTTGTATATAGTTATGTTGATGGCATATTAGATGTTGGTTTGAAACATTGACGTTGCATGATGGATCTATGACACAGGAGAAACCTAGATTAAGGTTTATGAGTGGCATTCACCTTAGGACTTCACGAGTGGCATTATGCTTGAGTCAACTAAGGGTGTATATAGAATTTAAGCTTAAGGTAGAGTCAAGTCTCTAAGAGAAACATAGTATGGTTGAGGTTAAATGCAAAGTGAGTAAAATCCCTAGAGTTGTCATAGGGAGTTGGGTCAATGTATTTTCACTTTAACTTCAACTTGAGCAAGAATGAAAGTAAAAGAATTAGGTCCAATGGACATTGGTTACCTTGAGGCATGGACCTAGGGTAAGTAAATGAGTAAATAAAAGATAAGCTAAAAGCTTAAATGAAAAGAGAAAGAAATTGCCAAGGGGCAATGGGAGCTAGAGGCTCAATTGAGAAAGAAAGAAAAAGGGCACAATGTGCAAGAAAGGCTAAAAGCCAAGGTAAAAGAAAGGAAAGAAAAGAAAAAGTAAAAGAAAAGAGATAATAAAACGGGCGTACCTTCGGGGGTGAAACGTAGTTCTTGTTGGAGCTAAGGGCAGTGTCCCTCTCCCGGGCAGTGACCCGTATGACACGTTTTTCCGTTGGACGGGGTAACACTTGCGGGTGTTATAGGCAACCTTAGAGATCTTGTCTTATGGCAGCATGTCTGCCGGGCTGGGGCCCGTCGGGCAAGATACTCCGGAGGTTTAGCAACTTTAATTAAAGCACAACGAAAAGCAAAGTAAGTGATTGATCAAGTAAGAGGTTTGGTTAGAATGGTACTCTACAACGACATAGAGTCGTGTCATGGCAAAGGTAAAATTGATGAGCATGCTAGTTAGAATTTACAGCTTTCCATACTGTATTTTATTCTCTATTATATTGCTTCCATTAGACTAAGCGGTGCAGGACATTTTTGCTCGGTGGTTGAACCCACTGGGAACTTGGTTGTAGTTCTCACACCCTTTGGGTGACATCCCCACAGGTCCAGGTATGTCGAGCGAGGCACGCGACAGGGGCAAGGGCCTAGCAGAGTAGCGATCTAGCAGTCTAGAGTCGCCAGCACCATTTTGGAGTTTTCTTTTCTTGAGCGAAATTTGTATGTGAGGATCAATGTAAACTGTAAATGATTTAAGTTTCATTTTGGTAAAGAAAAAAAAAAGAAGTTTTAATTTTTATATAGTAGTTGTATGTTAAAGAGAGTTGTAACATAAGCAAGTTTAAATTTTCGCTCAAGTATGGTATCTTTCATCATCATCTAACTGTTTGTTGAATGAATGAAAGTTTTCATTTCATAGTTTAGTTCTCTGATTGATTACTCTTCCGCTACACTAAACTGTGATTGTTGGAATAAACCGTTCCTTTCGGGTCTTGAAAGGTCATGCCCGATTGGCGGGTCTGTTGGCGCGCCCGAACTGTCCAAATTGGTGGTCTCGGGGCGTGACAGTTACACTCACGCCTGGGGGCCGAGTGGAGTCTGGTAGCAGTGTTTAGATCAGTGTTTTATTTTGGGAGCCGTCTGAGTCGACGGTGGGTCCCGGCTGTGTGGTTTTCCAGCCTGTGAGTGAGAGTTGGTATTGTTGGTTACTGTCGATCTTGTTGATCGTGGATTTGGACTATAGCCTGCATGAGCCGCATTGAGCTCGACAGAGATGCGCGGATACTTTTCTCGGTGGGGTCGCGCCCCTCGAGTGCCGCTCCGGAGCTGGGCCTGTTACTTTGCTATCGCGACTTGTCGACGCAGTCCCTCTGGCTGGGCCAGTTTTGGCAGTCACGGACGCCCTACGTAAGTCCGGTCCTCCTTGGATGTAACGGCAGTAGGTAGGCGCAGGTTTGACTGGACCCTATTTGGCAGTCAGTGTAGATTGGGTGATTGTATTTGAGAGATAATAGATGCATCATGTTTCCATCCGTTCCACTCATTGAGCATTTAGATAGAGGCATAGTAGCTGTAGAGTTATTTTTCCAGCCTTTACTTTCAGTACTGCATTTGTTACTTTATGCCTCTAGTAGACTTAGTGGGCAGACCGTCGGGCTTGTTGGCGGTACCCACTGAGAACTACTGTGGGATGTAGTTCTCACACCCGCTGTGGTGATTTTTCCCCAAGGACCTCTACTCCAGTTCCTGCTGCTCCAGTTGCTGATCCTGCTGATCGAGGTAAGGGAGTCGCGAGTTAGATCCCTATTAGTCTTTTTCCAGCGAGAGTAGATGTACCCTTTTGGTGATGTACTAGTACTGTCAGTGATTTTGGGATGTATCATGTATATATTTATTTTAGTAGTTTACTTTTCAGCTCTGATATCTGTATAGTGTAGTTGATCTTTTGCAGGTTAGTCGCTTCGTCTATACGGGGCTTCCCGTATGGGCGGCGGATCTGTTGGCGTGCCTGGGTCGCAGTTTCGACGCCGGGGCGTGACACGGAGAATTCCGTACAGATGGCGGATCTGTTGACGAGTTCGGGTCGCAGTTTCGACCCCCGGGCGTGATAAGTTTGATATATGTCTTTGGTTGACAGACGGCCTGAATAAACTTTCTGCCGACCGCTTCTCTCGTCAGCTGTTTCTCCTACCGACTGAGGCCTCCAACCGATAGCACTCGTCGTGCCTTTGATATTGGTCCGAATTGGGATGCGGACCTTTCTTCGGTGGAGGTTTCCGCCTGATGGCGTACGCCTCGTACGCACTCAAGACCGATCTTGAAATGAGATGCGGGTCTTTCCTTCTTCGTCTGGATTAACCGAAGATTGATTCTGACTTCGCTTGCTTCGTCGACTGATTGGGTCGGTCGAATGTCCGGTGGCAGCCGGAGCTAGTCTTGGACGAGGCATTGGTCCTCTTTGTCAGCTGCTTCTCCTATTTTCTGATGCTCTTAGCCGATAGCCTATTTCGCGTGCCGCATTCCTGCGCGGCTGGGATCGGCCCGAATCAAGACACGGGTCTCTCTTCCTTCGTCGGCTGATGTCTTCGGCCGATGGCATGTGCATCGCGCCCTGCACTTCTGCGCGACTGAGACCAGTCTCAATCAAGTTACGAATCCCTCTTTGCTGACTCGATCCCTATCGGTTGATGTCTTTCAACCGATGGTTGACCCACGTGTCTGTCTCTCATGTGGCAGAAAATTCTGGCCTCAACAGTTGTATTGGAATTTATTGTAATTTGAATTGTTCAAGTTTCTTTTGTTGTACTTGAATTTTTCTTACCGTACCAATTTAGTGTTTATTATAGTTCCTTTTGTATGCTTTGTTATTATTTAGAGATTTTGTTAGATTTCGTTTGAATTTCATCAATTTTTTTTTTTTAACAAATCAGACTATTTTTTTACTATATATGGTACCAATTTAGTCTTTATTATGTTCTACTAACTCACTAAGGGTTAGTTACTAGTAGATAATATAAAGAATAGATAATGGGCAAGACAAATCCACTAAATATATTTGTTTATAATATAAAGAAAAAAAATGTTTTGTGTTCGGGTTTGGGCCGGACTCAATTGATTTCACTAATTCAGGCTAAGAGTTCTATACGTGGTAATACAAATTTTTTGGGCTGGGCTTGCAGTTGGGTTTAGACCCTTCTTCCCAACTGGTCAGTCGTTAATAGGAGAGAAACAAAGAACAAGAAGCGGATCCAGATCGGAGGGTAGGAAGCCGGGAGCCGAGTGTGATGTCGACGACGACCCATACGTTGGCGCCGGGGTTGTCTCGCAAGCTGAAGAAGGTGCTGGAGACGCGCACGGACAGCCCGGATCTGCTGGCATCGCTGGCCGCTCTCTCCGCCTTCTACGGCGACAACACCCCGCAGGCCCGCCGCAATCTCAAGTCCTCCATCGAGCAGCGCGCCCTCTCCATCAACCGCCACTTCCTCGACGCCTCCCTCCCCGCCCAACAGGTCTTCTCATCAATTTTGGCTTGCATCCTTCTCTTTCCTCCTCCTCCTCCTCCATTCCTGTTTCTTCTACCCCACTATTATTGTTATTAATCCGAAGGAGCCATTCGTGATTTACAGGCGCTGGATAGAGTTGAGAACGAGGTCAATGCCTTGACCCAATGCTGCGATCAGTAAGTCCCTCCTTTCCTTCTCTCGCTATTACCCATGGGCAAATGCACTAGTTTGTTTGAACGTCTGCGCTGTTCTTTTCCTCTGCTGATCAAATCTTCCCCCAATTTCTCTCTTTGTTCTTTTGATCTAAGGAAAGAAAAAAGTAAAGGAAAAAAAAAAAGAAAAAAAGAAATTCAGCAGATCGTGGGTCTCTCTGACATCTTTCCTTATAAGCCATCTGGTTTGTTTTCTTGTGCCGTATTGTTGCTCAAGTAGATAATGAATTAGCGATCTAGAAGTCAATTCTCTGAAAATTTCTAGTACCGCTATTGTGTGCCGAAAGTTCAACTGAACGCGCGTGGACCGTTGATTGGCTTCGGTCAGCGATCGGCTCCGGTATGACCCTCTGATGTGATTGCGCCGCGTGCCAAACGATTAGGCCGAGGAGGGATCCGCTCGGTCTGATTTTTCTTAATCGAACTCTTAATAAAGTTCGGTCTGGAAGAACCGAACTAAGACGACTGGATATTGATCAATACGGCCGAATCAGTCGGTTCGCTTTGTATTGCTCGAGAAAAAGTTACAAGGGAAGGATTACAAGTACGACTACTCCTAGGAAAAGTAGTAAGGAAAACTGTAAATGCTCGTAGGAAAATCTATTTAGGAAAGCGGTAAGGAAAGCAGTAAACTTAGTCTAGAAAAATTGTAAATGCAGATATGAAAGGTATTGAATAGTAGTAAATCCACTACTATGCTACCAAATACATCACACACAAGCATCTCTCAAGCTTGATGCTTTTTGACATAGAACATCACATATATCACTATGTCAAGAAGCATCAAACATACTACTACTACACAATAGATATAGATGTGAGTTCAAAAATGGCAACAAGAAACCCACCTGGATATGCTATCCAAATCTGGTAGAGAAGAGGAAGTCCAGCACTATACACCAAGTCGTGACGACCTCGTGCAAGACGCTGATCACGCAAAATTATAGTCACTCGGGATCATCCAAGAGCTCCTCTAATTAAATCTCCCTTCTCCCTATCTCTCTCTCTTTCTCTGGCTCAGAAAAAGTGAATGAAGCAAAAAGTAGAGAGAGAAAGGCCTCAGTACACAAGATATAGCTCCCTCAGCCAAAAACCTGTTTTGGGCGCTTGGAACCACTGCTGCTCGCTGTATACAGCCACACCACTCTGCTGACTGACATTCGGACGCACATTCGGACGCCCGTAAGTGAGCCCGAATCTTCGTAGCTAAAGTGCAACCTCAGGGGGTCCACAATCTCCGTCCGAATCCGCGAACAGCAACATCTAGGCATTTGAATCTGCTTTCGGGCGCTCGGATCGCAGTCCAAGCATACAGTGAGCTGATTTTAGTAATCCGAGTTCGTTTTCGTGTCAATTTCGCGCCAAAACGACTCCAGTCCAGCACTCACTAGAGGTGCTGACTAATATTTCACACTGCAACCTCGCCAATTTGCCAAGATCCAGTACACTACATAACTATATAATAGCATTGTGTATTTTGGCGCACTTTACTCCTTATGAAGCAGTTACTCTTCAAATTTTTTACTTCTTCATTTGCTTACTTCTTTTTGCTGTTCTATGCATTTGGGTTTATACTTTATTATTTGTTTTTGCAGAATTGAGAAAGTATTGAGCAATTGTAGTGCAAGTACAGGAGATATCATCAGCACTACAGAGAGGTTACAGCAGGAACTTGAGATAACTACTCAACGACAAGAAATTGTGTCATGTTTTCTTCGTGATTATCAACTTTCAAATGAAGAGGTACTGTGTAAAGATTGACTAAGCTCTAAATTATAATAAAAACTTTGTTACATTTTGCAAAATATATTAACTGGAGTTCTGTCTTTATCCATAAGCTTGTGATTCCTTATTTTTTTCATTACAGTTTTGCCTTTCTGTTTGTAGATAAATGCACTTCGGGAGGATGAGTTAAATGAGAACTTCTTTAAGGCACTTTCTCATGTTCAAGAGATTCATGCCAACTGCAAGATACTCCTACGGGCACATCACCAGGTACACTCTTTGTTCCACCTGAGTATTTATCTGTGATCCAATCAACTTTAAGCAAAATGCATTTATACACTAGTATAGTACTGGCTTCCAGAAAAGATTTGACTCGTATGGTGAAGCAACAAAATTTTGGACTTAAGTCTCCACTTGTTTCGGTTGAACAAGTGCAGATCCTGATTCTTTCAGTTATGCATTGAATCCTCGAACTTGTAAATTGTCTTCTTTGTTCTTTTGATGTAAAATTTTGTACTAAATCTTTTGCTATACATGTGCTTGCTCTATGTGCCATATAAATCAGATTGTGAATGTGCCTGGTCATCTGCATCACATCTTTCACAGCTAATACAGTTCAGTTCGCTGCATTTTACTGTTTGTGGTCCCCTGTTTGTTGTCCTGACTATGAATGATTCAGCATCTTTATCTTCCCATATTTTTATTTAACAATCTTTATCTTCTTTTTTTTTTTTATTTAACAAATATTTTTAATCTTGCCTTCTTCGTGAGGTGTTTTCTTGCCCATTAATCTAAAAAATGTCTCGGGTAGTGCAAGGTTCTACAACTTACAACCTTGCCATTTGGGTGTGTAATGCTATCAAGGAAATGATATTTGTGATTGTGCGTGCATGCCTTCCTTTCTACTTACATATACATTCTAATGTATTTGGCTTAAAAATATTCTAGTGGTTTTAGTTGAAATGACTCATTAGATAGGCAAAAATGATGCACCAAGTATTCAATCTTTTACTGTTTGATGGAAATATAGATGCTTAAGCAATTTATAGAGAAAATACAGTGTGTACAAGAACCTTTTTTTTTTTTGAGAGAAAGGTAGCATGCTACCCGCTTCGTTTATTTTTTAAATAAATTTAGCTGAAAATGTGAAGCAACTAGGCTTCAAACTCGGGACCTCGGGTATCAACCACCAAGTCCTTTGCCACTTGCTCAAGGGACAGTTGATAACCTATTTTTTATCCTAATCAGATATAATAGTTATGTTGTAGTGTTTTGGCATGAACTTGCCTGATATTTCCTTTGCACAGCGTGCTGGTTTGGAGCTCATGGATATGATGTCTGTTTACCAAGAAGGAGCCTATGAGAGACTGTGCAGGTAGTATGTGTGTTTTATTATACTTGTCTTGCTTAATCATCTTTGTGCAAGTTGTAATTATCTTTGATTGTGTATGTCTTCCTTGAACATCTAGCGTTCAACTATTCTGCTAGTTCTTTTTGGCCGCTCATGTCTGCAGGTGTTATGTCTTGACATGTTGATTAGATAGTTGGCCTTATGAATCACCATATTTGAATTCTTGAATTTTTAAATTCTTTCATGTCTTCACATGCTCATAGTAGTGTGAATTGTTGTTTGATTTGCAAGCTGCTGATCATAGTCATATGCAGCCAAAGATTGAGATGCTTCTTGAATTTTCCTATTAAAACATTTGATTTCTAATTTTAAGTAATGGTCTATGTGCTGACAACCTCTTCATTTTCAGTGGTTAGTAAGCCTCAATGTTAATAAGATTATGTTAGTTTGGTTAATTATTGAAATGAGGGCATGATTTTTAATCTGTTAGCAAATTGGATAAGGAGGAAGCCTTCTTTTTTTTAAATTTCTAGAAATTACTAGAAAATTGGTTATGGCAATTCCAAAACATCTGAAAACTCTTGAAAACTTTATCAAAATTTCAACAAAATATGTTACAACAACTTCCAAAACATCTGAAAACTCTTGAAAACTTTATCAAAATTTCAACAAAATATGTTACAACAACTTCCTTCACAACTTATCCTTTCTTTCATTCTTGGGCACCAAAAAACCCACTCCCTTTCCTAGCAATCTAGAAAACCTATATTTGTAAAACCCACCTCGTAGGACCCTCTACCCTATCGTATATCATTAGGGCCTTGATGCAGTTCTGAAAATGATTGCTATATTGAATGTTTTTGAACATAGCGTCTAAATTGCTGGGAGTGCACTGAATTTTTGTATCTAATCCCGAAAGATATGGTAAAGCTGCTACTTGATAACCAACAGTGAATTGTTAGACAACGAAGGAAAGATTGGTACTAGGGGGCAGAGGAAGAAATAAGGTGAAATGGCTGACATGAAATAATAAATAGAGCTGGGAAAATGTGACGAAGGCCTATACTCAGTTTATAATTTAAGAGATTCAACTCATGAGCCTATCCATCTTTTAGTGCCCTGCAATAAACTCATTTTGGCTAGCCTAATTGTAAAGTAAGTTTGCTCTAGGATATAACAATAGGTTCAATTAAAGAAAGAAAAAACTTGAGATTAATCAATTTACTGTGGTTAAAATGATAAGTACTGTCAATTTTTTGTTTGCTTAACATAAGATGCAGCTTGGATTGCAAAAACTAGTAGTTTGAGCAAAATAGATCCAAGTAAGATTGGGCCCCCTGACATTGGATAGTCAAGTAGTATAAATTTTCATATCAGATTTATGTAGACCAACAAAGTTCCATGTGATTTCTTTTATGATCATCTCTGACTATCCTTTTCCAGATGGGTCCAAGCTGAATGTAAAAAATTGGGTGATAGTGATAATCCTGAAGTCAGTGATCTTCTAAAAAAGGCCATTTGTTGTCTAAAGGAAAGGCCTGTTCTTTTCAAGTACTGTGCAGAAGAGGTATGGAGTATGTTTTGACTGATTGAAATCCCTTTCAGCATTAAAGGTCTAATGGTGGATGACCTGTGTGTCTTAGGTTGCAAATATGAGGCATCATGCTTTGTTTAGACGGTTCATAAGTGCTCTCACTCGAGGGGGCCCTGGAGGGCTACCAAGACCAATTGAAGTGCATGCCCATGACCCTTTACGCTATGTAGGTGATATGTTGGGATGGCTACATCAGGTGTGTGTCTCTTATTCTATTGCAAAGGTCGATAATAAAGCTTTATGGCTTATAAAGCTTTATGGCTTTATCTTAATTCATCATTTTTGTCTATATGAGAAGGCTCTGGCATCTGAAAAGGAACTTATAATTGTGTTACTCGATCCGGATGCAATGACCGATACTGGACCTATTGCTCACCGCCTTTTCGGAAATATAGATAGTGATTCTCTGAAAACAGAGCCTGTGATAACCTTTGTTCTGGATAGAATATTTGAAGGGGCATGTCGACCATTCAAAGTTCGAGTTGAGCAAGTTTTGCAGTCTCAACCTAGCTTCATTGTCTCTTACAAACTTATTAATACTTTGGAGTTCTACAGTTCTACTGTGAGTTTGATTTGTATGTCATCATTTATTAAATTCAATGTTTCATGGGTCTTACATATTCTTTTCATTCTGTAGATATCAGACTTGCTCGGTAGAGAAACAGCTCTCTGCAATACACTCTGGGCGCTCAGAGATGCTTCTCAGCAAACATTCTTTAGTATTTTGAAGTCTCGGGGAGACAAATTGCTGAGGTATCCTCCTCTCATTGCTGTTGATCTATCTCCGCCTCCAGCCCTTCGGGAAGGAATTTCTTTGTTGCTTGAGCTCATAGATACATACAAGAGAATGATGGTACCCGCCTCTGGCAAAAAGCCTGATTTTGATTTTGTAATTACCGCCTTACTTGATCCCATTATTCAAGTGAGTACTTTTTTCCCCTTTAATTCTTGCTTGCTAAGGTTTGAAGTTCTTTGCTATATTTGTGTTTGAGTTTTTTTTTTCGCTGCGTTTTTATCATACGCAAAATCTAACAGTGGTATTAGAGACACCCGTATATACACTTGGTCTCTAGCCATTTGGGTCCTTATGGTGTATGTTGGCTGCAGTAGATATCCAAGTGGCTTCTCGTATTGGTCATGCTTGGTACCATTGTTCTTCAATAACCACCTGCGCATTCGCTCCAGTGTCCCCATATTGTTGACTCGAGAGTCGAGACTCGTTTACCCTAAAAGGGAAGTGATCTGTTCACCAATCCTACCGGATCAATCACTATTTTCGTGATGATCCATCGATTGGTAACATTTAGGAATTAATCACCAATGATACATGTCTCAAATTCTCAACTCTTGAGAATACGTATCATCTTATTAATTTTTTGGACAATTCATGAACACATACACAATATGAATAAAAATAAAAACCTAATTACATTCATAATGTAAAAAGTCAAATACAAATTTATGTCATATAAAGAATACTTGTGTCGACCTGGTTGGCTTCTAGGGTATACATCTAACAATTTGTTCCCTAGGAATGTTGTGAATCATTTATCAGGCAACTACAAGTATTTTACTCAGGAAATTCCAATGTTCTGAAATGCGGTATGTGTATTTGTGCATTTGGCGTATATGTGGAATGCGGGCGCATATGCGGACGGATATGCTGTCCAGCTATTAAAATATTAAAAAATATCTATAGGCATTAAAAATATATAATTATATAGAAATACTTCCTAACAAAGTTATATAACTAAAGTAATAATTCAGAATTTACATATTGAAATAATTAATTTCAAGTAACGGACCTCGTATTCACACATGTACCAGTAAACTAATAATTAGCAATTTACTTTTAATTATTAAATAGAGAAATAAATAGAACTTTCACAAAAAATCGTAAAAAATATCAAACAAAAATTAATGTTCTAAAAAGTAGTATGCTCAACTTTTATGAAGAATGATAATTTATCAATAAACTATCATTCGTGTCATACTGTCATCTAACAGGTCAACACTTGAAAAAATATATAATAACATCTAAAAACTACAAAATTATTCACTAATATTTATAAATATAATTATTAGATATATTAGGAATAATATATACTAAAATAAGAAGGGTGAGAGATTATATTTATATAAAGATAATTGCATTTATATGCATTATTATTAACTAAACTTGTATGAAAATGAATATCTATATGTATAATCATTTAACCAAACAAATCTCATTCAACATTGCTTTTTAATTCCACCTTAAAAAAAAAAATGCCGCAGATGTGGGTGCCTATGAGACCGCTTATTGTATATGAGCCACATATGTGGTCGGACTGCATATTGCATATGCAGTGTAGTTAATGGTTTGAACCACATATGCGGCCACATAGACCGCATTTTAGAACATTGGAAAATTTCTTTAGGTTCAACTGATTCTTGACTTTTTATTAAGTATTGTATGCATCTCTTGGTCTATAAAATAGTCAATATAAGTTACCCCTTTTTTTTCATCGACTAATGTCACGCCTCGAGGTTTTTTTTGAAAATCCTTTTTAGGAAAGCCAGCAGAAAATCCTTTTTTTAAACACCTTCGAAGACAATCCGAAACACACATAGACCCGCCACATGGATAGAGTCTCCTTTGTACAAACGAACAGTCTTCCCATGTGCATGTACGACATAGCAACCAAAGTACAACAATCAACCACAACAAGAACAACAACAAGAAAAGACAAATCTTGTCTACATGGAACTACTAAGGAGTGTAAAACCACTACTACAATCATGAACAATAACTGAATAATAAAAGAGATCTAAACTAAAAAGTATAACTGGAACATAAAGCTAAAGAGATCTAAACTAAAGAGTATAACTGGAACATAAAGCTATAGTCGTGGGGAACATGTTTATCGACTAGTGCCCTCACGCACCGTCCTTACCCTCACTCCCAATGCCACCTTAAAAAACAGTGGGGTGAGAAACATGTAAATATATCTCCCAGTGTGTACTGCAAATCGACAAAGGCAAGTTGTATTAACTGGCAAACAAAAGAGTAATCAACCGTAAGCAATAAGTACAACAAGTATAGTAGCAATAACGAGTTGAAAGAAAATAATCAACTATAAATAGAAAAACAATTAATTGCTACTGTAATATTAAACAGAATACAAGTATTCATCAACCAGATGAATAGTCCAAATATACTTAATCAAACCCGCCATGTTGGTCTAAAGACCTCAGGCAATGCCACATCGTGCTCAATCACCTGGTATATAATCCTAGCAAAGTAACCACCTCGGGCTTACGGGTCGGAAGTATAACCATATTTTTGGAAAAGAACACTCTTGCGGTGGATCAAACCGTTGGTTTACGTAAACTGCACATGAGTTGTGGCGATCGATGCAATGTGCTTAATAGTCAACTATCGGCGGATAGCCGAGATAGAATCCATAAGAAGTCACCAACCAATCAGGTCAACCGACCAACAAGATCAAACCATATCTCAAAGATGATATAGTGTCACCGACCAACGAGGTCAACTAATATCACTTATGCAATATAGTCCAATCATGACGGGATACGAAGAGAGATCAACAATATGTCACATGTCACCAACTAATGAGGTCATCCAATGTATAATCAAGTGTCACCGACCACAAGGTCAACTAATGTCAAGTCATGCAATAAATAATACAGAGTGTCACTGACCGTAAGGTCAACTAATATCAAGTCATGCAATAGGGCCCAACTATATGGAACACCGCTCTACAACTAAATCATGAAAGATATGAGACGAAAGCAAGTGTAGAGCAACTAACAATGAAGTCAAGTAGTGCACGAAAACTCAACAAATATCATACAATCATATGGAGATGATAGAGAAAGAAGCCACCAAGCAAGCACTACTTAATCGACTTAGGATCGAATAACCGACATGTATATTGAATACACCTGAGTCTGTGACTCCGCTAATGCCTCTAAACACCCTGTAAGCCTAGACATATGCACCAAGTGTTAGTACAAATCCTTACGTGTCCACTAAACCGACTGACACGACTACACCGCACAGAAGTGCACCACAATATATTCAGAACATCGGTTCTGTAAACCGACTTTTGGAAACTAGAACAACCCCTAAGCCAACTCTACAAGAGTCCAATCGGCTCCCAATAATAAGCTGACATCCACTCGCGACACTTAGTCGCTAATAACTTGAATTGATGCGATCAGAAACGATTTCTTTAACCGATTTTCAAATCTCGCCAAAACCATCACCTAACCCATCGAGACCTCCAACTAACTCCTTGGGGCATCTCGAGACATATCGTAGGTCCCTTTAGACCACCTGTTGTCCTAAAACGCCAATTTAGGTGTTGGAACAGCATACACGAGGTGCGTACCAACAAAGGCCCAAGTCCCAAACTAGACCTTCACGAGTTTCAGGCTTTCAGCGTACGCTGACTTTGGCATAGGAACAAGCGGAAGGTATAAACACCCACGCTGGTTGATTTCAACCAGCAAGAACTCTTCAAAACATATCCTACATGTTCTGATGTCTAAGTGCACAAACAATTCACCAAAACAACAGAGTTTCTGCCCTACAGGTCCCAAAGTTGCTGTTTTCGACAATGGGACAACACATAACCACATGATTACCCTCAAAGAGTAATTTCCACTATGAAAGTGACTACGATAGGGCTCCGGCCAGTAACAAGTATGGCCGCCGACTTCAAATGCAACAATTCAGCTAAAAAGGCCCAATATAATGTTCCAAGCACCACTTTAGTGTCGAAACATATTCACGACGTACGGTCGTCCAAAGATGGCTCCACAACCACGTCACTAATCACCTAAGTGACCCAAAGTAACTTTACCCTAGTTAATATGATTGGGCAATCGGTTTCTTTTGCCGATTTTTGAAACCCACCGAAATTTTCGAAAACTTACCGGAACACTTTCGAAACCCACGAAGTGCCCCGAAGGGTACCAATGCTCACCACAAACCACCTGCTTCCCCGAGACGCACCAATTTGGGTGTCTGGGCAACAACACAAGAAGACAACGCTAAATAGGGCATTTAACGAAAAACGTGCTACATCGGGTTCCCAAAAATGCCGATTTCGGCTCTGGAACCCACCGTGAACCCTCCCACTATCTTTGGGCACACGAGACAATGAGAGCAACTAGCCAAGAAGGCTCGATGACCAACGAACACATTCACAACAATAATCTCGTAAATTTCAAAATAAAATTGTGAATTACCGGTCAACTTTGTTGATAATCGCACTGGAAGCCCGTTCTAGCTCCATAATGACTTCCGAACCTAGGACGATCAGTCCAAAGGTCCAACATGCCTAATACACGCTGCCCAAGTAGCCAATAATGTATATTTATGCAAAAGACCCTAAACACATTTAACTGCACCGTTAATATATAAAACTAAGGTTTTAAGCTCGTTACCGTCGGTTCCGCATTTTAGAATTCCACTAGCAGCACAATCTGAAGGGTCTTGACGTTCTGAACAGTGCTCGTTGTCCAGAGCAGAACCGAGCACCAAGGAGCGCACCGGGGCAACCTTTTCGTCGATCCACCAAGCCTCCAAGAGCGACACTGCCGATTTGGTGATCGTAGATCAATCCGACTGCAACAAAAGGGAGCACGATGATGCTCAAGCCCTTAGGAGGGCCGTGTTCCACTGCTGGGGAGTCGCCAACAGCCCAGGTGGCTGGAACATGAGGTTGGGCACAAACAAGCCCTAGCTTGTGTTAGATTTGGAGCAGGCTTTACCTTCTTGGGCT
Organism: Tillandsia fasciculata; assembly: GCA_029168755.2. NCBI lineage: Eukaryota > Viridiplantae > Streptophyta > Magnoliopsida > Poales > Bromeliaceae > Tillandsia > Tillandsia fasciculata. The sequence continues at coordinate 11,526,695 of CM054944.1, read as the reverse complement.
CCGGCGGTGGTGGCAGATTTGGAGCTGCAGCCAAGATCCTCACAATCTCGGGTTCTGGCTTCAACCTGAGCTCAGGGAAATAAATAGGCGGTGGGCCAGGGTGGAGGGAAGTCACTGGAGTTGGGGCTGACTAGCGACGACGACGGGGCTCAGCTCTGCTCGAGATCCAACTGGATCTGGCCATAGGAGCTCCAGCTCGAAGCTCCGGTTAGATCCCGGCTCGAGGAAGGCTTGGGGCGGCGTCACAGCACCATGGGGGGGTCGCCAAAGACCAAGGAGACCAGCGGCGGTGGTGGTGGCCACCGCAAACTAGAGGGAAACATGCATTCGGGGGAGATATAGAGGAAGATTTAGAGAGAGAGAGAGAAAGGGAGAGGAGCTCAGGCTGGCCCCTTTGCGGGCCAAGGAGGTCACCGGCGGCGGGCGGCGCGCCAACGGGGACAGAGGTGGCGGCGGCTGGGTGAGGGGAGAGTGAGAGGGAGAGAGAGAGGGAGAAAATTAGGGGTTTTTTTTTTTTTTTTTTTTTATTTCTCTTATTGCAATAATTGCAGTTTAGTCGCTATAACTTTCTCTAAGGCCAGTTTGACCCTCTTTCAGTCCTCTACGCATAGGAGCCTTCCATTGCGAAACATTTTTACCTTTTACACATGAAATGATAGCTTTTTCGCAAAGTGCGTAGTTTTTCCATTTGTAAAAACTGCGTTTTAGCCCTCCAAACTTTGAGTTTCTTACAAGAACTCCCCAGTGCGCGTATTTTGCACTGTAGCACCTTCCTATGAATTTTCATGTAATTAGGCATATAAAATGTCGTGCTTTTTGTTGAAAAATCTGTTTTTCCTAATTGACCACTTTTCGTGTTTTCTCTTTAACTTGCGCTTTTGCCACGCAAAATCAAAAAATGGACCTCACCACAACTTCCGGCACTGTCATTCCATAAAAGGTGATTTCGTTTCGTTGCAAATGATTCCGATTCGCGACAATGCCCTTTTCTCTCTCAAATTCTCCCAAATTGAATATAGGAGGTCAATTTAATATTTGAATTTAAAATCTCAAATATTTATTTTTGAATTTGAATTTACGATTTCCTACAACTAATTACAAGGTTTTTTTTTTCCTTTTTCCCCTCTTGCAAAAAATTGTCCGTTTTAATGTTAACTTTGAACTGTGAATTCACGTGAGTATTGATAGGATTATAAAGCATGAATAATGAATTTGAGCTTGACTTCTCAAGGAGAAGATACTTATCAATTATATAGAAAGCTATTATCATGTTGAATGCAAGGGTGAATCTCTTTCCGATGTTTCAATCTTGTTGTTATCAACATCGAACCGCAAATTTACATGGGCACTGATACGAGTATGATGCATGAATTTGAGCTAGACATCTCAATGAGAAGATATGTTCAAATAGAAAGAGAGGTGCTAGTAAGTTGAATGCATGGGTGAATTTGTCTATTGTTTTAGACTTCTTAGTGAGATACTAGTGTTATCTGTCCGATCAATCTATATAGATGCTAGTGTTACCATGTTCTCTCTCAGTTGATGTGAATTTGCACTATAATTATACAGGGCATTTAGGTCTACCTGTTACTGTTATGTATTCTTTGGCTGACTTTGCCTATATTAATGTATTACAATTCAAAGCATGATATACTCATATTTTTAAGAAAAAATTTAGGGAAAAATAGGAAATAATTACTCTTGGGAGTCTTTAATTATTGGTTTATTTGATACACGTATGTTCTTTTCATACAACCAACTCCATATTCAATTTATTCAGCCTTTGCATTAAAGGTCTAATATCAATGGAAAGTATTTGTGGAAGGAGGGTGGAAGGGGCCATGAATGTAGTATGATTTGATTTCTTCAATTGACTTTTTTCTGGAAACATCTGGTTAAACTCAATCAGCTAAAAGTTGCAGGTCATCACTAAATCATATGTCTTGAAACTCATGATATCCTTTCTTGAGATTATCATAGGTTTCTGTTTATTAGCGAATTATTTGGAATGACTGAAGTTGTCCCTTGCTTCTATAATTGATCTCCTCCCAATTCATGGATGAAAGAAACTTGTCTGTTCTGCTTCATTCTTGTGATTTTGGAGTTGTTTTGTGTTCTTCATAGGCTTCGAAATGAAGGTATTTATGATTGGCTGAAATTTTGTCAGTTTGTAATTTGAAGTATTATTTTATCTTTTAGATGTGTCAAAAAGCAGCAGAGGCCCAGAAGTCTAAAGGAACACTTTCAAGGAGAAGAACTAGTTCTGATCCTAGTCCAAATATCAGGGAGTCCTTATCTGTTGATGCTATCCTTGCCAAGAGTGCCTCTACATCAATGCAGGTTTGTTTCTTTTTCATGCTAAGTGTGCAGTCTATTATGTAGCATTATTAGTCAATGTACTATCAGTTAGCCTACTACACCTGGGCCTTGTTGCTAACTCAGTGATATAGACATTCAATGGTTAGTAATTCATGCTGAGTGTGTAGTCTATTGTCTCTAGTACAAACTTCCATCTGGAAATCTTAACCCAGTGCTTATAAAATCTCAAGTGTAAAGACTTCTCATCTACCTATGACTAATTTATCCTCAGCAGTGTTCATATGCTGATCAGCTAGGTTCCTTCTTGCAATAGACTTCCTAGCAGGGCCACTTGAACGAACCATATTCACCCTACAAAATGCATCTATTTTCCTTGTGGCCGTAACTCATTAATCTATGCGTTGGTGCCAAGCATCTGAATGTAGTTAATGAATGGGAGAAACTTCTTAACGCACTTCTTGCCTTTGCAAAATCATATGCTTAACTTAATTGCTAAGAATAATGATAAAGATATACAGTTTGAAAAAGTCTGATTGAAGGATGTTAATGACTAAGATTTTGCAATTGAAATACCATCTCTGGAAGGATGGAGAAACTGTTTGTAACCAGATTGACTAACCGTGATCTTGATTAGTTCTTGCTATGAAGCGTTGAAAAGCTATTATGGCCACCATATTACCAGTAACTTGGTGCATGCTCCTCTCAAATATCCAAAAAAACCATGTAATATCCCGGACGATCCACACCCATCTATGAGGAGAATTCTCGGAGACGTGGATGGTGGTGAGGATGATGGAGAACGAGGTATTCCGGACGATCCGCAACCTATCTGTCACGCCTCGGGCCCCAGCAAAAGCCTACCTGGCACGTGCACATACCCGCCGTGTGTTCAAGGCACCCCCGGTACACACAAGGCGTCTACATCAACAAAGCAGAAAGAAAGCGATATACACATCCTATTAGTAATCAGAGCACAAGTAAAACTAGACTTCATAAAAGAAGAGTAAATAACTACTATCATACAAGAAGTAAAACCAATATACATAAGTAAAACCAACGGCGGCCCAATCGGTACCCAATCCTGCACGGCGAATATGATGTCGCAAATGGCCAACTCCAGAGTGCCGGCTTGGAGGGAGCCACCCTACCAAGCATGTGCGAATGAGCACAAACGACAAGCAAGCAAGTTCCGATCATCGTGTCTAAATCACGGTATAGCAATCATCGTGTCTAAAACACGGAATGGCGTCATCGACCTTTAGGTCGGGGAATAGTATCTCAAGTGTCAATGTCAAGTATACAATGTAAGCAATGTCATAATGAAAGAGTTTATCATACACTAGTTGTCATCATGTCTCAAACATTGAATCCGACAATTTCCTCTTGGTTGCACAAGTTTAGAAGTTTTCTACTTGAATCTCACTACACTAGATGACACTAATGTCATAATGTCCATTTGTACATGATCATATGCAAAATATATTCCAATAATTCTATAGCATGTATAGATGTTCTCTATCTATATCCAAACTCGTAAAATTACGATAATGACTATCCAATCCCCTCGTATAGTGTCCATGCACATGCAATGTTTACCTCTACTATATAGAGTATGAAATTTTCTACACATAAAGGAGTTCAAATGCATAATTAAAAATCATGATAAATCAAACGATGCATGTTTAACATAACAACTATGCCCTAAAAGTCTATAGAAGACATAGGGGGAGTTCACCAATTTCGGTGAGGTCAAACCCACCGGATCGATGCCAAACCCTTGTGGAAGATCCAATCCAAGTTGTCCACAAGTTCACTTATGCCCTAAGAGAGATTTCCAAAGGTTCGAAACAACTCAAAAAGCTAATCACGAAATTCCTTAAAAATTATAAGAAAAATCGGTGGAAAATACCTTAGGTCAAGAATTCTTGTAAGATTTTGAAATCAAAGTAAGGAAGTTTCAAAACCAGCCTACAAGAGTGTTCTACACCCACAATTCCACCCCAAAAGCTCTAAATCTAAAAATCCCAAAATAAACTATAGTTTTCAAAAACTAGATTTTCCTACAAGAAATCCCAAAAGAGAAGGAGAAGAAGTGTTCTAACCTCTCTTAAGCCAAAATCCCACCTTAAAAATGCTAAGGAAAGGGAACTAGGGCTCCAAGTTTCCTTCTTCTTCAAGCTCTTGCTTCCCTCCATGTCCTTGTTGCAAGCTCCAATGGTGGAGAGGAGGAGGAGGAAGAAGAAACCAAGTAGAGAGATGAGTAGGAGAAGAAAATCCAAGAAGAGCTCACCTTAAGCTCTCTCTCTCTCTCACTCTCTCTTGCACTCTCCAAATGAGAAGAGGGAAGGAGAAGAGGGTTAAAACCTCTATTGTAATAATATCCCCAAAACCTCCTGCTAGAAATGAATTTACACTTCTCACTGGGCTTTCCAGACCAAAAAGGTCTGGACTTTCTCCCCGAAAAAGTCCGGACCCCGAAGGGTCCCCATTAGCTTTTTGGAAAAAGTCTAGACTTTTTCCAAAAAAGTTCGGACCCCGAAGCTGGGATCCCAAATTCGTGCGGAAGTTTTGGACTTTCTCCCCAAGGTCCGGACCCTGAAGCCAAAACTTCAAATTTTCAAATTTTTTCGAAAATTTCCGATTCGCGCCAAAACACTTCAAAAACTTTTTAGAATCTTTCGGAAGCCTACCAAAACATTCTAAGGGTATCCTACATCCCTCCACACAATAGAACTCTGCAATTTGCTAAAGTTCAGTGTATTACATTCTCCTCTCCTAAAAGGGAGTTTCGTCCATGAAACTAGAAGTCAAGTATCTCAAGTTTTCGGCTGAAAGAGATGAGGAAAACACTCCTGAAGCACACTCTCCAGCTCCCAAGTAGCCTCGCGATCCTCGTGATTGCTCCAAAGTACCTTCACATAAGGTACCTCGTGATTCCGAAGCTTCTTCACTTCACGAGCCAAAATTCGCACCGGATGCTCCTCAAAGCTCAAATCCTCTTGTAGCTCCAACGGGGCGAAGTCCACCACATGAGATGGATCAAAAACATACTTCCGAAGCGTCGATACATGAAACACATTGTCCACTCCCGATAGGTTGGGCGGTAGAGCAAGTCGATACGCCACCGGGCCGATACGCTCCAAAATCTCAAAGGGTCCAATAAATCGGGGACTTAGCTTTCCCCAGATGCCAAATCTCTTGACTCCTCGAGTCGACGATACTTTTAGGAAGACATGGTCTCCTACTTGAAACTCCAAATCACGCCGATGCTTATCCGCATAACTCTTTTGTCGACTTTGAGCTGAAATCAGTCATTCTCGTACTAGTCAAACCTTGTCATCGGCCTCTTGAAGTATATCAGGGCCTAAAATCAGTCTTTCTCCCACCTCGCTCCAATGAAGAGGTGATCGGCACTTTCTTCCATAAAGAGCCCGGAATGAGCCCCGAATGGCGCCATTTTGATATTCGCTTGATAACTATTGTTATAAGCGAACTCGGCCATCGGTAGATGTTGATACCAACCACTCTGATAATCCAAAATACTTGCTCTGAGCATGTCCTCCAAGATTTGTATGGTGCCCTCAGACTGCCGATCACTTTGCGGGTGGAAAGCTGTACTAAAGTCCAACCGGGTACCTAGAGCCTCGTGAAGGCTCCTCTAAAAGTGAGATGCAGACCTCGGGTCTCGATCAGAAACTATGGAGACAGGAACTCCGTGTAGTCGCACAATCTCATCAAGATACTTCTATGCGAGCTTCTCTCTCGACCAAGTAGTATGGATAGGGATAAAATGAGCAGATTTGGTCAACCTGTCCATGATCACCCAAATAGCATCATGTCCGGCCTGTGAGCGCGGCAAACCAACAACAAAATCCATCATGATCCTCTCCCACTTTCACACGGAAATGGGTAAATTCTGCAACTTGCCCGCGGGAAATTGATGCTCGGCCTTCACTTGTTGGCTTGTCAAGCATTGAACCACAAACTTTCAACCATCCTTCTTCATGTCGGGCCACCAATATAGCAACCTTAAGTCCTTATACATTTTGGTACCACCCGGGTGAAGAGAATAAGGTGCTCGGTGTGCTTCCTTCAAAATCTCTTCTTTGATCTCCAAATCCGCTGGTACATAAAGTCGACTTCGAAAATGAAGTATGCCTTGGTCATCCACATGAAACTCACCGGCTCGGCCATCCACAAGAGTAGCCTGAATCTTTTCCAAACTGGGATCTCGAACTTGTTTCATCTTGATCTGTTCCACAATAGTCGGTTGCAGCACCAATGCAATCAATCTCATGGGTGTCTCGGGTGCTACAACCTCCAATTCCAACCGTCTCATATTCTCAAGTAACTACGGTTGGGAAGTGATCATTATCGCTAAATTCTCTTTCGATTTGCAACTTAGAGCATCCGCCACTACATTCGCTTTACCGGGGTGGTAGAGAATGGTCAAATCATAATCCTTAAGCAGCTCCAACCATCTTCGTTGCCTAAGATTCAACACCTTCCGAGTAAAGAGGTATTTAAGACTCTTATGATCAGTATAAGTAGTGTCGCCACAACTTCAAAGCAAAAACTACGACGGCCAATTCCAAGTCATGAGTGGGGTAGTTTTTCTCATAATCCTTTAATTGACGAGAGGCATAAGCAATAACTTTCTCGTTTTGCGTCAAAACACAACCTAGCCCACTTAAAGAAGCATCACTGTAGATCACATATCCTACTCCGGTAGTAGGCAAAGCCAAGATCGGGGCTGTTGTCAACCGGTCCTTCAATTCCATGAAACTTCTCTCGCACACATCATTCCAAATAAACTTGCCCTTATGCGTGAGTCGCGTGAGGGGAGTAGATATGTCACGCCCCGGATCGAAACTGCGACCCGAGCCCGCCAACAGATCCGCCGTCCCTACGGGAAGTCCCGTAGAAACGTAGCGTCTAACCTGCAAATGAGCATCTATACTATACAGGTATCAGAGATGAAACGAAAATACTGAACTGAAATAAAACATCTCTAAGTATATGTACAAACCCAGTCCTCACATACATACATAAGTCACTCCAAAATAAAAAGAGTACAACTCGATCCTCACTACAAGATCACTCAAAACAACTCTCAAAAGGTGAGGGTACAGCTACTATCAGAAGACACCTGGTAGGGATCTAACTCGCGACTCCCTTACCTCGATCAGCTGGATCAGCAACCTGTGCAACTGGAACAGAAGTAGAGGTCCCTGGGGAAAAATACACCACGACGGGTGTGAGAACTACGTCCCCAAGTAGTTCTCAGTGGGTGCCGCCAACAAGACCGACGGTCCGCCCACTAAGTCCACTAGAGGCATAATGTAACAAATGAAATACTGGAAAGAAATGCTGATGAAATAACTCTACAGCTACTATGCCTCTAACTAGATGCTCAAGGAGTGAAACAGAAGAAGACTGCTACCACTACTGACTCCCAACTCAAATCACCCAATCCACAATGACTGCCACATCGGGTCCAGTCAAACCTGCGCCAACCTACTGCCGTTACGTCCCGAAGGAGCGGCCTTACGTAGGGTGTCCGTGGCTGCCAAACAGGCCCAGCCAGAAGGACTGCATCGACAAAGCCGCAATAGCAAGTAACCCGCCTAGCTCCGGAGTGGCACTCGAGGGGCGCGACCCCACCGAGCAAGTATCTGCGCATCTATGTCGAGCTCAATGTGGCCCATGCAGGCTATAATCCAAATCCACGATCAACAAGATCGACTGTAATGAAAGGAACCCTGTCTCACTCACTGGCTGGAACACAACACAGCCGAGACCCACTGTCACTCAGACAACTCCCAAAGACACTCAGATCAATGAACTGACTATCCAACTCCACTCGGTCCCCTGACTCGAGTGCAAATGCACCCCACTAATAACCCGACCCCTCGGCCCCTCTATCTGGGCGAGGCAGAATATATGTCTCGAATGAAATAATCATGATAGTGTGAGTGTCTAAAGCAACAAAGTAACCTAGCCCAAGTTGGAGTTTTCTATTAGTCTGGTTGAACATGCTGTATATGACAGGGGTGCTAGGTCAAGTCCAAAGATAGCAATAAATAAGGATGTGGAGAATACTGATATGAAACACATGCTAAACTGAACAAATAAGCAATCCCAACTCATGCTCTCTAACATGCTACACTGGAGGTAACCATAATACAAACACATCCCTACTCAGCTAGAATTAGTGTGCAGATCGTAAATCCTGAGAGCTAGGCCACCCACCTGAACTGTCGCGCTGTCCAAAAGTCCCACAGCGGATAATACCAAAGAGGGCAGCTACACAGAGTCCACAGGGTCCAGCTCAGTCCACTCTGCTCCTGGGTACAAAAACTACACGTTGTTACATAATAATCCTCCCAAAACTGTCGGATTTAACATACGGAAATTCCGCTGCAAAGATGGCCAAAAATCACCTGCTGGAAGTCCTCAGAAAAATCCGAATAAAATATCCTCGCGATCTACGCGTCGATAGCTTCCGAACGACTACTTGCACGTCCAAATCCGAGCTTCCTACGCTGAGAAATAAATCCGGCAAGAAAATAACCTCCAATCCAACTGTAGAAATTTTCCCAGATCATCAGTCGAAAAGAGAGAAGATTCTCACCTTCGAGACACTTTCCTCAAGTCCTGAGAAAAATACAGCAGATTCCTCGCGAAGAGTAGATGAATTTAGGCTCTTGAATCACTCCGATCCGATATCTGTACGCGAAGATACAGCCAAAACACCGTGTCGCTGTCCAAAAATCCGCAAAGAAAAAGGGGCAACAGAAAGCTCAATTACCTCCATAATCCGAAATTAATTTGGGAAAACTTTGAATATCAAAATCCAAGCCCTACCTGTCGTGAGTCCAACGGCGCAAAAATCGTCGAAATCGGGTGTCGGATAACACCAGGAGAGTCTGCGCACCGAGACGACGCAAAACGGGTCGAAGATGAACTAAGCGCGCCGCGACGGAAAACGGCCAACCTCGGAAACCGTGCACCACCACAACTCCGGGAAGCCACCGATGGAGAGATCTCTGGCAGGGGAAGAAATCTTCTTAAGGCCTCACTGCGAAATTCCACCCAGAAAACCCTCAAATGACCCCTCAAACCTCAATTTTGAGGTTAAAAATCCCCCTTAACGGATCCGGGTACACTATTGTACCCGGGCCGCCAAAAGGGGGTCGGACCGCCCCCGTCCGACCGTCGCGGCCCTCCCGGCCGACACGTGCCCCCGCAACAGCAAACAGCTGTGCGGGGGCCCTCCGGGCGCTCCGCGTGTCCCCGCAACAGCGGCGGGGCAACGCGTGGGGCGACGCGTGGCGCCGTGCCACGCGTCAGCCGCCCCACCGCCCCCGCTCACCGCTGAAGGACTCCGCGGACCGGGAGCGCATGGACCCGCCAATGCCGCGCTGCCACGTGTCCTGCACCCGGTCCACGCGCCGCACCGAAATTTTCCCTGGACCGAGCCGCGCGCACCCGCCAATGCCGCGCTGCCACGTGGCCCGCCCGCGGTCCATGCACCCGCGCGCTTCCTCCGTGGACCGAGCGGCGTGGGCCGGCCAATCCCGAGCCGCCACGTGGCACCAGCCGGTCCACGGTCACCCCCCATGCACCCGATTTCCCCCGAAACTTCCGGTAGCCCGTTTTTGGTCATCCGGACTCCAAATTGGGCAAATAAATAGCCGTTTTCAAGTGTTTTTCCGTGCTGAATCCAATGCTACCCTCTGTTTGGCCAAACTCCTTCCCGAAATTTCGGCAAACCCAGCCGAAGGCCAAAACAGTAACAGATATCACTCAGGTCCAACAGTAGCACCACTTTGATGCACCTTGGGCCAGATACACCAACAATAGGTGTTCTCAACTGCAGATTCAGTCGGAAAAACTATGCGGGGTTTACAGTCTCCACATCCTCCCCCACTAAAAGGGAGTTTCGTCCTCGAAACAAAAGGAAAGTAAACCTGCGTACCTCAATCAGGGAACTCGAACAGGAAAGGGTAGGTATCCCGCATCGCCGCCTCAAGCTCCCAAGTGGCTTCTCGCTCCTCATGGTTGCTCCAAAGGACCTTCACATAAGGTATTGCCCGGTTGCGTAATTCCCTCACCTCACGAGCCAGAATCCGCACTGGGCGCTCCTCGTAAACCAAGTCCTCGCCGACGTCCAAGGATGCGAAGTCGATGACATGAGACGGATCGAATACATATTTCCTCAAGGTCGAAACATGGAAGACATCGTGCACACCAGCCAAACGGGGAGGTAGAGCAACTCTATACGCCACAGGGCCTACCCTCTCGAGCACCTCAAAGGGTCCAATGAAACGGGGACTGAGCTTCCCCCGCACTCCAAACCTCCTGACCCCTTTCGAGGGCGAGACCTTTAAGAAGACGTGATCCCCAACCTGGAACTCAAGGTCTCGTCGCCGAACATCTGCATAACTTTTCTGGCGACTCTGGGCCGTCTCCAAGTGCCGACGTATAACTCGGACCTTCTCTTCCGCCTCCAACAGTAAATCTGGTCCCAGCGTCCTCCTCTCACCCACATCACTCCAATAAAGGGGCAACCGACACTTGCGTCCGTACAACGCCTCAAACGGAGCCATCTTAATGCTCGCTTGAAAGCTGTTGTTGTATGCGAACTCAACCAGGGGTAAGTGTCGGTGCCAACCACCTCCAAAATCCATGACGCACGCACGCAACATATCCTCAAGCGTCTGAATGGTGCGCTCTGACTGGCCGTCTGTCTGTGGGTGGAATGCCGTGCTGAAACTAAGCTGAGTACCCATGGCTGACTGTAAGCTCCCCCAAAACCGTGACACGAATCTCGAGTCTCGATCTGAAACAATAGACGCTGGTACTCCGTGCAGCCTAACAATCTCAGCCAAATAAAGCTGTGCCAAGCGCTCCATGGTCCAAGTCATCTGCACAGGTATGAAATGGGCTGACTTGGTAAGTCTATCAACAATCACCCAGATTGCGTCGGCTCCACTCTGTGATCTCGGTAGCCCAGTCACAAAATCCATGGTGATGCGATCCCACTTCCACTCAGGAATTGGAAGACTTTGCAACTTGCCAGCAGGTACCCGATGTTCTGCCTTCACTTGCTGACAGGTTAAACACTGAGCCACGAATCTTCCAATATCCCGCTTCATTCCAGACCACCAAAAGTGTGCCTTAAGGTCCCTATACATCTTAGTACCTCCAGGGTGGACGGTATAAGGTGTATAGTGGGCCTCTCTCAAGATCTGATCCCTGATCTCCGAATCAGTAGGCACACACACTCGGTCCCTGTACCGCAGTACTCCCGAGCTATCCACTGAAAAATCCCCTAACTGCTCTGCCTGAAGCTGCGATCTGATCCTCGTCAAGTAGGGGTCCTCACTCTGTGCCTCACCAATCCTGTCCAACAGAGTGGGCTGCAAGACCATGGACAAGAGTCTAGCAGAGACCCCAGGGGACACTACCTCTATCTGTAGACGCCTCAACTGCTCCACAAGTGGTGCCTGCTGAGTAATCATCATGCTCAAGCTCTGTGCTGATCTCCTGCTCAAAGCGTCTGCAACCACATTGGCCTTGCCGGGATGATAAAGGATACTCAAGTCATAATCCTTTAAAAGCTCTAACCACCGGCGTTGCCGCAAGTTCAGCTCCTTTTGAGTAAATAGATACTTTAAGCTTTTGTGGTCTGTATAAATCTCACAGTGCTCCCCGTAGAGATAATGCCTCCATAACTTCAGGGCGAACACCACAGCGGCGAGCTCCAAGTCGTGCGTAGGGTAATTCTTCTCATAATCCTTTAATTGCCGTGAAGCATAGGCAATTACCCTACCATGCTGCATCAGGACACAACCCAAGCCGCTGTGTGAAGCATCACTGTAAATCACAAATCCGTCGCCCATCACGGGTAGAGCTAAAACTGGCGCTGAGATCAATCTCCTCTTAAGCTCTTCAAAGCTCTCTTGGCACCGCTCCGACCAAATAAACTTCACCCCCTTTCTCGTCAGACTGGTCAGGGGAGTAGAGAGCTTCGCAAAACCCTCTACAAATCGACGGTAATAACCCGCTAATCCAAGAAAACTACGGACCTCCGTAGCCGTCGTCGGTCTAGGCCAATCCCGAACTGCCTCAATCTTCGTCGGGTCCACCGCCACCCCTGCGGCTGATATGACGTGGCCTAGGAAAGCAACCTCCCGAAGCCAAAATGCACACTTTTTCAGCTTGGCAAATAGCTTCTTCTCTCGCAGAAGCTGTAGCACGATCCTCAAATGCTCCTCATGCTCTACCTCACTCCGGGAGTAGACCAAAATATCGTCTATAAACACAACGACAAATCGATCCAAGTACGGCTGAAACACCCGGTTCATTAAGTCCATGAATGCAGCAGGGGCATTAGTTAGTCCAAAAGGCATGACTGTAAACTCATAATGCCCATACCGGGTTCTAAAAGCCGTTTTGGGGATGTCCTCGGCCCTCACCCTCAACTGGTGGTAACCTGACTGGAGATCCAGTTTTGAGAACACTGATGCACCCTGCAACTGATCAAACAGATCATCAATCCGTGGTAGCGGGTACTTGTTCCGGATGGTCACCTTATTTAGCTCACGGTAATCCACGCACAAGCGGAGTGATCCATCCTTCTTCTTCACGAACAAAACAGGCGCCCCCCACGGAGATACACTGGGTCTCACAAAGCCTACATCCATCAAATCCTGCAACTGAGCCTTCAATTCCTTCAGTTCCGCTGGGGCCATCCTATAAGGTGCCTTCGAGATTGGTGCGGTCCCTGGAACCACCTCAATCACAAACTCAACCTCCCTCTCCGGCGGCACAGTCGATAGCTCAGAAGGAAACACATCCGGAAACTCGCGGACGATAGGGATATCCTCGAGTCCCGGTGCCGCCGTAGGCACCTCTACGACCGTCGCCAGGAAAGCAGTACAGCCCCTACTCAACATCCGTCGAGCTCTCGAAGACGAGATAGTCATCGCAAACAGGGTACTCTGACAGCCTCTAAATACGAACTCCTCCTGCCCTGGCTCACGAAGAGTCACAGTCCTCTCCCTGCAGTCTATAGTGGCGCAATACCGAGATAGCCAGTCCATACCCAGTACAACGTCGAAATCCCGGAGCTGCCGCAGCACGAGCAAGTCTGCCGGCAGAATCCAGGGTCCCAACTGTACAGGGCACTCCCTACAATACTCCACAACATGCAAAACATGGTCTGGGATCTGAACCTCTAATGCATGTGATAAAGGCGCTACCTCTATACCATGTAGGGATGCGAACTCTCTACTAATGAATGAATGCGATGCGCCTGTATCAAAAAGAGCTCGAGTATGAACTGCTGAAATCAAAATGATACCTGCGACGACATGCTCCGCGGCGGTAGTATCCTCCACCTGTGCCGCATAAACTCGCCCACTCGGTGCTGGTGGTCGTCGATCTGGCTGTCGAGAGGAAGATGAGGCATGATCAGGCCTACCATAGGCCACAGAAGGCCCAGCTGACTGGTACGGAACAGTAGGTGCCGAAGCCGAGGAAGGAGCTGGAGGGCCTGCTCTGGGGCACGCTCTCTGGAGATGACCAGCCTGTCCACATCGAAAGCAACGTCCCTGACTCTGGGAACACTGAGGCGGGGAGTGTGGCCCTCCACAAATGACACACCGGTCTGATCGTGGCTGTCGCCGAGGCTGCTGCTGCTGCTGCGACTGCTGCTGCTGAGAGGACTGCTGCCGAGATGGTCGACGCTGCTGCTGCCACGGACGGGATGCTCCTGATCTCTGGCGCCCCTGATGCCCACGACCCTGCGGAGGAGGTCGCGGAGGTCTCGGGGGTCCCTGTCCACCTGACTGCCCCTCATCCACTGGTGCTGGGCGCTTTGCCCCCGGAGTCACTGCTGGGGCTGGCGCCACCTCCGCCATCACTGTCTCTCCAGACTCGACATATAGTGCCTGCTCCATCGAAGCCTCAAGAGTCTGCGATCTGCTGGAACGAACATGCTGGTAAATATCCCGGTGCAACCCCCGCTCAAACATGTAGATCTGATGTGCCTCGTCCCTGGCCACGTGAGGCATACTAGCCAACAGCTGGTTAAATTCGGCTATGTACACCTGCACGGAACGATCTCCCTGACGAAGAGTCCTCAGCCGCTCCTCCAGTCTCTGTCGAACGCTCTCGGGAAAGAAGGCTCCCAAAAGGAGACTGCGAAACTCCGCCCAGGAGAGAAGCTGCGTCCCCGGCGGCCCAGCCGGTCGCACACGCCGCCACCACGCCTCGGCGTTACCTTCCAGGAAGTGAGAAGCCAAAAGGACCCGGAAGCGATCCTCGATGAATAAACTCTCAAAATGACGCTCCATGGCCGTGACCCAAGTCTCGGCCTCCCACGGCTCAGCTCCCATACCAGAAAAACGGGGTGGATCCAACTGGCGAAACCTCATCAACAACTCTACCACCATCCGCTGCTCAGCTGAAGTCAGCGATCCCGTCGTCCCCGATGCTGGTCTGCTAGGAACCGGCTCCACGGAAACTGCCGGTGCTGAAGGAACAACAGGAGGTGCCACAACTGGGGGAGAAGGTACAGGCGCACACTCACGAGGTGCCACCTCAGGCTGCGACCTCTGCTCTAACAAAGCCATCATCCTGCCCAAGGCCTCCTCCTGACGACGAGAGGTCTCCTCCTGGCGCTGGATCACCTCCGACATCTGTGCCATCTGGGCTCGGAGCTCCTGTACCTCATCTTGACGTCCTGGTCCCGAGCCCTCCTGCTCAGGCACCGAGGAAGGAAGCTGCGAACGTGGAGGCCTCCCGCGTCGCGGAGGCATCACTTCCCTGAGAAGGAAGGAAAGAACAGTCAGAACCTCCAAATCACACTCGACCCAATCTCGCGAAAGTCCTCAGGCATATCTCCCTTCCCAATAGCACTATGTTGTCTGCAGCCAACATAGTCGCCACGGAAGGAAGATATGTCAGTCTCTCACCCCATCCACTGGGAGAGTATAAACCCAATCAAGACTCTCGCAACAGAGTTACGACTCTCACGTAAGTCATCCTAGGGTCCAACCACAAGCCTAAGGTTTTTAAGTCCTCCCTGAACTACAACCTAGGCTCTGATACCACTCTAATCTGTCACGCCCCGGATCGAAACTGCGACCCGAGCCCGCCAACAGATCCGCCGTCCCTACGGGAAGTCCCGTAGAAACGTAGCGTCTAACCTGCAAATGAGCATCTATACTATACAGGTATCAGAGATGAAACGAAAATACTGAACTGAAATAAAACATCTCTAAGTATATGTACAAACCCAGTCCTCACATACATACATAAGTCACTCCAAAATAAAAAGAGTACAACTCGATCCTCACTACAAGATCACTCAAAACAACTCTCAAAAGGTGAGGGTACAGCTACTATCAGAAGACACCTGGTAGGGATCTAACTCGCGACTCCCTTACCTCGATCAGCTGGATCAGCAACCTGTGCAACTGGAACAGAAGTAGAGGTCCCTGGGGAAAAATACACCACGACGGGTGTGAGAACTACGTCCCCAAGTAGTTCTCAGTGGGTGCCGCCAACAAGACCGACGGTCCGCCCACTAAGTCCACTAGAGGCATAATGTAACAAATGAAATACTGGAAAGAAATGCTGATGAAATAACTCTACAGCTACTATGCCTCTAACTAGATGCTCAAGGAGTGAAACAGAAGAAGACTGCTACCACTACTGACTCCCAACTCAAATCACCCAATCCACAATGACTGCCACATCGGGTCCAGTCAAACCTGCGCCAACCTACTGCCGTTACGTCCCGAAGGAGCGGCCTTACGTAGGGTGTCCGTGGCTGCCAAACAGACCCAGCCAGAAGGACTGCATCGACAAAGCCGCAATAGCAAGTAACCCGCCTAGCTCCGGAGTGGCACTCGAGGGGCGCGACCCCACCGAGCAAGTATCTGCGCATCTATGTCGAGCTCAATGTGGCCCATGCAGGCTATAATCCAAATCCACGATCAACAAGATCGACTGTAATGAAAGGAACCCTGTCTCACTCACTGGCTGGAACACAACACAGCCGAGACCCACTGTCACTCAGACAACTCCCAAAGACACTCAGATCAATGAACTGACTATCCAACTCCACTCGGTCCCCTGACTCGAGTGCAAATGCACCCCACTAATAACCCGACCCCTCGGCCCCTCTATCTGGGCGAGGCAGAATATATGTCTCGAATGAAATAATCATGATAGTGTGAGTGTCTAAAGCAACAAAGTAACCTAGCCCAAGTTGGAGTTTTCTATTAGTCTGGTTGAACATGCTGTATATGACAGGGGTGCTAGGTCAAGTCCAAAGATAGCAATAAATAAGGATGTGGAGAATACTGATATGAAACACATGCTAAACTGAACAAATAAGCAATCCCAACTCATGCTCTCTAACATGCTACACTGGAGGTAACCATAATACAAACACATCCCTACTCAGCTAGAATTAGTGTGCAGATCGTAAATCCTGAGAGCTAGGCCACCCACCTGAACTGTCGCGCTGTCCAAAAGTCCCACAGCGGATAATACCAAAGAGGGCAGCTACACAGAGTCCACAGGGTCCAGCTCAGTCCACTCTGCTCCTGGGTACAATAACTACACCGTTGTTACATAATAATCCTCCCAAAACTGTCGGATTTAACATACGGAAATTCCGCTGCAAAGATGGCCAAAAATCACCTGCTGGAAGTCCTCAGAAAAATCCGAATAAATTATCCTCGCGATCTACGCGTCGATAGCTTCGGAACGACTACCTGCACGTCCAAATCCGAGCTTCCTACGCTGAGAAATAAATCCGGCAAGAAAATAACCTCCAATCCAACTGTAGAAATTTTCCCAGATCATCAGTCGAAAAGAGAGAAGATTCTCACCTTCGAGACACTTTCCTCAAGTCCTGAGAAAAATACAGCAGATTCCTCGCGAAGAGTAGATGAATTTAGGCTCTTGAATCACTCCGATCCGATATCTGTACGCGAAGATACAGCCAAAACACCGTGTCGCTGTCCAAAAATCCGCAAAGAAAAAGGGGCAACAGAAAGCTCAATTACCTCCATAATCCGAAATTAATTTGGGAAAACTTTGAATATCAAAATCCAAGCCCTACCTGTCGTGAGTCCAACGGCGCAAAAATCGACGAAATCGGGTGTCGGATAACACCAGGAGAGTCTGCGCACCGAGACGACGCAAAACGGGTCGAAGATGAACTAAGCGCGCCGCGACGGAAAACGGCCAACCTCGGAAACCGTGCACCACCACAACTCCGGGAAGCCACCGATGGAGAGATCTCTGGCAGGGGAAGAAATCTTCTTAAGGCCTCACTGCGAAATTCCACCCAGAAAACCCTCAAATGACCCCTCAAACCTCAATTTTGAGGTTAAAAATCCCCCTTAACGGATCCGGGTACACTATTGTACCCGGGCCGCCAAAAGGGGGTCGGACCGCCCCCGTCCGACCGTCGCGGCCCTCCCGGCCGACACGTGCCCCCGCAACAGCAAACAGCTGTGCGGGGGCCCTCCGGGCGCTCCGCGTGTCCCCGCAACAGCGGCGGGGCAACGCGTGGGGCGACGCGTGGCGCCGTGCCACGCGTCAGCCGCCCCACCGCCCCCGCTCACCGCTGAAGGACTCCGCGGACCGGGAGCGCATGGACCCGCCAATGCCGCGCTGCCACGTGTCCTGCACCCGGTCCACGCGCCGCACCGAAATTTTCCCTGGACCGAGCCGCGCGCACCCGCCAATGCCGCGCTGCCACGTGGCCCGCCCGCGGTCCATGCACCCGCGCGCTTCCTCCGTGGACCGAGCGGCGTGGGCCGGCCAATCCCGAGCCGCCACGTGGCACCAGCCGGTCCACGGCCACCCCCCATGCACCCGATTTCCCCCGAAACTTCCGGTAGCCCGTTTTTGGTCATCCGGACTCCAAATTGGGCAAATAAATAGCCGTTTTCAAGTGTTTTTCCGTGCTGAATCCAATGCTACCCTCTGTTTGGCCAAACTCCTTCCCGAAATTTCGGCAAACCCAGCCGAAGGCCAAAACAGTAACAGATATCACTCAGGTCCAACAGTAGCACCACTTTGATGCACCTTGGGCCAGATACACCAACAATAGGTGTTCTCAACTGCAGATTCAGTCGGAAAAACTATGCGGGGTTTACAGTCTCCACAAGATAACCTTGCAAATTCCTCAACAAAACGCCGATAGTAGCCAGCTAGATCGATAAAGCTCCTAATCTCAGTGATGCTCGTCGGTCTAGGCCAATTCTTGATTGCCTCGATTTTCTTGGGGTCCACAGCTATTCCTTTATCTGATATTACATGACCCAAGAACGCCACCTCTCGTAGCCAAAACTCACATTTCTTCAATTTAGCATATAGCTCTTTCTCCCAAAGTAATTGCAGCACTTGTCTCAAGTGATCCTCATGATCTTCATCACTTCGATAGTATACCAAAATGTCGTCGATGAACATCACGACGAATCTATCCAAGAAGGGCTTGAAGACACGATTCATCAAATCCATAAAAGTTGCCAAGGCGTTGGTGAGCTCGAACGGCATAACAATAAATTCGCAGTTTCCATGTCGTGTCCTAAAAGTCGTCCTAGAAACATCCTCGGGCTTGATCCTGAGTTGATGATTTCCAGACTGAAGATCAATCTTCGAATACACTTGATCCTTGGAGTTGATGAAACAAATCATCAATCCTCGGCAATGGATACTTGTTTTTGACCGTGACCTTGTTGAGTTCACGATAGTCAACACAAAGGCGAAGCGATCCATCATTTTTCTTGACAAACAAAACAGGTGCTCCCCACGGTGAGACGCTCAGTCGAATAAAGCCTTTTTCCAACAAGTCTTGAAGTTGCGCCTTGAGCTCTTTCAACTCCGCTGGTGCCATCCTATACAGTGCCTTTGAGATTGTGGTAGTTCCAGGAATCAGATCTACCACAAACTCTATCTCTCTGTCCGGCGGCATCCCCAGTAGCTTTGCCGGGAACACATTAGCAAACTCCCGCACAATCGAGATATCCTCAACTCTAGTAGTCTCACTGCTACTATCCACAACGGTAGCCAAGAAGGCAACACAACCGCTCTTGATCAACTCTTTCGCTATGGTGGAAGAGATAGTCATCACAAACAACGAGCTCTTGTAACCTCTAAACACAAACTAGGGCAAAACTGAATGTCCAAAGTATGATCGGGAACTAAAACTCGTCCCGGATGCAAAATAGGAACTAACTCAATGCCATGCAACTCGGCAAACAACCGGTCAATGAATGAATGAGATGCACTAGTGTCAAATAAAGCTCAAACTCGAATGCTATGAATTAAAATGATACCTGCAACGACGTCCTCTGCTGCTGACGGCTCCTTTGCCTGGGCCGCATACATGCGCCCTCTCGGAGCCTGCCGTGGCCCCTCGTACTGTTGCGACACTAGTGGTCGTCCTAACTGGGAGTAGGTGGGTGGGGTCCCGTCCCGGAATAACCGGTGGCGATGCCGAAAAAGGTGTCGGTGATGAGCCACGCGGGCACTCTGATCGAAAGTAGCCCTCCTGGCCACAAAGATAGCACTTACCTCCATGCTGCGGGCATTGTGGCAGCAAATGAGGTCAACCACAAATCACTTAACGCGGCGGCCGCCGACGGTCGGGTCCTCTTCGTTGTGAAGATGAGCCACGTCCTCCAGACTGGCTCCTCGGGTGCTTTGGCGGCTTCCTCGAATAGGGCTTATGACTTGCGCCCTCGGCTGTCGATCTCTTGCCTCGCGCCCTATCGAGGGCTTCTCTTTCATCCTTTGCAATCTCCGCGCCTTTCTTTACTATCAAAGCACGGTCCACAACCTCCCGGTAGGTTTGGAGGTTTAGGGTCTGAACCAGCCTGAAGATAGACGGTCTAAGGCAGTTCTCAAACATGCGGGCCTTGTCCTCGTCATCCCTCACCACGTGCGGAATGCAGTTAAGTAGTCGAGTGAATTCCCTCTCAAATTCCGCCACGGTCTTGTCTCCTTGCCTCAAATTGCGGAGGTCTCTTTCCATTTCCCTTTTCACGCTCGCTGGAAAGTACTTCATTGCGAGCATCTTCTTGAATCGCGGCCAGGTGATCGCCGCCAAATCGGTTGTGGGGTCATCCCGGATGTCCGCCCACCACTGGTATGCGTCGCCCTCAAGATGGTGTGTAGCCAACCACACCCGATCTCCAACCGCCACGAAGGTATCGTGGAAAAGCTTCTCCATGTGCAAAATCTATTTCTTGAAAACCCAATGATCGGGTTTCTCTCCATCATATGTCCGGGCTTGGATTCCCGAAATTCTCTCAAACGGGCCATGAATCGATCCCGCTCTGCTCCTGCTACCATCGTCGGTAAGACCGTCTTCGTCGGTGGAGTCTGAATCGGCGGTGACATCACAACTTCCTCCCGGCGCCCAGCGCGCCCAGCGCTCGGAGTGTGATGCGAAGACTCGGGCACCTCAGGCTGAAGTGCCTTCGTCACTCCACCCACATGCTCATGCTGTTGCACGGGTGGGGGCGAAGGGTCTTGACTTCCCCTTGCCGCCAATTGCTAGATCAAAAGTCTTCCAACCTCTGCACCCTTGCCTCTCGCCGACGCGAAGCCTCAACCTGCTCTCGCGTCGCAGCCGACTGCCGCTCCACTACATCAGCTATCATAGCCAACTGTTCTCTCAAATCTCGGACCTCACTGGATCCGGAAGTAGCAGAAGTCTCCGTATCGGCTGGCTCGGCTGTCATGGAGCGTGTCGTAGGCATCACAAACTGCAACAAGCCCACACGAACAATTCCCAATCATGCGAAAGGAAATGAAGTATGCCACAATTATTTCCCGATGTCAGGTTGTTGGCCGCCAACCTGACCTTCCAAGGAAATAGAAGGTGCAATAACTTCGATCAACTCTAACTCTATGAAGTTATAATCATGACCCAATCTCGTTACTTTCGCCAAGTAATCATAAAAGATCTTGTCTCTCACATTCTTAATCTTTATAGTCTAACCGGCCTAAGTTTTTCTAGATCCACTAAGACTCAACCCTAGGCTCTGATACCAATATAATCTGTCATATCCCGGGTCCCAGCGGAAGCCTACCTGACACGTGCACAGACCCGCTGTGTGCACAAGGCACCCCCCGGTACATACAAGGCGTCTACATCAAGAAAGCGGAAAGAAAGCGATATACACATCCTACTAGTAATCAGAGTATAAGTACAACTAAACTATGCATAAAAGAAGAGTAAATAACTACTATCATACAAGAAGTAAAACTAATATACAAAAGTACTCTCAAGTATATCCTACCAAAATATATGGTGGTCTCTATAATAAAATACAACAACACCTCTCCAACTAAAATAAAAGAAAAAGTGTCCTGTAACCACCTCGCAAGGCCCAGGAGATAACTCTAACTACGCGAAATTCCCTTGCCATGATTCCGAGCCTCTCCCGCTATGGATGGCTTTCAAATAAATCAACAAACCAATGGGGGCGAGAACTATTAGTCAATAGTTCCCAGTGGGTAAGCTGCCGAGAGAAGCGAAATACACTAGGTCAACTGAGGCAAAAGATAGTATAACTGCTGAAATGAAATGCAGATAAAAAAATAACTGGAGTAAAGTAACTCTACTACTATCATGCCTCTATGCTCAAGTACCAGGTAATAACAATTTGAAGCTACCACACTATCATGAATGTCCATCTAATATGAATGTATCATTTATGTGATGTTCAATGTTAAGTTTAGTTAACTTTTATCATTTTCTTTTGAAGACTTTCTCTGAGTCTTAACTTGAGTCACGCCTCATGGTCCCGTGGTGGCACCCCCCAACGGAGCTATGCCTATCCAACGGCGGCCTAATCGGCACCCAATCCTGCACGGCGAACATGATGTCGCAAATGGCCAACTCTGGAGTGCCGGCTTGGAGGGAGCGACTCTACCAAGCTTGTGCGAATGAGCACAAACGACAAGCAAGCAAGTTTCGATCATCGTGTCTAAAACACGGAATAGCAATCATCGTGTCTAAAACACTGAATGGCATTATCGACCTTTAGGTCAGGGTATAGTATCTCAAGTGTCAATGTCAAGTATACAATATAAGCAATGCCATAATGAAAAAGTTTATCATACACTAGTTGTCATCATGTCTCAAACTTGAAATCCCACAATTTTCTCTTGGTCGTACAAGTTTAGAAGTTTTTTACTTGAATCTCAATATACTAGATGGAACTAATGTCATAATGTCCATTTGTACATGATCATATGCATAACATATTTTAATAACTTTATGGCATGTATAGATGTTCTCTATCCATGTACAAACTAGTAAAATTGCGATAATGACTATCCAATCCCCTTATATAGTGCCCATGCACATGCAATGTTCACTTCTACTATATAGAGTATGAAATTTTCTACACATAAAGGGGTTTAAATGTATGATTAATAATCATGATAAATCAAACGATGCATGTTTAACATAACAACTATGCCCTAAAAGTCTATAGAAGACATAGGGGGAGTTCACCCATTTCGGTGAGGTCAAACCCACCGGATAGATGTCAAACCCTTGTGGAAGATCCAAACCAAGTTGTCCACAAGTTCTCTTATGCCCTAAGAAAAATTTTCTAAGTGTCAAAATAACTCAAAAAGCTAATCATGAAATTTCTTAAAAATCATACGAAAAATGGGTGGAAAACATCTTAGCTCAAGAATTCTTGTAAGAGCTTGAAATCAAAGTAAGGAAAGCTTCAAAACCAACCTATAAGAGTGTTCTACACCCATCAATTCCACCCCAAAAGCTCTAAATCAAAAAGTCCCAAAATAAATCCTAATTTTCAAAAACTAGGTTTTCCTACAAGAAATCCTAAAAGAGAAGGAGAAAAATTGTTCTAACCTCTCTTAAGCCAAAATCCCACCTCGAAAATGCTAAGGAAAGGGAACTAGGGCTCCAAGTTTCCTTCTTCTTCAAGCTCTTGCTTCCCTCCAAGTCCTTGTTGTAAGCTCCAATGGTGGAGAGGAGGAGAAGAAGAAACCAAGTAGAGAGATGAGTTAGAGAAGAAAATCCAAGAAGAGCTCACCTCAAGCTCTCTCTCTCTCACACTCTCTCTTGCACTCTCCAAATGAGAGGAGTGAAGGCTAAGAGGGATAAAACCCCTATTGTAACAATATCCCCAAAGCCCCCTGGTAGAAATGAATTTACACTTCTCACTGGGCTGTCCAGACCAAAAAGGTTCGGACCTTCTCCCCGAAAAAGTCCGGACCCTGAAAGGGTCCCCATCAGCTTCGCAGAAAAAGTCCGGACTTTTTCCAAAAAAGTTCGTACCCCGAAGCTGGGATCCCAAATTCGCGCGGAAGGTGGACTTTCTCCCCAAGGTCCGGATCTCGAAGCCAAAACTTCAAATTTTCAGATTTTTCAGAAAAATTTTTATTCGCGCCAAAACTCTTTGGAAACCTTCTAGAACTTTACGGAAGCCTACCAAAACATGCGAAGGGCATCCTACACCCCTCCACACACTAGAACTTTGCAATTTGCTAAAGTTCAGTGTACTACACCGTCGGTGATGAAAGTCCTCTGAGATGAGGACGGCGGTGAGGATGATGGTGATCAGTTATGGTATGAGTAGGGAATTGAGGTAGGGGGAAGAGAGATAGGAGAGGTAAGAGTTAGGGAGAGAGAGAAGAAGAGAGGAAAGAAGAGTAGATTGGGGTAAAAAGTTACTGTTATTCATTGCCTTTTGGAACCTTTACAATTATTCTTATATTTACCCTATATACTTTGTACTAACTCATAATTTGAATAAAGAAAGGATTAACTTACAAAACAGAAGAGTAAATAAGTCTAAACAGTAGGCGGGCTAATAGGCCTATTCTCAAGTCGGGCTGGGCCTGTGAAGTGGGCCCCGCCTGATCCTTAAACTCAGAAAGCGGTTCTCCGCTCCACCACCTGTCTGGATACCTGCTCCACCAGCTGGTGATTATTACTTGGAATATTCCCTTGTTAGATCCTGTCGAGTTCCACTTTTCCTTTGCTCCCTTTCCTCCCGCACATCTCTCTAGTCACTCCCCTTCACCCCCTCTCTAGGGTTAGAAAGCCTCCGGTCGTTACAAACCATAGACGCGAAGATTCTCATTAGAATTTGATATTCTAATTGACTGGTTAAATCTCTGAAACTACATGTTGTGTGGATTGTTGTCTCTATATAGGCCATTATTTTAGTTCCTTCTTGTTACTTCTTCGTTAGTTGTGTGTATTGACATCTAAGTCCTGATTTCTCTTTTTGTTACTATATTCTGACTGCAGAGTGTTGAAACTTCGTCAAAGATCTACCTCATCAACTGCTTGTCAGCTATTCAGGAACCTTTGATAGGACAAGAGGTTGCTGCAAATTATGTGTGTAACTTGCGCTCTGCGATTGAGATGCACATTAGTATCCTAGTGGACGAAGAAGTTGATGCCATTTTGAGGAGATGCGGTCTGTTGAATAAGATGATGTATATACAAGACTTTGCCGACTCTGTCCTTTGTTCTACTAAGGATGAGCCTCAGCCCTTGGCAGACATTGAGGAAATGTCACCGCAAGTGCTTTCCGAGTGTTTAACAGCATTCTTTGATCTGGTGACTGGAAGTGAAGGCTCACTCCCGGAGTTTGAGCTGTTGCAAGTCCCTAGGCTGCGCTCTGATGCATGTTCTCGTGTGGCTAGGGCATTAGCAGGAACTTATGAGCTCATCTATAGGGCAGTGTTGGACCCAAAGAATCAATATCCAGACCCTAAGTTCTTAGTGAAGCATTCGCCCGATCATATACGAACCATGTTGGAAATCTGAAACCTTTGTGTATGGCTGTGTGTAGTCAATGGCATTTGATTTTTCTTGTCAGTGCTTTTGCTCGGCTGGGGAAACTGCCTTTGCTGTATAAATGCATGCCCTTTTAAACTTCCGTTTAAACCATTATGTTTTCACAAATATGAATCTATTGTTTATTGTTCTGCAATATCATTTTGGAAGTATTGGAGAAAGGCTCCCAATTTTCAGGTCTAGCAATTCAGGTCTACTTGCTAGATCTACTTCACACTTTGTGCTGGTTAACGTTTGCTGTTTGATTTAAGTGCATTGACGACAGGCTAGTTATACAACACGTTAATTTGGTGATTGTCCACTCTTTTGTTATCAAGAAATTTGTAGTTTTCTATTCTTTTTGTGCTGTGCAAGTTTGCGATGCAAGAGGGATTATTACAACCATTTCAAGTAGAGCACACTTTGACTGTTGAAACACTGCCTGTGAGAAAGTGAGGTAGAGAGATTGAATTTAGTTTTAAGACGTGTTGCACTGCCGCTATTCTTAAGCTTAATTGGTCTACCTCAAGTATTTGAATTGGTGTGTCTCTCTCGAGTATTTGAATTGGATCAACAAATAATTTTTCAGAATAAATAAAGCAGAATCACTAGCTGTGTTTGCACAGACAAAATCAATTCTTTGAATACTTCTAGAATGTAGCAAAGTTGTCAATGAAACTTGCTATATTTTTATAGTAATTATATCAGAGTCCGGTTACATTGCTATCGCACTTTATGCTATTGACTTATTATTATAATAAAATTTGTTATTATTATTTTTGTTTGAATAAAAAAATAATTAGAAATATATTTTTTTAATGCGATTTATTTTAATTTTCTCCAATCTCTTATGAAACTATGCAGTGCATAACTTTTCGATTTTCTTAATCTTCTCAGATAAAAATCAAAGTAGAAATAGTAATTTTTAAACTAGCAGCAAGACACTAGTTGTGTGAATCAGCTGTTATGAATGAAGGGTCATTCAAAACACAATGCAACTAAGTTGCATTCTATTTGTGAATTAAACCAAATATGTATCTCTCATTTATAAACACTCAAAAAAAAAAAAAAAAAAAAATCAGCAAATCGCTCAAAGTTGTTAATGGGTCCATCTAGCTTAGTGTTTTTTTTAGGTTTTAAAAAAATTAATATTTGAAAATCTAAAACATTAACTATTAAAAAATATATTATGGTTAAAAATACTAAAAAAATTAAAATCTTTGAATTTTTTTTTACAAAAACTTCAAAATTTAAAAAGTATTTGAATAAAAGTTTTAAAAATCTATAAATATTTTTTTTAAAATTTGGACAGAACTTAAAATAGTTAAAAAATTTATTTAAATAAAATTAAAAAATTTCAAATAAAAATATTGCTCGGATTTTTGTAGTCCTAGTCCCGTTTCTTTAAGCCGGGCCGGGGCCGTTTTAATCTCTATTTGTATTTTGAAATCTCTATTTGTTGGCGGTTATTTATATTTTGAAATCAATCAAAAAAAAATAAAAAAAATATGAGTCGTATTTATTCAAAGAATTATAAAAAAATTAAATTTTTTATAAAAAAAAAAAAAAGTAAAATCATCTGCTAAATTTTATTAAAAATTATATATATCATACCTTAATTTAAATTTATATGGTCGTTGTTTTGCATCCAGAAAAAGCTCAAATTTAAGTATGTGTTTAAAAATAAATATATCAAAATTTTAATTCACATTTAATTTAAAAATTAAAATATATTTTTCATCCAAATTAATTAATTTTTTTAATTATTAATTCAAATTTGATATCTAAAATAAAATTTAATTCACAATAGAAATTTTAATATTAATTCATCAAATATAATTAAAATTATTACATTTTGTATATCATATATTTTTAATTAAAATTTGATATTAAAATATTAATTATTTAATATAAATTGTGGTGTATGAAGTATTAATATACACTAAGTGTATATAATAGTTTCTTTTCTTAAATTTGAAATAAGTTTTCCAACTTTAACTTTTTAAAAAATTATTAAGTTAATTTTTTTTTATAAAATAACTATCAAAACTAAAAATTTGATTGAATTTTAAAATAAAATTATTAATATAATTTAACTTTAAAAATTAAGAAAATATTAATAAAAATATGTATATAAGACTACTTTATAGTTTTTTTAATATTTCTTTAATTATAATTTTTTAATTTTAAATTTTAATTATCTTAAATATTATTTACTGGCAGCGTAGCGCGGGTCCTATACTAGGGGTGGCAATCCAGCTCGCTGTTCGCGAGCCAGCTCGTGTTCGGCTCGAAATGAGCTCGAGATCGAATCGCTCGTTTAGTAAACGAGCCGAACACGAGCCGAATTTTTCAGCTCGATATTTAAACGAGTCAGCTCGTGTTCGGTTCGTTTATTAAACGAGCCGAACACAAACCGACCCCAGCTCGCTCGTGTTCGGCTCGTTGACACCCCTATCCTATACTAGTGATTTTAAATATTTGATTTAAGATATTTATTAAAAAATTTATTAAAATTTATATTTTACTTGTATTTAAAAAAAATTATTAAAAAATTTTAAAATTTTGAAAATTTATAAATTTTTAAAAATTCAAAACTTTGTATAAAAATTGGTATAAATTTTAAAATTTTAAAAAATTTTAAAATTTTAAATTTATTAAAAATTAAAGTTAAAAATTTAAAAATTGGTATAAATTTTAAAAATGTATTAAAAATTAAAATTACAAATTTAAAAAGCTATAAAATTTAAAAATTCTCTAAATTTAAAAATTTATAAATGTTAAAAATTTAAATTTAAATTGTGTAAAAAAATTAGGAGCAAAAATTTAAATTTTTAAATTTGTATAAATTTAAAAGTTTCTATAAAAAATTTGTATAAATTTTAAAATTTTCAAATTAATAAATTTTAAAAAAAATTAATTTTTTAAATTTATTATAAATTAAAGTTAAGAAATTTAAAATTTATAAAATTTAAAAAATTTAAAATTTAAAATTTTATAAATTTAAATATCTTAAAATTTAAAAACTTTTAATTTAAATTTAAAAAAATTTAAAAAATAGGGTGCGAACAAGGTTGTTCGGTGTGTCCCACCGTAAAGTGGGTTATCCTCCCACCCCAATAAAATGTTGTTTGGGGATAAAGGTGGATAACACCTCCCCTTTTTATCTCCTTACCAAACAAGGGTTTATAGAACGATGTTTTATATATTTTATATTAAACAGTTTATAAGAATACTATATGAAATCATATACAACAACTATTAATTCTTGTAGGTTAGACCCTCTTTTTTAACTTTTAATAAAGAAAAAAAAAAAAAAAATCCGCACACTCTTTTTGGGATGCGTGATATATATTTCACGTATCTAGTATTCTTTTATAAAGGGGTTTCATCTCTTCGTGAATAAGTATATTTTTTCGTAATTAAAAAGATAAATTTTTTTTTTTTTTTTTTTGCATAAAATGAAAAGTCACATCTTTTATAAAAATAACTGATTCACCAAATAGACAAAATCATTGGCTAATTTAATTTTTTCAAATTATTTTCTCACTTTTATTATTATTATAATCTACACTAACAGTTTTTGTATTTGTTATAAAATTTAAAATTAAAAAATTATAATTAAAGATATTTAAAAAAATAGTTATAAAGTAGTCTTATATACATATTTTTACCAATATTTTCTTAACTTTTAAAGTTAAATTATATTAATAATTTTATTTTAAAATTCAATCAAATTATTAGTTTTGATAATTGTTTTATAAAAAAATTTATCTTAATAATTTTTTAAAAAGTTAAAGTTGAAAAACTTATTTCAAATTTAAGAATTAGTAAGGATATTTTTGTCGTGTTAAAATTGATGGGAGGTTAAGAAACTATTTTATACACTTAGTGAATATTAATACTTCATACACCACAACTTATATTAAATGATTAATATTCTAATATTAGATTTTAATTAAATACATATGATATACGAAATTTAATAATTTAAATTATATTTGATGAATTAATTTCAAAATTTTTATTAAAGAATTTTAGGCATGGGTGTATATACAAATATATATACTTATTATGAGAATGTTGAATAAGATTCACTCATAATTTTAAAAGAGAGAACGATTTTTTGCTTGTATGCATACCAATATTCTATACACCATATATAATATTAGATAATTAATAAAATATTTAATAATTAATATTGTAAGATAAAATATGATATAATATATATATAATATAAAATATTTAAATAATTTATTGCACTGTAAAAAATTATTTTACATATATATTTTAAACTTAGTTTACGGTACAACGGGTATATTATATATATGGCTAAATTACAGAAAACCCCCCTCTAATATCCCGCTTTTCCACTTTACCCCCTGTCTTTTAAAAGTCGACAACCTGCCCCCTTGTAATTACCGAAATATGCATTTACCTCCCTGCCAGATATGAAAGTCCATCCATGAGCGAGCCAATTGCTTGTAACAAATTGGTAAGAAACCAATTCATATCTGGCAGGGGGGAAAGGGTAAATGCATCCATTAGAGGCTCATGGATGGACTTTCATATCTGGCAGGGAGGTAAATGCATATTTCGATAATTACGAGGGGGCAGGTTGTCGACTTTTAAAAGACAAGGGGGTAAAGTGGAAAAGCGGGATATTAGAGGGGGGTTTTCTGTAATTTAGCCTATATATATTATATCATATTTTATCTTATAATATTAATTATTTAATATTATATGTGGTGTACAGAATATTGGTATGCACCAAGTGCAAGCAAAACTTTCTTCTCTCTATTTGAGTAGGCTTTCTCTACGAGGCCACACTAAAGCACAATCCAATAAAAAATTATCACATATTAGTAAAAAAATTTAGATGCGCCCGCTGTACCGCAAACTAAGTTTAAAATATATATGTAAAATAATTTTTTACAGTACAATAAATTATTTAAATATTTCATATTATATATATATATTATCATATTTTATCTTACAATATTAATTATTAAATATTTTATTAATTATCTAATATTATATATGGTGTATAGAATATTGGTATGCACACAAGCAAAAAATCCTTCTCTCTTTTAAAATTATGAGTGAATCTTATTCAATAATTCTCATAACAAGTATATATATATTTGTATATACACCCCATGCTTAAAATTCTTTAACAAAAATTTTAAAATTAATTCATCAAATATAATTTAAATTATTAAATTTCGTATATCATATGTATTTAATTAAAATTTAATATTAAAATATTAATCATTTAATATAAGTTGTGGTGTATGAAGTATTAATATATACTAGTGTATATAATAGTTTCTTAACCTCCCATCAATTTTAACACGACAAAAATATTCTCACTAATTCTTAAATTTGAAATAAGTTTTCCAACTTTAACTTTTTAAAAAATTATTAAGTTAATTTTTTTTATAAAATAATTATCAAAACTAATAATTTGATTGAGTTTTAAAATAAAATTATTAATATAATTTAACTTTAAAGGTTAAGAAAATATTAGTAAAAATATGTATATAAAACTACTTTATAGCTATTTTTTTATATATCTTTAATTATAATTTTTTTAATTTTAAATTTTAATAATTATACATTTTAATTATTTTAAATATTATTTACCCAAGTGCAAGCAAAAATTTATTCTCTCTATTTGAGTAGGCTTTCTCTACGAGGCCACACTAAAGCACAATCTTATAAAAAATTGTCACATATTAGTAAAAAAATTTAGATGCGCCCGTTGTACCGTAAACTAAGTTTAAAATATATATGTAAAATAATTTTTTACAGTACAATAAATTATTTAAATATTTCATATTATATATATTATATCATATTTTACCTTATAATATTAATTATTAAATATTTTATTAATTATCTAATATTATATATGATGTATAGAATATTGATATGCATACAAGCAAAAAAATCGTTCTCTCTTTTAAAATTATGAGTGAATCTTATTCAACATTCCCATAACAAGTATATATATTTGTATATACACCACATGCCTAAAATCTTTTAATAGAAATTTTAAAATTAATTCATCAAATATAATTTAAATTATTAAATTTCGTATATCATATGTATTTAATTAAAATTTAATATTAAAATATTAATCATTTAATATAAGTTGTGGTGTATGAAGTATTAATATATACTAAGATACACGAAAAAATATAGTATAGTTAAACTATACTATATCCATAGAAAATTTTTCCTATGAAGCGTTTGGATAGTTTTTTTTTTTTTTTTTGATTAAACAGGGGTTAACCCTATTTGAGAGATACAGGACAGAGACAACAGCGGAAACGCCGCCCCAGTACCACAGGCATAACGATGGTGTGATCGAAACACTCAGCCTGTCAACAAAAAGGGGCAAAACGCAAAAACAAAAACAAGCCTCCCCAAAGACAGTCCCCAATAAAAGAGACCGTAGGCAAAAAAACAATCTCAAAAAAACACCTAGTACAAGAGACTCCCAGCAGCCAAGAGAAAAGAAGGACACCAGACTCCACATCTACAACCAATCCCTCGAAAGAAAGACTAGGCAAATGAAGGAACAATCCTGAAGGTTCACATCTAAAGCAGCTAGTCCATGAGAACAACCCCAGATTATGATGAAACAAGACCAACCACCATATCAACTGGTCCTTGAAGAGGCAACATCAATAAAATGCATCCGCAGAAATCATAATACAGTGAAGTCAACAGCATCCAATTGGCAAGAGAACCCACAACATCTACTCCATACATAATTGAGTTACTTCGTCAATGAAACCAAGAGGCATCCCTATCGACAGCATCCAAGTAAAACCCAAGATCCAGATGTAGCACTTACAAAGAAGAAAGTGAACCAATTAATAGTTGCTGCCCAATTTCAAGAATTCGAGAGAAGTTACAAATCCCAAAGATGTTAGAATCACTCCTGTAATTTGGTTTTCCCTAAGCTCAAGCTCCTTCAACATCATCAATCCCCACAGGATTTACAAAAAATACTGCATGGAGCTTCCCGAATAGTGAAGCAATATTCCCAAACACAAGGAAAGTGTGGCTCAGCTAGCATCGATCATCAAGATAACTGCCAGGACTAAAGAGATTAAACAGCAGCCATGCAAATAAAGAGCAGCTTAAGAATAGTATGCGTCCCCATCAGTAATGTCTATAAAAAACCTGCGGTGCGAGCGGCTTAGAACGGGACCTCCTCCAAAAGGGGCAAGTCCGAGTAATCAACAAATGGAAAAAAGTAAAATCCCTACAGACCATACACCTAGCTCTCAAGCAATAGGCAAAGCGGCCGCCTCGTGATATAAGCAGTAGAGTTTCCTCATTTCCCCCACTGGGAAAGTAGGATTGGAGGATAATTAGCCGAGCAAGAAACAAGAACCATCCAAGAAAATAAGAAGTCCCCCAACATCGTAAACCAGTTCCAGTTAATCCCATGTTGAATTACAGAATTCCCAGCACCTCGTAAGAGGGAAGAGCTGATGAAAGCCAAGTCAATAGAGCTAAACGAAACGAATTGCTGCAAACGCAATAGCTGTTGACTTCAACCAACCCCTTCCGCACTTGCCATTCACTTAAGCTGCAGGATATGCACAGTAGATAATCCAAGTTAGTCAAAAGATAATACCAGATATAGAACAGGAGTTCCTTAACCTTCAACCAAGCAGGTTTTAATCCCCTTCTCAGCAACAGCCGCGGCAACGGGTCGGTGATTTCGTCGAGATAGAGTCCAGAATTTTAAAACAATAAAACAATAGCCCCTTCAGTCGAGTATACTTGTTCAGAATCCCAGCTGTAAAAAGCCCGATAGAAAAGAGAGACCACGCCCGCTTGAAACAGCTTCAAGCATCTGCCATCCATGCAAAAGTAACCTCCGGAGCCGAGTGCGAGAAACTGAATCCCCCATGACGCAGGAAAAAACGCCCAAATTCCAGTCCAACACCGGCGGACCAAGTTGAAGAGTCCTCAATTCTCCAAAGGTACTGAAGCATCTTCGAGCCCAGCAAGAAAAGGAGCAATCAAATGCCTTCCGTTGTCTTGAAGAAAAAGGAGAAGAAAGTAGAGTGGGTAGTTGAATGAAAGAGCTACCCCCGGTGAGTAGGGCCGGTAAGGGATGAGCTCCCAAGGACAGAGGTCCAGAGGTTGAGGGTGTTGAGAATTCTTGAGACACAGGTAATGCTCTGGGAGGAGCAATCATTGAAGAGACGCCTGTTGCGTTCCAGCCAGAGTTCCCAACAAGTAGCGGCAAATAAGAGATCGAAGAAAGCTTTATTTCGACCCTTCAAAGTCATTCTTGCGCCCCGCCATCTACTCGCAAAATCCCCCGAATAGTGGTGCAATCTGTGCCAAGTGAGTGGCCAACACTGAAGAAGCTTCTCCCAGATCGACCTTGCAAACATACAGAAGAAGAAGAGATGGTCCATATTTTCGTCTCCTGCACGACAAGTCATGCAGATAGAAGGCCCCGACCACCCTCTTTTTTTAAGAAGCTCCGCAGTTAGCAGCCTATATCTGGCTGCGATCCATAGAAATATTTTCGTCTTGAGCGGTATCTTAATTTTCCACAAATGCAGGATTTTACTATCGTTGACCCCGTCAAAGGAAATGGCATTGTAGGCAGTCTTGGTAGAGAAGGTCCCGTTAGGGCTCCATCTCCAGTGAATCAAGTCATCGGAGTTGGACAGCCGGAGGTTGTTGATCGCTGCCTGCAGGGAGAGCAGCTCGCGCCTAGCCACCGGGCCGAGCACTCCTTGAAAGCCCGACTCTGTCTTGGACTCGAAGCGACGAAGCCAATTGGAGACCGAAAGGTGTTTGAGGTGGGCCGCTCCAAATAAGTGTGGGAAGGTAATGCGCAAAGACGAATCGCCGTTCCAACGCGCATTCCAGAAAGACGTCGCATTACCGCTTCCGATTGTAAAAGAGGTGGAAGAGATGAAGAAAGGAGCAATTGAAAGCATACCCTTCCAAATCGGGCAGCAGCCAGTCGGCGTCGAATCAGACGAAAGGGGTGGCCGGTGGGAATAGTGCTTCGAATTCAGCAAGCGCACCCAAGGCAGCGCCTTGGAGGAATGGAAGCACCAGAGACCTTTCAACAAGAGAGCGGAATTTGCATTGCGGAGGTTGCGGATACCCAAGCCCCCGTACTTTGTCGGGCGACATAGGTGTTCCCATTTGACCAGGCAATGAAAGCCGCTATTTAATCTTTTCCCCTTCCAGAAGAAGTCTCGTCGAATCTTGTCGATAGATTTGATTGCCCAGCTGGGAAGAGAGAAGGCCGAACAAAAGAAGGTCTGGATGGAGGAGAGAACCGAGTTTACGAGCACCAACCGCCCCCCCCCCTAGAGAGCAAAAGGCTCTTCCACCCCGCCAGACGCTTATCCGCTTTCTCGATGATCGGTAGGAAGTCAGATTTCCGCAGCGCCTTAGGTGATAAGGGTAAACCCAAGTATCTTAAGGGAAAACCTTGGGATTGACAACCAAAGAAGGAAGCGAGAGCTTCGGAAGTGTGGCTCGGTAAGTTAACCGAAGAAATGGAACTTTTGCCGTAGTTGATATTAAGGCCAGAGATCTCCGTGAAAGCGTCTAGAATGACATTGATGACCCTTGCCGATCTATCGGAGCCATCAAAGAAAATAAGAATATCGTCGGCGAATTGAAGGGTGTGAACTCTGACAGACCCGATGCCCACCGAAGGAAGGTCGAGAGAAGCAGAAGCCGCCTGCAGCATTCTGAATAGCACGTCGATACACAGTATGAAGAGGAGGGGGGACAGAGGATCACCTTGTCGCAGTCCCCGTTTGCAAGAAAAGGAGTTGCCCGGGACCCCATTAAGCAAAACCGCCGTACTGGAGGAGTGTAAGAGATCCATAATCCAACCTATCCACTTGGACCCGAATCCCCGAGCCGCTAACAGGTCCTGCAGGAAGGCCCAGTCGACGTGGTCGAAGGCCCTTTCAAAATCAATCTTGAGAAGCGCCGCTTTTTGCTTAGATGAGTGGAGATGGTGGAGCAAGATATGGGCGCAGAAGAAGTTATCAAGAAGCGATCTTCCTTTAATAAAAGCCGTCTGGAACGGGTTGACAAGATTCCCCAAAAGCCCCTGCATTCTCGCCGCCAGAACTTTTGATATAATTTTGACCATACTGTTCTCAAGACAGATGGGCCTGAAATCCCTAGCAGAGGAAGACTCGCTCTTCTTCGGGATAAGACACAGCCAACTTTTGTTAATCTCGCGGAGATCCAGGCAACCGTTATGGAATTTGGAGAGGAGCTCCAAGATATCAGCCTTGAGAACGGGCCAAAACCGGTGGAAGAACAGCATAGGAAAGCCGTCGGGCCCGGGGGCTTTTTCCGGCGCACAAGAGAAGATGGCCCTTCTGACCTCGTCCTCCTCAAACGGGGCCTCAAGACTCAGGAAATCAACGTCCGGATTATTAAGAGAGAACAGCGAGGCAAAGTTAAGAGAAGACCTTCTATCAGACGCCACCCCAAATTGCTTCACAAAGAAGTCGAACAAGTGAGCAGCAATAGAGTCCTGTGAAAAAAGAGTGGATGCACCGTCGGTAAGATGGGAGATGAAGTTTTTGTTCCTGCGGCAAGAAGCTTTAAGGTGGAAGAATTTGGTGTTGGCATCTCCCTCTCTAAGCCACTGCACCCTAGATCTCTGCCTCCATTTGATTTCCTCCTGCAAGCACAGTTCGTCATATCTCGTTTTGAGGAGGGGTCTAAGCAACCACTCCGATTCAATTAGAGATCTAGCTTCTTCCGCTTGATCGAGCCAGTCAAGCCACCCGAGACAAAGATCCCCCTGGATAGAGATGGAAGATTTAAGCCCCGCACTCCAAGAGCGGAGGGCGGACTGGACGCTCTTGAACTTCGACGAGATTCTACTAACAGAGTCGACCCCATTAGAAAAGCCATTCCACGCTTTAGCTATCACCTCAAAAACCGCCGGGTAGCGGAGCCAGAAAGACTCGAACCTGAACAGGTGGGGTGAGGGCAAGAAGGAGAAGGCCGTGAGCCGCAGGGGGGTATGGTCAGACCTGGGTCGAGGTAGGGCGCGAAGAGCTAAGCGCGGAAAGGAGAGATGCCAATCATTAGACACAAGAACGCGGTCTAGTCGTTCGAGAGTGGGAAGACGCCTGCCGTTAGTCCACGTGAAAGACCTATTCTGAATGGGAAGATCAATAAGGCCGAGGTCAGACACCACCTTTCTGAAATTAAGAATGTCGCTCGGGTTCGAAGGCGGACCGTTCTTATCCCGAAGAGAGAGAAGAACATTAAAGTCGCCAAGAATAATCCAGAGCCCCGCCGTCTGAGAGCCGATGGAGCGAAGTTCAAGGAAGAAATCCGGTTTCAAGGCCGAGGAGGTAGGCCCATAAAGGTTGGAGATCGTGAAAAGCAACCCGTCCACCCTCCTTCTCAAGATTACGTTCACCGAGAACATCCCAATCCAATCCAACGCGCATTCGAAAAGGACTGGGTTCCAAGCGGTCAGGAGGCCCCCCCTCGTCCCAACAGCATCAAGGGAACGAAAATCCCGGAGATGAAACCCGCAGAAAGAAAGAAACTTGGAGGGGGAGGTAGAGCACAATTTGGTTTCCTGCAAGCAAACCACACTACATTTCGCGTTCTTTAAAAAGGAATTGACCGTGGCACACTTGGCGGGATCATTGAGGCCACGAACGTTCCAAGATAAGAATTTGAAAAGCCTGTTTCTAGCCATACAGAAGGAAAGAAACCCAACAAACATAAGGAGGTCTCGAGAAGCCAGCCTCAAGACGAACCCCCCTCACCAACAGAACCTCCGCCGACAAGAACGAGCCCCGACGAATAGGAGGGGGGAAGGTCCCCAGAGATAATACCACAGGCTTTCTTGATCTGCTGAACTTCCAACTCCGAAAGAGGGGTAAGAATGTCTGATCTGGACGAGGGAGAAGGCCCGATATCCGGAGCTCCTGGCGCTTCAGCCTCCACAGGAGCAGGAGGTGAACTGCAACCCGCAAATGCCGGAGAACCAGGGGCACAAGCCGGAGAAGAAGCAGGATCAACCAACGTTGAAGAAAAGCGCACCCGCTTTAATTTTTTGCAGAAAAGGTCTTGAGATCGAAGAATAGAAGGTTTAGGAACCCCTTTATGGTTGTCAGTCAGCCGCGGGCTTCGCCAAAGTTGTACGATCGAGCCCGACGTGGAAAGGTCCAAGCGTGGGGGCGAAATCAGACCCTTTCCGCGGTCATCCACTCTCCCTCTTGTGCGCCCGGAAAGAGAGCCCAATGCGCAAGAGGTAGAGGGGTTCTCCAGGTTCGCGCGCTCCGGCTGGCAAAAGCCCAAAGGCTAGGAGCAAACAGCCTCCCCGACCGAAGTCGGAAGAGGAGGGAAGTTTGAGTCCGAAATCACCAGGGTGCAAGCCTGAGGGGGTCCCCGTCCGCCCCCCGGCCCGCCGGACCCACCCGAACCCTCAGAAGAAGGAACCTGCTGCAGGTCTTGAGGGTGCCTAGCCGAGGCCGCCGCAGGGACAGCGGAGAACCCCGAACTCCTGATGAAATCCTCTTGAGCGTCCGCCGAGTCGAGGCCGAGGTGGTGATCCAGGTCTTCCCCAAGAAGAATAGGGTTGGCCTCTTCCCACGAATCAATAACGATAGGAATACGAAACCGTCTGTCCTCCACCATCAAGTTGATGGCCTCGGGGATAGAGGAAACATCGGAGCAGCGAATAAGGAGCCGAAAACTTGAAACATCCTCCAGCTCAGTGCAGCGACAATCGGTCTCCCACAACTCCCCGAAGCCGCTAACGGCGGCTTTCACATCCTCCACGCACCAACATAGGATGGGCCAATTAATTAGCCGGATCCAAGCCTTATGGAAAAGGCGCCCTCTGGCTTCCTCCCCCGCTTCAGCCCAAACAGAAAAGGAGAAAGAAATACCTTCGAATTGAAGTGGACTACGCCCAATAGCGGATTCCCTAACCGCCCAGCTCGGGAAGAAGATAGCCGAGGTATTATGTCGAAGACAAGCCACCTGGTAGTCGGATGGGGAGCTCCCGAATAAGCCCGCCA
Organism: Tillandsia fasciculata; assembly: GCA_029168755.2. Taxonomy (NCBI): domain Eukaryota; kingdom Viridiplantae; phylum Streptophyta; class Magnoliopsida; order Poales; family Bromeliaceae; genus Tillandsia; species Tillandsia fasciculata. The sequence goes on along the minus strand of CM054944.1, from coordinate 11,488,412 downwards.
GCCCCCTCGAGAGAATACCCGAATCGAAAGAGGAGTGGGAGCCTGTAACCCAAACCCTAGCTACCCGACTTGACAGGGGAGCTAGCCCAGACGAAGGGTTCGAGCATGGCAGGAAGACCGATAGCTCGCCCGGGCGTCTGGTAGGGGCTACCGGCTCCATGCGGTCTTCCATCGGAGGGGCCCTGCACCTGGAGGCTTGGTGTCCAGTGCGCATACAAAGAAGGCACCGTCTGGGCTCCCTGCAGCGCGCCGCCCGGTGTCCCCTTTCGAAGCAGCGAAAGCACCGATCTCGGAGCAGAGGACTGAGAATAAAGCGGGGGGGGGGGGGAGGCCGGCAAACCTGGAAGACGGATGAACCTTGGTCCCCTGGGGAGTCGGGTAGGAGGCGGCGGGCACGATGCTGGCAATAGAACCGCGTCCTTGTAAGAGATGAGCGGGCGGATTCGCGCGCCCCCCGGAGGAGAAGCAGGCGGTGGCAAATCCTCACGAAGCGGCGACGGGATCACACCCGAGGCGGAGAGCACCCCGGACGAGGCTTGGCAGTGGTAGCGCGGTCTGTAACGGGGGGGAGAGGGAGGTTTGGTGGCTAGGGCAGCGGAGGGACGAGGAAGACGATGAGAACCCCTCATCTTTATCTACGCACTACTTGTCGAACCTTTTTTGCCCTTTTGGCTGCGTTTGGATAGTGAAAAATACTGTTTTTTTTTTAGAGCATAGTTATACTATATACCCTAAAAAATGGGGTAAAATAAAAATCCATTATAACCAAACAAAAAAAATTCCATGTCTCCCTCAACTCAAATATATGACAAATTTTAAATTTAAATTTTCAACAAAAAAAAATTAAATTTAAAATTTTTAATTTTTAATTTTTAAATTAGGATTAAAAATTCAAATTTAAAAAAATTCAAATTTGAATTTGAATTTTAAAATTTTAAAATTTGAATGTATATTTAAATTTTAAAATTTAAAATTTAGAATTTAAATTTCAAATTTCACAATTTAAATTTAAATTTTAAATCAAAATTTTAAATTTTTAAATTTAAATTTTATAATATTGATTTTAAATTTTAAACATTAAAATTTATTATTTTAAAATAATAAATTTTAATTTTACAATTTAGAATTTTTAATTTTGAAATTTAAAATTTAAATTTAGATTTTATTTTTCAAAATTTCAAATTTTTAGTTTGAAATTTGAAATTTTAATTTTAATTTTTAATTCAAATTTAAAATTTAAAATTTAAAATTTTTAACTTTTAATTTCAAATTATAAAATTTTTAATTCTAAAATATTAAAATATAATTTTTTTTTATTTTTAAAAATTTTAAATTGAAAGAAATTTGTATAATTTTACAATATGCATCCAAACAGTTAAAAATTTTGAACCATAGAATTTTTTAGTGTTACAGAATTCCCCATTTCATTTAGACAAAAACTACAATTTATAAACTCTATGGCAATTTTTTACTGTGCATTCAAACAGGTGTATATAATTATTTCTTAACCTCCCATCAATTTTAACACGACAAAAATATCCTCACTAATTATTAAATTTGAAATAAGTTTTCCAACCTTAACTTTTTAAAAAATTATTAAGTTAAATTTTTTTTATAAAATAATTATCAAAACTAATAATTTGATTGAATTTTAAAATAAAATTATTAATATGTATATAAGACTACTTTATAGTTATTTTTTTATATATCTTTAATTATAATTTTTTAATTTTAAATTTTAATAATTATCATTTTAATTATTTTAAATATTAGTTACCCGAGTGCAAGCAAAAATTCCTTCTCTCTATTTGAGTAGGCTTTCTCTACGAAGCCACACTAAAGCACAATCCAATAAAAAATTATCACATATTAGTAAAAAAATTTAGATGCGTCCGTTGTACTGTAAACTAAGTTTAAAATATATATGTAAAATATTTTTTTACAGTACAATAAATTATTTAAATATTTTATATTACATATATTATATCATATTTTACCTTATAATATTAATTATTAAATATTTTATTAATTATCTAATATTATATATGGTGTATAGAATATTGATATGCATACAAGCAAAAAATCGTTTGTAACTATTTTTTTATATATCTTTAATTATAATTTTTTAATTTTAAATTTTAATAATTATATATTTTAATTATTTTAAATATTATTTACCCGCAGCGTAGCGCGGGTCCTATACTAGTTATAATTATATTCATATAGTTTTAATTTTCACAAACTAAATTAAATCAATCTAATTTTAATTAATCCATGCTCACCTAGCATGCCAGTTCTACGGCTTATGTGATGGGTCAGGTGTAGGTAAAATTTGATCTGAAACGTGGATCATGATGATTGGATCACCACAAAGACTTCACGTGTATGGTGAAGAGGAACACGGTTCGCTTTCTCCCTCTGCCCCGCAGCCCCGCTCTCTCTCGTTTCGTTTGCATACAGTCGAAACGTCCTTCATTCCGGAGACTTCCGATCGATATCTCTTTTTTTCGCTCCCAATCTTCCGGTGAGTAATAAGATTCCCAAACTCCCCCAATTCCATTAAGAAAAATCGATTGAAAAAGATCGTAGGATCATTTTGTTCGATCTTTGATGATTGATCTTGCTTTCTCAATCTTTCTCTGATCCTAGCCATCTAGTAGATCCGGCTTTATTTGGCTAAAAAGAGGTGTGTGTGGCCGTCGTATCTGCTCGCCCCCTTCTTCATTCATCCATTTAGGTCAGAATGGATCCAGGGAACCTGGCTCGGGAACAGCCGAGAAAAAACACAGTAAGAGAGTCCAATCTCTGAAATATAGCATTTGCTCTCCCAAGTAGTAAGTAGTAGTATTAGTATCAGGCTGAGGATCTGACTTGATCCAATAGAGTCAGAACACAGATACTTACTACGCTGTGGACTGGGGAGAGAGCAGCTCTGCGAAGCTGGGCGTTCTCTCCGATGCGTCGCAAGATCATTGATTTATGCTATTTCTTGGAGAATTTGATGGATTTTGATTTAGGGTTTTAGATCTGCAGGGATTCGAAGGGTTTGACCTTCGTGGATCGCGCCGAACTGACGACGGAACAGGTTTGATCGTTTGATTGATTCATCTTTTTGTGTGTTTGTGTTTGTGGACGTAATATAGAGGCAATGCCTAGTTCTAATGCTATCTATTCAGTTTTAGTTTTGTGATTTTCTTAGGAATGTTTAATTCGTCGTTAGTGCGAATATTTTTTCGTGCTTGTTTATGGATTTGTAGATTTGGAGTTGCCATTCTGTTATGTTCTTGAATTTGGTGAGTGATTAAAATGGAAAGCAAATGTATTTGGAGCATATATATAGCAAGTGAAATTTGGGACAGTGATTTATTTTTACCCCTTCTTAATCGAAAATGCAATGAAATAGGAATTAGTAAGTTTTGACAAGGGAAAATTGAATAAGATACCTGTAAGCATTTGTCTCTTGCTCCCAATTTCCCATGTATAACGTGAAAAGAGAAAAATAGGAGTGTGCATTGATGCCAACTATCCCCTAACCTTTTTTGGACTACACTATTGGTATACTATAGAGACACTTATACTTCATTTCTTTGGTCAGCGGACATTAGATGGTTGTTTGCTGAATTTCTGATATTTTCGTTAAAGTTTGGCTGTTTTGAGTTTGAAGTTTCTCATTGTTGCTATTATTTGGTTGATTTTGGCACTATTCCTATGCCTCTAGTGTGAATTTTAAGTCATTGCGAATTGGTTGAATGCAGTGAGAAAAGGACGTGAACTTTGGCATAATATTTAAATTATCGATGCAAAAATGCATATTATACACTAACAAATGCAACAATCCTTTGGTGAAAAACGTGATTGTATCTGGTTCTTTCCCTTTTTGTATGAAGTAAATTGAAGAGTCTCACATATGAATCACTAATGGAGGAAATTGAAGAAACAATCTAGGAGTCATATAGTATCCTGTAATTGCATTAAGGCATTTGAATGAAGTGGGTGGTGCTTTTGCCCAAGTTACAGTATTTTAATGACAAGAACATGGTCATGCCATGATGGTGTTGGGTTAAATATTTGAAAATAAAGTTCTATTAGTTACTTTCTGGACAGTATTATTATCCCTTATGGACACCGAAAAAACTCAGTGGTTTGCAAGTGTTCGGTAAGTACTAATTGTTAGTCTTTCCATTAACCAACAATAGAAAAGGACAATAAGTAAAAATAATAAGGGAATGTTTTTTTAGGTGAACCATATATCACTAGGACAATATTTTCAAACTATTCTTCGACAGATTGTAGGTCATAACTAGTGTATTTTGTTGACGGTCCAAACACCAAAGTGCAAATTGTCGTACTTCAGATATTTGTTTTGATGTATATGGTAGACACAAAGTGAAAATTATTTAGCAATATGTCAAAGTCAACTAAAACTTTGTTATCTAGGCAACACAGATTAATCATGTTATTTATGTTGACAAGAAGTTGGCCTAAAACTTGTTGGGTTGGGCTAAGTGATGTAGTAGAAATTAGAAAAAATCCTAATTTGTCTTGCTAGCAATGAGCCCAAAATTTATATAAAATTGAGTTCTAGAATTTTCAAAAAATTTCAAATTATTTTTAAAATTTTTACTTTTTATGAAGAAATTAAGATTTTTTTTTTGAAAATGGCCTATAAATAGGTAAAAATTTCAGAAAATTTGTGAGAATTTTTAGAAAATTAGAGAAGGAAATTTAGAAGAAGAATAAGAGAAAAATAAAGAAAAGAAGGAGAGGTTAGGAAGAAAAGAGAAGAAGGAACTTTGAGATAGATAGATATCCGTCGGCACGCACGGTAAGAGAAAGAGGAAGAAGATACTATAACTACAGTCGAAATACAATAAACTAAATTTTATTCTATCATAACTCATCTTTTCTAAATTACAAGCCATGGCTATATTTATAGACCTCAAGGTATAATCTTAATCTAAATCTTACTCTAAATCAAATCCCAAGATTTAAAAACACAAAAGTAAATTCTCTATTTCTCTTATTCTTCAATCACTTTTAAACACTATTTTTTTTATACCTAGTACTAACCTAAAACCCAACCAAACACAAATTTACAATAGTTCCAGTTTGTTCCAAAAGTTATACTTATCCCTGGTACTACTAGTTCTCTCTTATACCGCTACCAAACGAAGCAAGGTTGCGTTTGGTTCGGGTATAAGCAAAAATTCGTTATTTCTGGGATAGGTATAAATTCAGGTACAAATGGGAATTAAAGTAATTTTGTGTTTGGTTGAGTATAAGAGTTGTACCGGGAATAAAAAAAATTGTGTTTGATAAATTAAAGAGGAATAAGAAGAATAGAGGAGATTAAAATTTATAAAAAAAAAAATAATTAATTTTATAAATTTAAATATCTTATAATTTTAAAAAAATTAATTAAAAAAATAAATAAATAAGCAATAGGTGGAACAGCTGTTCCACCCCTTATACCAGGATAACCTGGTATGGAGGGGTACAGTTGTTCCCCCCTGTTCCCCCCATCCAAAATCATGTTTGGGTATAAGGGGGAATAACCCCCTTATCCTCCTTATACCCAATACCAAACACAGCCCTAGAGTATAGTTATACTATACACTAAAAAAAGGGATAAAGTAAAAATTTATTCTAAAAAAAAAAAAAAAATTTCTACCATTCTTGGCTCCCTCACCTCCAAGATATGGTAAATTTGAAACTTTAAATATTAACATTTTAAATTTAAATTTTCAAAACAAAAATTTAAATTTAAAAATATAACTTTTTAATTTTAAATTTTAAAATTTTAAATTTTAAATTCTAAAATTAAGATTTAAATTTTAAATTTTAAACTTTAAATTTAAAATTTTAAAATTTAAAATTTTAAAATTTAAAATTTTAAAATTTAAAATTTAATTTTTATTTTTTAAAAAAAAAATTAAATTGAAAGAAATTTTCTGTAATTGTATAATATGTATCTAAACAGTTTAAAATTCGAAACCGTAAATTTTTTTAGAATTACAAAATTTTCTATTTTATTTAGACGAAAATCATAATTTATAAACTCCATGCGCATCCAAACAGGCAAAGTCAAAAATAGTAATTCTCGTGAATTAGCCCGTAATGAAAAGTTTCACTATTGGACCCAAAATATATACAGGTTATAATTTTTTTTTTCTAATAACAAATTAGAAAAAAAAAATTTCTCTATTCCAGAGTAATAATAAAAAAGGTGTAATTTCTTAATGAAAAATTTTGGGGCAGCAATATCAATATCAAAGGTGTAATTTTTTTTCTTTTTTCTTTTTTCTCTTTAATCATATTATACATAAATAAAAGAGAGTAAACTTTTAGTTGGGATATTAGAAAGTAATGAAAATTTAAATGATAAATTAAAATTTTAAATTCCAGGTATCTATTTAAAAATTACACACGGTAATTCACATGTTTAATACAAAAAAAATTCTAAAACTAATTTTATTTTGGGATTAGATATTTTATTTTTAGAAGATATTGACATAATCTATGTATAGGAAAAAAAAAAAAAAAAAGTAAAAAGAAGCAGCTTGCTCTCACACAAGTAAAACTTTCTGACCTATTATTAACTAGAGTTATTATTTTCGACTTTACCTAATTTTTTTTTATAATTTACCGAAAATGGAAGGTTAATGATTGGAGCTAGGCCTAATCCGGCCCACTTATAAAAAATGGTACAATAACAGCCCACTTAATCTAAGATAGATCGATTGTATAAATAAAATAGGCCCTAACAATCTGGGCTAGGCATACGCCTAGCACATTGTTTACTCTTATTGTCATTTTGGGTAAAATTTCGAGACTTTCCATTTTAGGTAAAGTTGAAAATTGTAACTCTTGTGAATTAGCTCAAAATGAAAAAGTTTAAATAGTATTAGGGCGGGAAGTATATACCGGGTTATAAGGTTTTTTTTTTTTTTTTTTTTTTATTCCTAATAAAGCATAATAATTATCTATATTATAGCCTCTTAACTAAAAAATGAAAAATAAAAAAAAATAAAAAATAAAAAAATCTGGCGGGCATTCTCCGAAAAGAAAAGAAAAGAAAAAAAAAAAAAAAAACACACACACACACACACAAGTTACGGCCTAATATTGTCACGCCCCGAGTTTAAAAACGGTCTAAATTTTTTTTTTTTTTTTGAAATCAGAGTTATCAGAAACTGGGCGCAACAGACCGCCACATGCATAGAAAATTTTCTATCCAAACGGACAGAGTCTCCCCTATACATGCACGGCTAGGCAAGTACAACAAGATACATTCAGAGTTCAAGTACATATAACTTAACTAATAACTAAAATAAAACCCAATCAGTTTCAACATATGCTAAGTCATAAAAAACCTCAAATATGTGAAAACAACTAAGTACTGGAAGTAAACCTATCATAATCAAAATACAAATCCAAAATACTGTAACTGATCATATCCCAAAATGTCAGATCCTCAGGGGGACAGTTCTATCGTGATCACCTTACCATACCGTCCCGACATCTCATCACCCGACAGACCTGAAAAATAGTCACCCAGGGGGTGTGAGATACATCGATAGTGTATCCCAGTGGGCACGACGAGCCGAGAAATAGCTAATCGTACCTACTGGATACGATAATCTGCGGATAGTAATAGATCAATAGGTAACAACTGATATATGAAACAAAACTGGCAGGAAGCGTAATCATGATACTGAACATAATGAGTATCAAATACAGGACTAAAGCATACTGAAATACGATATAATGAACTATGCCTCGGTAATGGAACCAGATACCCAATCAGTAAATAAAGCTGATAGATGATGCTAATCAAGCTGTAACTGACAAATCAAGTTATAACTGCCAAATCTGATAGTCCTGTAAATCTCAATCCATAAGAGATGCTGTTGAGGGCAAATAGGATAATTCACAAGTGTCGGTGGTACAAAAGAAAGGTACCACTAATCTGTGCCAGTCATAATAGATGAATGTATCATAATCATAATGCTGTGCATATCCGGGTAGAGAAACATCAGAATCAATCATGGTGATGATCAAATATAACTGAAGTAGGCAGGTAATCAAGCATAAGGAAGTCGCAGATAAATCATGCTGGAATCATGATATAACGGTAACAATCAATCAGAGCATACATGCTGGGAATCATGAGATATCTATAAGAATCATGTATAAGGAACTGCAAGTGACAGTACTGAGAATCATGGTATACGGTGATAATCATGCAGCAGGATAAAAGTATGTCTACAAATAATAAATGCTGGAAATCAACATAAACAGAACAGCGATGGTACAAGATAAGAATCATGCGTCAAGAACAGAAACCCAAGTACCCAATCATGTGCCACTATTGGTCTCACAGAACCTCAGGCAAAAGCCACCGATCCGCACCCCATCCGCTGACATACCCTGCACTCACAGATGCAATAAGGGCTCACGGGTCTTTCCTCTAGACCACTTTACCGGTAAAGAACAATATCCACGGGGAGCGACCCCGGCCATGTTCGTGAAGTACAGCAGTGCGTGGCAAATCATAATGCTCAATCTCACGGTCAAGTGACCGGGTAGTCGGCAACATGCCGAGATCCCAACAGGGAATCATCTATCTGTATATATCGATCAGGGTCTATCATGCATATCTGAATATAAAGCAGTATAACAAGTGACAGGAAATAGCAGGTATAATCGAACATGACATCTATGTACTAAGATGTAAAAGCTGACAAGCAGATATACATGATGTGTCTAAAGGAATCGATGTCTATCAGGAAAGATCATATGGTATATAGATAAATCATCAGGACTAATCAAGAACAGGCAAAATCATCAGGGCTAAATCAAGAACAGGTGTCCGACTGGACTAAAGCAACCAGAGGGCCGAAAAGATAAAGCCCGGACCGAAGATAACCCACCTGGATGTAGGCAGATCCTCGAACTCCCGCACAGCTACTGGGAGGCTGGTGCTGAACAACTGGGCCCTGAATAAGGAGCTATGGTCAGTAATAGACTCACACAACCCATCCCGACGACCCTGCAGTAACGCGACGCTAATACGGAATAAAATAGCTACTTCGCGGACAAAAATCCGTTTCCCGCACAACGAGAGCCCTCGGAACTCTAACAGAATGCCCAGTAGGTATGTAAATGCTGTCTAAAGACAGCCGGCGTGTCCCAACTACATTTAGGTCCTTGATATATTTTAATTTGCATACAATTATTAATTCGGTTAACTATTTCGACCCGTTCTCGCAAACCGGGAATCCAAAAACAGCGCCGTGAGTTTCAGCGCGCTCGTTTCGACGAGACGAAGCTCGTGCTCACAGGTTTGGCCTGGCACGGGACCCGAGGGCAAAGTTGGCCCATAAACTCTTAGGGCCCGAAGCGACACTATGCTATATCTTAACATATATATGATCAAACTGTGAACCAACTGGAGCATGGCATTTTGGGCGGATAGGGAGTGATGGTGCTCACCTGAGGTGCGCCGGGAAGCGGCCGAAGAGTTGGCCGGAGCAACACCGCACTCAAGGTAAGGGCTCGGTTTGGGACAACTTGCACCAACCTGGTTCAGACCTGGAACAGAGGTGAGCACGACATCAAGGACCCCTGCAGAAACCGGTTGGGTCGGGTCTGTCCCAACGCCGGCGGCCGGGAATAGCCCGTAATTATCTTCTAAAAGACGAGGTTGGGATAACTTATTTTTACAGGGCTCTCGGGCTAAACTAAAATGACCAAAACACTTAAAATGGTGCTTAGGACTTACCTGCGTGGTTGGCCGGCGTCCAGATGCGGCAGCGGCGGCCGGAGCCCGAGCTCGGTTGCAACAATGGGTGCAACTACAGAGGGAACAACACCCACGTTATAACCCGCATGCAACACGATGGGAGGCTTTCTACGGACCACACAAGCTTACCTGGGTGGTTGTCCAATGACGGGAAGCGTCGGCGACGCGCGGCGGCGGAGCTCGGCCAAGCTCGGGGAGCTCTAATGGCGGATTCCGGCCGGCGGTGCCCGAGCCGGTGAAACTTGAACCAACGGGTCCCACTCGGTTCCAGGAAGCTTCTGGTGGCGATTGCCGGCGGCGCGGGTGAGCGGCGGCGCCGGGCGGCGGAGTTCGGCCAAGGTGTCAAATATTCTGATTCTAGGGTTGGCTCGTGCGACTCGGATCCTTATCCGATCGTCCTCAAATTTGGTGGAGAGGTTGCATTCGAGGAGGAGATCAAACGCAACGTCTCTGATCTTGAGTTTGACGGCCGGATGAAGCTCAGCGGCAGATCTGGTCGATAACAGGTTTCCGGATGGCGAATTGGCCAACGTTGGCACTTAGGGGATTCGAAATTTAGGGTTTACTGTTCACTTACTGTTCCATTTAAGTCGCGGGTCCCGCCCGCGTCTTCGCTGATTTCTGGAAGATCCGACCGTCAGATCTGAACTTGCTTAATATGATTTTCGATCAGTTCGCCAAGACGATCACACTGGTGGTCTCGGATTTTCGAGATCAGGCTCGGATTGAAAGGCGATATTTCTGCCCCATTAACTGTGCAATTTACACTGCAGAAAAGGGGCACTTATAATTCAAAATTCAACTTGGCTTTTTATTCCTTCTCTTTTATTTATTTACAACAAAAATTTGAATTCTTACAAATATTGAGCCTGACAAGTGAAACTTTTCATTTTTGGGCTATTCACGAGAGTAATTATTTCCGATTTTACCTAAAATGGATAGTTATGCAATTTTACCTAAAATGGAAGATTAATGATCATAAATGGGCCCAATCCGGCCCATTAAGCCAAAATGGGTTCAATAACGGTCCACTTAATCCAAGATGATACTCTTTACAAAATAAGCCTTAACAGGCTGGCCCAGGGCCCAGTACAGTTCATTAGAGCTGGGCCTAATGCTCAACTTTAAAGGAAAATGGTCCAATAATGGCCGACTAAAGTCATAAAATGGGCCTTAACTGGCCAGCACAGAACACAGTACACTTCTTTGGATCTGGGCCTAATCCGGCCCACTTATGAAAATTGTCCAATAACGGCCCACATAATCCCAGGTATATACTCTCCGTAAATAAAATGGGCTTTAACGGGCCGATCCAGGGCTCAGGGCCCAGGACGGTACGTCTAACACATTGTTTTACTCTTATATATATACAAATATAAAAATACATGAAAGGGTAACCAAATGAAGCCCTCTGCATTTGGGGGTTTTTGGCTGGTCCGGAAGAGTTGGGTGCACCAGGTGTACAGATTAATAATTTAAATTTATATTAAAAAAAAGTTTTCTCACGTTTTTTTTTATTTATAATAAAAAAAAGTTTTCTCACGTTTTTTTTATAATTCATTATTTTTAATTTCCTTTTCTTACAATTAAAATTTAATTTTTAAATCTAAATTTAAATTGCTATTTAAGTTGCGGTTCGTAAGTTAGAGCGTGCACTCGGTACGCCGAACTTTTCCACACCACCCAAAAGCCACCAAATGAGGAGAGGCTTGACTTTCGTTGCCTTTCATGAAGTTGTGCACCGGGTGTACGGTTTAATTTACGAACCGTCACTTAAATAGCAATTTAAATTTAGATTTAAAATTTAAATTTTGATTGTAAGAGAAGGAAACTAACAATTATGAATTATAAAAAAAATATATGTCAAATTTTATTTTTTTAATATAAATTTAAATTGTTAAAGCCAACACCCGGTGCATCGAACTTTCCCGCATCGGAATTTAGATTAAAAAAATTAAATTTTGAATTGCACCTTTTAAATTTAAAATTTAAAAAATATATGTAGGTTTCAAATTAGAATTTTAAATTTATTTTCTAATATAGAAATATCTTTTAAATTTAGGTTTCAAATAACGAATTTGAAATTTATTTTTTTATATTTTTTTTTTTGATTAGAAACAAAAAAAGTGTAGAAGAGTAGAATAATTATAAAATATATGATTTAAACGTTATCATCTTACATTATATGTACAATAAAATAAAATTTATTTTTTATATTTTTTTTTTGTTATACTAAAATATAGAAATACCTTTTAAATTTAGGTTTGAAATTACGAATTTGAAATTTATTTTTCTATAATTTTTTCTTTTTTTTGCTTACAAACAAATAGTGTTGAATAATAGAATAATTATAAAATATATGATTTAGCACAATATCAGCAATTGTCAGTTTTAGGCATTCAAGCATCCCTCAAAGAGAAAGTAAGTATCAAAGTTATTTAAGGATTAAAAAAAACGAATTAGAAAGATAGAGTCCGATACCTTGTCAGTATTAATTCATAAAGTTTATAAAGAAATGGCTTTGAATGAACTTAGGTCAACGTTTTCTATTATGATATGCTATTAGTTAATGAACAATTGATATATGTATTAATTGTATTTTTGTGTTCCTTCTTTTTGATTTTGTATCAAAGTAATGGAACTCATATGTTCTGACTTATAAGTTGAAAATTTTATAATATATAAAATATTTTTATCTTTATAAATAATTTATTTTTTATTTTTTATTAATTACTAATTATTAATGTTAATTTACTGTAAATTTATTCGTCCGTCGCGAAGCGCTGATCTTTAACTAGTTACCATTATGGGTAAAAGTTTCGGGACTTTCCATTTTAGGAGTAGTAATGAGAAAAATAGATGATTGCTTCATTCATTGAGTGTACATGCCACACTTATATTCAACAGTTGAATGAAGTGGGAGCGATCAATCGTCCCTAGAGCAAGTGACAAAGAATTTGATGGTTGATACGTAAGATTCCGAGTTTGCAGCCTAATTATTTTATATTTTCAGCTAAGTTTATTTCAAAATAAACAAAACGAGTAGCATGCTATTTTAATTTGCTTGTGGATTGGCAATATATACATTCTTAGTACACTTGACCTTTATTATGCACATTCTTAATACCCTTTGTTATTATTATTATTATCATTTTCGTGGTTGTATACAGAAATATATTATGTGATGTACTAGTATGGCCTGATATTTCACTACTTGATCCAACTCGACTCGGCCCGGTTCATGATCTTTGGACTGGGCTAGGATTTAAAAATATTATAAATTATTTTGGGCTCAAATTAAATTTGATTCAAAATTACGAACAGCCTAGAAACCACTCGTTCCTTCCTGCCAAAAAAAAAAAAAAAAAAAAAGAAAGTAAAAAATACAGGTCAATATTTTTATTATTGTTATTATAATATATTTATATATTTGGTAATTTATCCGTATCTTATTTGTAGGGATCCCTTACTGGGCCGGTCCGTTGGAAATTCTTCAAATCTCTGCCTACCCCAATAAACCTCTTTCAGAAGACAAATTATCGCATGAACCCGGTGCATCGTGAACGTTGCATGTGCCGCTCAATTATTCGTGCGGTGCAGTGGTTGTGGGGTAACACCAGGTGCACCGAACAATTTGCTATGGAGTGAGCAGGGCGGAGCTCCCAACGAGCCCAAGCATATCGCACTCTCTCCTCGATTCCATCGATCCTCTTCTTCTTCTTCTTCTTAATCCTTGTCCTAAAGAAAAACACTTTCCTCTTTCAAAGAAAAAAAAAAAAAAAAAAAAAAATCCCCTCACAGGCTCACAGCAGCACCCCATCACACCCCACCCCACTCGCCACCACCAGTTTGTGAGTTGTGATTTTGTAAATTTTTGTATTAATTCATAATTTTGGTGACTTGTCAGTGAAATTAATATTTTCTCTCAATTAATCTAATTTTTCTCTTTTATCTACCAACTAGTTTCTTTCTAATCTTTCAGCCATTGGCCAAATTTTTTTTTTTTTCTTTGTAAGGAGTTTCTTAGAGTTGTATTTTCATTATTTTTTTTTTTTCTTTTTCCTGAATGGGTTTTTTTTTTTATTTCTAAAGTAGGTTGATTAAATTATTCTTAAAAATTGTAACTATAGAATAAATCTAGAGAAATTTTTTTAATTTAATAGCTGAATTTTTTATCCCAAATTTTCTCCCACCAACTATTTAGTCCACGCATTATCCCCCACATCTAAAACCCTTTTCCTCTCTCTCTCTCTCTCTCTCCGATCGATCTCGAAGCGCTCTTTTACGATCCCCAATTCGCCGCATCGATTGATCCAAAGCTCGTTTTCTCGACGATCCTCACTTTCCCGCATCGAATTTGGTAGATTTCGCACCTTGATTCCGCGGTTTCTCCTAAATTCATGCTAGTTTAATGCAATTTTGCAAAAATTTGTATAAATTGAGCTGCTTTTCGTGGTGTGTGTTTGTGTGATTAGATCTTTGTTATTTGTTAATTTTTTACTAGATTTTGTAGTATTAATTGGTATAGGGGTTTATAGGATCTGCTTAGTGGAATTTCAAGTTCTCTTTTTTGTCTAATTTGTTGATTTAATTCATGATAAATAAATTTGGGAATAGTGTAAATTAAGCTTCTTTTCATGGTTGTGCTTGTGTGATTAGATCTTTGTGTTTTTGTCAATTTTTTTTACTAGGTTTTGTAGTATTAATTTTATAGTAGGAGTTTATAGGAGTTGCGGCATGTATAGATCCCATTTCTGTTACTTTGGTTGAATTTTTAAGTAATTTTTATGATCTAGATTTGTTGTTAAAAAGTATTATCTTGCTTTTAATCGAGACTAGTTTTACTGGATTTGGATGGGTTTTGATAAGGATAATCAACTTTGTGATTTTGAGGAGGATTCTAAACTCTAAAACTCTAAATAACATTCATAACCAAAATATGAACCATGATGAAAAATCTACAATTTTATGTTGTTCCGAAGAATAAAACTGAATCTAGTCCTATTCGACTCAGAGTACAACTCCTTATCAAATTCATTTGAATTGTCTTTATTGGAAACCATCTGCAATTTGATTTATTGCCAGTAAATAAATCGAACTCTTAGAAAAATGAACTCTAGACAAATGAAATGTTGAAAGCAGGGTTAGCGGCTGTTATAAGCATTGAAAGAGTTCATGTTCTAATCAAAAGCTGCACAGCATCCTCAATTAATACAAATCGCAGGCTCCAGGATAAATTAATCATATATTTGTCGAGAATCCCTTTTGTTCTCATTAAATTTGAGCAAAGTTTACTGTAGTTTGGCTCTATGTTAAAGCTATAGTTGCTATTCTTTCACCTACATGATAGAATTATAGAGACTTGTAACGGAAATTTCTAGTTGTTTGAATATGGAATTTGTATGGTACACGATCAGATTCTTCAGAGTTGGTTTCTTCACTTATTGGCATTAATATGGTGAACTAAAGTTGTGAATCAGCTGAGAGATTTGATCGTCTATTTATTTGCTGGAACTTACGAAGTGCTGTTTTACAATTAATTTTTGAAGAAATTTAATTAATTAATCTCTCAAATGCAATACATGGGGGTACATATAAGTTGCAAAAATCTGGTATATCAGAGAGAACGCCCAGCTTCGCAGAGCTGCTCTCTTCCCAGTCCACAGCGTAGTAAGTATACGTGGAATCTGGATCTACTCTGTGTTCTGACTCTATTGGATCAAGTCAGATACTCAGCATGATACTATTACTACTACTTACTACTAGGGAGAGCAAATGCTATATTTCAGAGATTGGACTCTTTTACTGTGTTTTTTCTCGGCTGTTCCCGAGCCATGTTCCTTGGATCTATTCTGACCTAAATGGATGAATGAAGAAGGGGGCGAGCAGATACGACGGCCACACACACCTCTTTTTAGCCGAATAAAGCCGGATCTACTAGACGGCTAGGATCAGAGAAAGATTGAGAAAGCAAGATCAATCATCAAAGATCGAACAAAATGATCCTACGATCTTTTTCGATCGATTTTTCTTAATGGAATTGGGGGAGTTTGGGAATCTAATTACTCACCGGAAGATTGGGAGCGAAAAAAAAACGAAACGATAGAGAGCGGGGCTGCGTGGCAGAGGGAGAAAGCGAACCGTGTTTCTCTTCACTACACAGGTGAAGTCTTTGTGGTGACCCAATCATCATGATCTACGTTTCAGATCAAATTTTACCTACACCTGGCCTATCACATAAGCCGTAGACCTGACATGCTCGGTGAGCATGGATTAATTAAAATTAGATTGATTTAATTTAGTTTGTGAAAATTAAAACTATATGAATATAATTATAACTAGTATAGGACTCGCGCTTCGCTGTGGGTAAATAATATTTAAAATAATTAAAATATATAATTATTAAAATTTAAAAATAAAAAATTATAATTAAAGATATATAAAAAAATAGCTATAAAATAGTTTTATATACATATTTTGTAATAATCCGAAATATTTTATTTTTTAATAAATAAATTAAAGGTGATTTTCAGCCTGAGTTTGGGTTCAAAAGACCTATTTTGACCTATTTGGTCAATCGCCAGTGTGCAAGTTGCATAATTTACGAGAAAAAAAAAAAGCGATTTTCCAATCCGGACATGATTTTGGAAATCCGAGTTGACCGTTACGATTGTCTCGTCGAACTGAACGAGATTCATATTCAGCATATTTCGATCTGACGGTCGGATCTTCCAGAAATTTAAGAAGAAGCAGAGATGAATTACCGCGACAAATTGGGTTAGTGCCTGTGCGCACAGTGCAATAAGTGGTTACTGTAGATAAACAGTAAATCTCAATTTTCGGGACTCCGGCGGATGCAATATTGACTAATTTATTGTTCGGAGTCCGAACATAGTGATCCAGGTAGTCGTTTCGATCGGTTTCGTCGATCTGGACGCAATGACGCAGACAAAAATTTCGTTTGACGACCCTGGAATCTCGAAAAGCGTGAAAACTATAAAATTGGACAGTTTTTATGGACCCAAAATTTATCTGGACATCGCGTCGAAAAACAAAAATCGCTGTCTTATAGATTTCGACGTGCCGGACGCACTGGCAAAGTCTGTTTTTCGTTCTGACAAGCAGAACGCCTTGAAAAGCGTGAAAAACACTAAATTTTGCGGAAAAACCCAGAACTTTTGCCCCGTAAAGCGTGCTGGCTGTGTAGAAAGGACTAGAGGGTGAAAGTGTTAAGTTGGTAAAGGATTGGACATTAGAAAGGACTAGAGTGTGAAAGTGTTAAGTTGGTAAAGGATTGGACATTAAATATAGGAAGTTGGAAGGGGTTTTTGGCAAATATGCATCTGCATGTATATACATGCAATCCGAGGTGACTCTTCGGATAACCCACACACCCCCGAGCCTCTTGATCTCCCCTCTAAACTTACGCCTTCTCCACCTTTTCTCCTCCCCACAGCCGCCATCACCGCAAGGCCCCCTTACTCGTCTGTACGACTTGAGACCACCGCCGTCGTCGGGGTCGTGGAGGCGGGAATCGGGTTTCCCACCTCCAGATCTGGGCATCCTGGTGGGACGCGCCGCCGCCCGTGCGCCCTGCACCTCTGTGCTGCGCCGCCGCCCCAGCTGCAGCCTACGCCCGCATGCCGCTCACCCCGCGCGCCGCGCGCTGCTGCAACCTGCCCCCGCGTGCGCCCAGCCGCTGCTCGCCCGCGCGCGCCTAGTCGCCCCCTTCGCGCGCGTTGCCCGCCTGATGCGTGCGCGCCGCTGACTCGCGCTTTGCCTTGGCCGACCAGTGCGTGCCCCAGCCTCCTCTATCCGGGAGAACCCCCTAGATCTTTGCAGCCTTCCCGAGCCGCAGCCATCCCTGCTGCTGCCCTGTTGCTGCCCCAAGTTGCATTAGTGGTGGCCGAGGGTGCTCCGCAAGCCAGTCACGAGCTTCGGCGACCCTCCTCTATCGAGCACGGAACTCTTCTACACCAGTACATGATCGGGCCACCTCAAGTCGCAGGTATTGTGCTTTGAAATTGTGGTTTCTACGATGCCCGCTTGGTGCTCGATAAAATGTCTTGTAGTTGATGTTCTTTTCTGGCCAATCTGGTAGCCATCAATCTGAATCCTTTGGAGCACGGTGATCCTCTGGTCTTCATTTACACTGTGCTCATCTCATTGGCGTGATTCGGACAACCGACGGAGTCGCTGAACCGTTGTGTACCCGTAACTTCCTCCGTGTTGCCATGTCTCGTCTTCAGTTTTTCATTATGGCCTAGGTGCTGCTCCATCACAATTAGAGGAGCGTCTTCGACACCCTTTCGCTGTAGGGTTGACTCCTAGAACATGGAAATTGGGTAATGAACTTGAAAACATTATTTCTTGCACTTATGGTATTAATAGGGCTTTTCGACGCTTGTTGCATTGTCTGTAGTATTGAATGGGATTATTTATCATTATGTGATGCTCGAACTTGTTGTTCGAGGTTACGAAACCTCCCATGGCTGATTTGGTGCAAATTGACCCAAATCGAACCAAAATCAATTTGTTATGATGCGTTCGGTTTCGTTGTGTTATGTTGCTGTCCGGAATAGTTGTTCAACCTCATTGGCTGGTCTTGACTCATTAATTGGCGTCCCTCGTGGCAGCGAGAGTGTCGTGGGTGGTCCCAATACCGCAAAGGGTGTCTTGGGGCCTATTATGGTTTACTTTTGGAGCTACGACTCTCATCGTCGCGCACCTTGCGTGCAGCTATTCCAATATTCAAAATAAGGTGTTTTAGGACAGTAGATGAGATTTGGAGATGTGTGATATGCTTCAGGACACTTGTGGACTGAAATGGCACCCCGGTGGTTTACACGGAAATCGGCGGATTCCATAAGATCGGTAAAATGCTTGTGATGCTTCGTGTGTGCCAATACATATTGGGGTGACTTTATGTCACCAATTGGTGACGTTGTGGTGTCGTGAATATCCTTGGGCCGTTTACACAGGGTTAGTGTGGTTCAACACCAAAATGGTGTTTGGATTATTGTAACGGTACCTTTAGGTCCCGTCGCGATAGTTTCGGTAATTTTTCAGAAAATCTGATAAAAGCCTAGTTTCGGCTAAGTTCCCCGCGTTGGCATCGTTTTGTTGTAGTGTTGTCGGGATGGGTTTGAGTGAGTCTGTTTCTGATTATAGTTTATGTGCAGGGCCAGCAGTTCAGCACCAGCCTCCCAGCAGTCTAGCGGGAGTTCGAGATCGGCCTACATTCAGGTGGGTTATCTTCGGTCCGGGCTTTATCTTTTCGGCCCTCTGTTTACTTTAATCTAGTCGGACACCTGTTCTTCTATTTAGCCCAGATTATGTTTATGAGCTGATTTTATTGATTTGGTATTCCTCGTTTATACCTGGACATATATCTGCTTGATTGAACATTAGTGTGATGGCAGTTCATTTGCTCATAGTTGACTTAGCGTTGTTTCTGCTACATGTCTTTGATCCTTAGTTGATAGACATTTACCTGGACATATATCTGCCTGATTGGTCTTTAGAGAGATGACAGTTCTTTTGCTCATATTTGACTTAGCCTTGATTCTGCTACATGTCTTCGATTTTTAGTTGATAGACATCTACTGGACATTTTCTGGTTATCTGTTATTTACTTTCCAGTATTCAGCATTATGGATATTTATGGTCTGATCATGCTTATTATCGCTATATATCTATCAGTCATCTGATTTGCATTACTTCCAGTTGTTCTTGCTATTGTTTCCAGTTATACATGATAGACCTGATTGATGTACAGATACCTGCATCCCTGTTGGGATTCTTCCCGGCTTTTTGCCGATTGCTTGTAGTTGAGATTCAGTTGGCCTTGCTATTGCATCCATGTTGGGATTTTCTCGGCTTGTTGCCGTTTTCCGGTCGTTGGACCGCGAGCTTGAGCATAGCATGATTGATCGCCACGCACCGCTGTACTTCACGAACATTGCCGGGGTCGCTCTCCGTGGAGATTGTTCTTTACCGGTAAAGTGGTCTTATGACCCGTGAGCCCTTGATAGCATCTGTGAGTGCTAGCATCTGTGAGTGCGGGGTTATGTCAGCCAGACAGGTGCCAGATCGTGGCAGTAGCCTGAGGTTCTGTGAGACCAATAGTGGCATTAGCCTGAGGTCCTTGTGACCAATAGTGGCATTGTGATTGGGTACTTGAGTTTCTTTCATTGACGCATAGCTTTTATCATCTCCATGATTTACTTACCTGTAGCTATTCATCTTGTACCCTGATTGTTCAGCTCCTGCTCGATTATAGTCATTTACTATCAGCATTTGTTTGATCTCTGTCGATACAGTTATTCAGCATGCTCATTTCGGTATGTATTATTGCTCGGTATACTTTGATTATTCAGCTCCTGATCGTTAAACTTTGACTATCAGTATACATGTTATTAGATTATCATTTTGATTGGTTAGGGTATTTTCTGTACTTGTGATCGGGATACTTGATGCATTACGTCACTATCTTGCTTTCACATTTGAGTTGACTTATCCTGTTACTAGTATACTCAGTTACATACACTCTATTGTTGATAGTTATGATTACAGTTATACATTTTTCAGCATGATTATACCTGCTAGTACCACTTTACAGTTATTCTAGCCTTTTCCCATCTGATTTATTACTATCCGCAGATTATTGTATCCAGTAGGTACGATTAGCTATTTCTCGGCTCGTCGTGCCCACTGGGATACATTTTATAGTGTATCTCACACCCTTGTGGTGACCATTTTTCAGGTCCATCAGGTAGTGGGATGTCGGGACGCTCTAGTGAGACTATCGCGATAGAACTGTCCCCCTGAGGATCTGACATTTTGGGTTTGTATTATGATAGGTTTCATTTGATCTGACATTTTGGGTTTGTATTATGATAGGTTTCATTTCAGTTATTAGATAAGTTATCTGTACTTGAACTCTGAATGTATATTGTTGTACTTGCCTAGCCGTGCATGTATAGGGAAGTCTCTGTCCGTTTGGATAGAGAATCTCCTATGCATGTGGCGGTCTGTTACGCCTGGTTTTGCGAACTCTGATTTCAAAAAAAAAAAAAAAAAAAAAAAAAAAAAAAAAAAAAAAATATTAGACCGGTTTTTAAACTCGGGGCGTGACATATTTTTACTAATATTTTCTTACCCTTTAAAATTAAATTATATTAATAATTTTATTTTAAAATTTAATCAAATTTTTAGTTTTGATAGTTATTTTATAAAAAAAAATTTAACTTAATAATTTTTTAAAAAGTTAAAGTTGGAAAACTTATTTCAAATTTAAGAATTAGTTTGGGTATTTTTTTCGTGTTAAATTTGATGGGAGGTTAAGAAACTATTATATACACTTAGCGTATATTAATACTTTATACACCACAACTTATATTAAATGATTAATATTCTAATATTAAAATTTAATTAAATACATATGATATACAAAATTTAATAATTTAAATTATATTTTATGAATTAATTTTAAAATTTTTATTAAAGGATTTTAGGCATGTGGTGTATATACAAATATATATACTTGTTATGAGAATGTTGAATAAGATTCACTCATAATTTTAAAAGAGAGAAAGATTTTTTACTTGTATGCATATCAATATTCTATACATCATATATAATATTAAATAATTAATAAAATATTTAATAACTAATATTATAAGGTAAAATATGATATAATATATATAATATGAAATATTTAAATAATTTATTGTACTGTAAAAAATTATTTTACATATATATTTTAAACTTAGTTTACGGTACAACGGGCGTATCTAAATTTTTTTACTAATATGTGACAATTTTTTATTGGATTGTGCTTTAGTGTGGCCTCGTAGAGAAAGCCTACTCAAATAGAGAGAAGGAATTTTTGCTCTCATTCGGGTAAATAATATTTAAAATAATTAAAATGATAATTATTAAAATTTAAAATTTAAAAATTATAATTAAAGATATATAAAAAAATAGCTATAAAGTAGTTTTATATACATATTTTTACTAATATTTTCTTAACCTTTAAAGTTAAATTATATTAATAATTTTATTTTAAAATTCAATCAAATTATTAGTTTTGATAATTATTTTATAAAAAAAAAATTAACTTAATAATTTTTTAAAAAGTTAAAGTTGGAAAACTTATTTCAAATTTAAGAATTAGTGAGGGTATTTTTTTCGTGTTAAAATTGATGGGAGGTTAAGAAACTATTATATACACTTAGCGTATATTAATAATTTATACACCACAACTTATATTAAATGATTAATATTATAATATTAAAATTTAATTAAATATATATGATATACAAAATTTAATAATTTAAATTATTTTTTATGAATTAATTTTAAAATTTTTATTAATGGATTTTAGGGATGTGATGTATATACAAATATATATACTTGTTATGAGAATGTTGAATAAGATTCACTCATAATTTTAAAAGAGAGAACGATTTTTTGCTTGTATGCATATCAATATTCTATACATCATCTATAATATTAGATAATTAATAAAATATTTAATAATTAATATTGTAAGATAAAATATGATATAATATATATATAATATAAAATATTTAAATAATTTATTGCATTGTAAAAAATTATTTTACATATATATTTTAAACTTAGTTTACGGTACAACGGGTATATTATATATATTATATCATATTTTATATTATAATATTAATTATTTAATATTGTATGTGGTGTATAGAATATTGGTATGCACCAAGTGCAAGCAAAACTTTCTTCTCTCTATTTGAGTAGGCTTTCTCTACGAGGCCACAATCAAGCACAATCCAATAAAACATTATCACATATTAGTAAAAAAATTTAGATGCGCCCGTTGTACCGCAAACTAAGTTTAAAATATATATAAGTAAAATAATTTTTTACAGTACAATAAATTATTTAAATATTTCATATTATATATATATTATATCATATTTTATCTTACAATATTAATTATTAAATATTTTATTAATTATTTAATATTATATATGGTGTATAGAATATTGGTATGCATATAAGCAAAAAATCCTTTTAAAATTATGAGTGAATCTTATTCAACATTCTCATAACAAGTATATATATTTTTGTATATACACCCCATGCCTAAAATTCTTTAATAAGAATTTTAAAATTAATTCATCGAATATAATTTAAATTATTAAATTTCGTATATCATTTGTATTTAATTAAAATTTAATATTAAAATATTAATCATTTAATATAAGTTGTGGTGTATGAAGTATTAATATATACTAGTGTATATAATAGTTTCTTAACCTCTCATCAATTTTAACACGACAAAAATATCCTCACTAATTCTTAAATTTGAAATAAGTTTTCCAACTTTAACTTTTTAAAAAATTATTAAGTTAAATTTTTTTATAAAATAATTATGAAAACTAATAATTTGATTGAGTTTTAAAATAAAATTATTAATATAATTTAACTTTAAAGGTTAAGAAAATATTAGTAAAAATATGTATATAAAACTACTTTATAGCTATTTTTTTATATATCTTTAATTATAATTTTTTAATTTTAAATTTTAATAATTATACATTTTAATTATTTTAAATATTATTTACCCAAGTGCAAGCAAAAATTCATTCTCTCTATTTGAGTAGGCTTTCTCTGCGAGGCCACACTAAAGCACAATCCAATAAAAAATTGTCACATATTAGTAAAAAATTTTAGATGCGCCCGTTGTACCGTAAACTAAGCTTAAAATATATATGTAAAATAATTTTTTACAGTACAATAAATTATTTAAATATTTCATATTATATATATTATATCATATTTTACCTTATAATATTAATTATTAAATATTTTATTAATTATCTAATATTATATATGATGTATAGAATATTGATATACATATAAGCAAAAAATCGTTCTCTTTTTTAAAATTATGAGTGAATCTTATTCAATATTCTCATAACAAGTATATATATTTGTATATACACCACATGCCTAAAATCCTTTAATAGAAATTTTAAAATTAATTCATCAAATATAATTTAAATTATTAAATTTCGTATATCATATGTATTTAATTAAAATTTAATATTAAAATATTAATCATTTAATATAAGTTGTGGTGTATGAAGTCTTAATATACACTAAGATACACGAAAAAACATAGTATAGTTAAACTTATTGGGCCGGTCCGTTGGAAATTCTTCAAATCTCTGCCTACCCCAATAAACCTCTTTCAGAAGACAAATTATCGCATGAACCCGGTGCATCGTGAAGGTTGCATGTGCCGCTCAATTATTCGTGCGGTGCAGTGGTTGTGGGGTAACACCAGGTGCACCGAACAATTTGCTATGGAGTGAGCAGGGCGGAGCTCCCAACGAGCCCAAGCATATCGCACTCTCTTCTCGATTCCATCGATCTTCTTCTTCTTCTTCTTCTTCTTCTTAATCCTTGTCCTAAACAAAAACACTTTCCTCTTTCAAAGAAAAAAAAAAAAAAAAAATTCCCCTCACAGGCTCACAGCAGCAGCACCCCATCCCACCCACCCCACTCGCCACCACCAGTTTGTGAGTTGTGATTTTGTAAATTTTTGTATTAATTCATAGTTTTGGTGACTTGTCAGTGAAATTAATATTTCCTCTCAATTAATCTAATTTTTTTCTTTTATCTACCAACTAGTTTCTTTCTAATCTTTCAGCCATTGGCCAATTTTTTTTTTTTTCTTTGTAAGGAGTCTCTTAGAGTTGTATTTTCATTATTATTTTTTTTCTCTTTTTCCTAAATGGGTATTTTTTTTATTTCTAAAGTAGGTTGATTAAATTATTCTTAAAAATTGTAACTATAGAATAAATCTAGAGAAATTTTTTTAATTTAATAGCTGAATTTTTTATTCTAAATTTTCCCCCACCAACTATTTAGTCCACGCATTATCCCCCACATCTAAAACCCTTTTCCTCTCTCTCTCTCTCTCAGTCTCTCTCTATCTCTCTCTCTCTTCGATCGATATCGAAGCGCCCTTTTACGATCCCCAATTCGCCGCATCGATCGATCCAAAGCTCGTTTTCTCGACGATCCCCACTTCCCCGCATCGAATTTGGTAGATTTCGCACCTTGATTCCGCGGTTTCTCCTAAATTCATGCTAGTTTAATGCAATTTTGCAGAAATTTATATAAATTGAGCTGCTTTTCGTGGTGTGTGTTTGTGTGATTAGATCTTTGTTATTTGTTAATTTTGTACTAGATTTTGTAGTATTAATTGGTATAGGCACTACAAGAAAAGGTGCATGTAGAGACGGTTGCGTAGAGGCGGGTGTTGCAACCGCCTCTATGTTCTACCATAGAGACATCTTAGAGGCGGTTTGGTCCAACCGTCTCTACATATTAATTTTTTTTTGTCTAATATCTTTTTTTTTCCCCTTTTTTTTTTTTTCTTCCAAAAAATCCTAATTTTTTTCCCCCAAAATACCATCTCCTCCCACACCACCCACTCTCCCCTCTCCTCCCCCCAAAATACCGTCTCCTCCCACACCCACCCACTCTCCCCTCTCCCTCTCCCGTCAGCGGCATCCGGCGAGGCATGGTCCCCTCTCCCGTCAGCGGCTAAGGTATGGTCCCTCCCTCCCTCCTCCTCCCCCCCCCCTCCCGCCGCTGCAGCCGCACGCCCCGCCCGCTCCGCCGCGCGCAGCCAGCTCCAAACCCCCCCCCGCGCGACCCCCCACCCCGCTGCAGCCGCACGCCCCGCCCGCTCCGCCGCGCGCAGCCAGCTCCAAACCCACCCCCCCCCCCCCCCCCCCCCCCCGCGACCGCCCCCCCCCCCCCCCACCTCGTAGCCCCCGCAGCCCCCGCGCGACCCCCCACCCCGCTGCAGCCGCACGCCCCGCCCGCTCCGCCGCGCGCAGCCCCCCCGCTGCAGCGCGGCCCACCCCCCCCCCCTCTCGCAGCCCCCGCAGCCCACGCCGCTGCAGCCGCCCGCCCCGCCCCCTCCGCCGCGCATACCACTATTTTATCGTATATTGACTCGAAAATATGTTTGCTATGAAAGTTCTAGTACTCCTATATCTACTAGACATATGAAAGTTCTAGTACTCCTATATCTACTATATCTATTAATTAATTTTTCAGTTAAATTTTTATCCGTGTTTGTGGTGCTCGAGTTTTACTAATTTTTGTTCAATTAATTTTATGTTTTTTAATTACATTTTGATTCTCTCTGATTTATTGTTATATATATTCGATTTAGTTAGTAATTTTAGGAAATAATTATAGGTTGTACTAATTAAATTACAAATTATGCTTATGGTGGTGACTTATAATTCATCCATCCTTAGATTCCAATAGTCAACTCTATGCCATGCAATTTTCTCTCTATGAGTGGTTGTTACACATACTTCCATCAAAGTACAGTGAATGTTTAAGGTGCCCTTACTTATGGTGAAATACTAAGTATATAGTGTTCTTTGGTGTTCAGGGGTGGCGGTTTCATATCTTTGGAGAATTTATTATTCTTTGCCAGGAACTATCCCGTGAGTGCTAATTCTCTCTTTTTACATAGAAGGTCGTTCCAAATTTTCTATTCTGATGCATTTTTAGTTTAGCTTGCTCAGTAGACAGAAAAGATATGATTGTTTTAGTACTTATTGGAATGCAAATTTCAATTAACAACCTATTTCAATTAGAATGATGATAGCTGCTAAACTCACAATAGCGTGCTTCATTTTTTTCCTCTATGATTTAGTAAAATCTTTGGCTTAACGATTTGTAGAGGCGGTTTAAACCGCCTCTACATTGCCTGAAAACCGCCTCTACATGCGCTTTTTCCTGTAGTGAGGGGTTTATAGGATCTGCTTAGTGGAATTTCAAGTTTTTTTTTTTGTCTAATTTGTTGATTTAATTCATGATAAA
This sequence comes from Tillandsia fasciculata, assembly GCA_029168755.2. Lineage (NCBI taxonomy): Eukaryota > Viridiplantae > Streptophyta > Magnoliopsida > Poales > Bromeliaceae > Tillandsia > Tillandsia fasciculata. The sequence continues at coordinate 11,461,696 of CM054944.1, read as the reverse complement.
TAAATCTGGGAATAGTGTAAATTAAGCTTCTTTTCATGGTTGTGCTTGTGTGATTAGATCTTTGTGTTTTTGTCAATTTTTTTTACTAGGTTTTGTAGTATTAATTTTATAGTAGGAGTTTATAGGAGTTGCGGCATGTATAGAGATCCCATTTCTGTTACTTTGGTTGAATTTTTAAGTAATTTTTATGATCTAGATTTGTTGTTAAAAAGTATTATCTTGCTTTTAATCGAGACTAGTTTTACTGGATTTGGATGGGTTTTGATAAGGATAATTAAATTTATGATTTTGAGGAGGATTCTAAGCTCTAAAACTCTAAATACCATTCATAACCAAAATATGAACCATGATGAAAAATCTACAATTTTTTGTTGTTCCGAAGAATAAAACTGAATCTAGTCGTATTCGACTCAGAGTACAACTCCTTATCAAATTCATTTGAATTGTCTTTATTGGAAACCATCTGCAATTTGATTTATTGCCAGTAAATAAATCGAACTCTTAGAAAAATGAACTCTAGACAAATGAAACGTTGAAAGCAGGGTTAGCGGCTGTTATAAGCATTGAAAGAGTTCATGTTCTAATCAAAAGCTGCACAGCATCCTCAATTAATACAAATCGCATGCTCCATGATAAATTAATCATATATTTGTCGAGAATCCCTTTTGTTCTCATTAAATTTGAGCAAAGTTTACTGTAGTTTGGCTCTAGGTTAAAGCTATAGTTGCTATTCTTTCACCTACCTGATAGAATTATAGAGACTCTCGCTTGATTTAGTTGTAACGGAAATTTCTAGTTGTTTGAATATGGAATTTGTATGGTACACGATCAGATTCTTCAGAGTTGGTTTCTTCACTTATTGGCATTAATATGGTGAACTAAAGTTGTGAATCAGCTGAGAGATTTGATCGTCTATTTATTTGCTGGAACTTACGAAGTACTGTTTTACAATTAATTTTTGCAGAAATTTAATTAATTAATCTCTCAAATGCAATACATGGGGGTACATATAAGTTGCAAAAATCTGGTATATCAGAGAGAACACCCAGCTTCGCAGAGCTGCTCTCTTCCCAGTCCACAGCGTAGTAAGTATACGTGGAATCTGGATCTACTCTGTGTTCTGACTCTATTGGATCAAGTCAGATACTCAGCATGATACTATTACTACTACTTACTACTAGGGAGAGCAAATGCTATATTTCAGAGATTGGACTCTTTTACTGTGTTTTTTCTCGGCTGTTCCCGAGCCATGTTCCCTGGATCCATTCTGACCTAAATGGATGAATGAAGAAGGGGGCGAGCAGATACGACGGCCACACACACCTCTTTTTAGCCGAATAAAGCCGGATCTACTAGACGGCTAGGATCAGAGAAAGATTGAGAAAGCAAGATCAATCATCAAAGATCGAACAAAATGATCCTACGATCTTTTTCGATCGATTTTTCTTAATGGAATTGGGGGAGTTTGGGAATCTAATTACTCACCGGAAGATTGGGAGCGAAAAAAAACGAAACGAGAGAGAGCGGGGCTGCGGGGCAGAGGGAGAAAGCGAACCGTGTTTCTCTTCACTACACAGGTGAAGTCTTTGTGGTGACCCAATCATCATGATCCACGTTTCAGATCAAATTTTACCTACACCTGGCCTATCACATAAGCCGTAGACCTGGCATGCTCGGTGAGCATGGATTAATTAAAATTAGATTGATTTAATTTAGTTTGTGAAAATTAAAACTATATGAATATAATTATAACTAGTATAGGACCCGCGCTTCGCTGTGGGTAAATAATATTTAAAATAATTAAAATATATAATTATTAAAATTTAAAACTAAAAAATTATAATTAAAGATATATAAAAAAATAGCTATAAAGTAGTTTTATATACATATTTTTACTAATATTTTCTTAACCTTTAAAGTTAAATTATATTAATAATTTTATTTTAAAATTCAATCAAATTTTTAGTTTTGATAGTTATTATAAAAAAAATTTAACTTAATAATTTTTTAAAAAGTTAAAGTTGGAAAATTTATTTCAAATTTAAGAATTAGTGAGGGTATTTTTTTCGTGTTAAAATTGATGGGAGGTTAAGAAATTATTATATACACTTAGCGTATATTAATACTTTATACACCACAACTTATATTAAATGATTAATATTCTAATATTAAAATTTAATTAAATACATATGATATACAAAATTTAATAATTTAAATTATATTTTATGAATTAATTTTAAAATTTTTATTAAAGGATTTTAGGCATGTGGTGTATATACAAATATATATACTTCAAGTATGAGAATGTTGAATAAGATTCACTCATAATTTTAAAAGAGAGAACGATTTTTTGCTTGTATGCATATCAATATTCTATACACCATATATAATATTAGATAATTAATAAAATATTTAATAATTAATATTATAAGGTAAAATATGATATAATATATATAATACGAAATATTTAAATAATTTATTGTACTGTAAAAAATTGAACTGTATAATTTACAGTATTTTATGGATTTTAAAATTATAGGGGATCGAATGCGACAAACCGAAATCACTATTTTATAGGTTTCGTCGAGCCGGACGTCGTGGTGGTGTCCGTTTTTTCGTTTGATGACTCAATCGTCTCAAAAAGCGTGAAATACTAAAAAATTCGCACTATTTTGCGAAAAGTTCTTATATTTTATGTATCAAATGGCGAGATATTTATTGGAGAGGGTCTTCTATGCATTTTGAGTGTACAGAGATGGACCTAAGTCTTAAGGTGGATAATTAAGGGGTCTAATGGCATTTTGTTGCATTATATGCCCTAAAACCACACGAAGGAACTCTTTCTCTCTAACCCTAGCCGCACTAATATATAACCGCACACACGATCTCCTCTCGACCCCTTCTGTGATTCCCGAGCCGCACGCCGCCGGACGCCGGCCGCCACGTCGCCTCGCCGGAAAAAGAAGAAGCAAGATTACAACCTTGCTTTAGTGTGGGTTGGGAAGGAAGCACTTGGGGGCTGGTGGTTTATCAAAGGCTGCTTTGGAATCATCTCTGACATCCAGAGAGTGGGATCAAAGAGCCCCGAAGCCCAGAACCGCCGCGCGCCGCCGGGCCATCTCCTTCTTCTTCCTCGGGTCCGAGAAGGTAAGCCTTGATTTTTGTTGGGTTTTCTTGTACTTGGTCCATGGAAGTCGGCCTCTGACATCAAGAGGGTGCTCCAGGTGAAGTGCCGCAGTCTCTGGACCTCCGGTTGCCGGCGGGCCAAGGATAGGTCGCCGGAACCCTAGTTTTGGCCGCTATTTTTGTGCGGCGTTTCTGAGGTTTCTGTGGGGGAATAAACTTGATCAATCTCTTCCGTAGGAACCCAAGAAGACCTCGTAGAGAAAGCTTACTCAAATAGAGAGAAGGAAGTTTTGCTTGCACTTGGTGCATACCAATATTCTATACACCACATATAATATATATAATATACCCGTTGTACCGCAAACTAAGTTTATATATGTAAAATAATTTGTTACAGTACAATAAATTATTTAAATATTTCATATTATATATATATAATATCATATTTTATCTTACAATATTAATTATTAAATATTTTATTAATTATCTAATATTATATATGGTGTATAGAATATTGGTATGCATACAAGCAAAAAATCCTTCTCTCTTTTAAAATTATGAGTGAATCTTATTCAACATTCTCATAACAAGTATATATATTTGTATATACACCCCATGCCTAAAATTTTCTAATAAAAATTTTAAAATTAATTCATCAAATATAATTTAAATTATTAAATTTCGTATATCATATGTATTTAATTAAAATTTAATATTAGAATATTAATCATTTAATACAAGTTGAAGTATTAATATTCACTAAGTGTATATAATAGTTTCTTAACCTCCCATCAATTTTAACACGACAAAAATATCCTCACTAATTCTTAAATTTGAAATAAGTTTTCCAACTTTAACTTTTTAAAAAATTATTAAGTTAATTTTTTTTTATAAAATAATTATCAAAACTAATAATTTGATTGAATTTTAAAATAAAATTATTAATATAATTTAACTTTAAAGGTTAAGAAAATATTAGTAAAAATATGTATATAAGACTACTTTATAGCTATTTTTTTATATATCTTTAATTATAATTTTTAAATTTTAAATTTTAATAATTATCATTTTAATTATTTTAAATATTATTTACCCGAGTGCGAGCAAAAATTCCTTCTCTCTATTTGAGTAGGCTTTCTCTACGAGGCCACACTAAAGCACAATCCAATAAAAAATTATCACATATTAGTAAAAAAATTTAGATGCGTCCGTTGTACCGTAAACTAAGTTTAAAATATATATGTAAAATAATTTTTTACAGTACAATAAATTATTTAAATATTTCATATTATATATATTATATCATATTTTACCTTATAATATTAATTATTAAATATTTTATTAATTATCTAATATTATATATGGTGTATAGAATATTGATATGCATACAAGTAAAAAATCGTTCTCTCTTTTAAAATTATGAGTGAATCTTATTTAACATTCTTATAATAAGTATATATATTTGTATATACACCACATGCCTAAAATCCTTTAATAGAAATTTTAAAATTAATTCATCAAATATAATTTAAATTATTAAATTTTGTATATCATATGTATTTAATTAAATTTTAATATTAGAATATTAATCATTTAATATAAGTTGTGGTGTATAAAGTATTAATATACACTAAGTGTATATAATAGTTTCTTAACCTCCCATTAATTTTAACACGACAAAAATACCCTCACTAATTCTTAAATTTGAAATAAGTTTTCCAACTTTAACTTTTTAAAAAATTATTAAGTTAATTTTTTTTTATAAAATAACTATCAAAACTAAAAATTTGATTGAATTTTAAAATAAAATTATTAATATAATTTAACTTTAAAGGTTAAGAAAATATTAGTAAAAATATGTATATAAAACTACTTTATAGCTATTTTTTTATATATCTTTAATTATAATTTTTTAATTTTAAATTAATTATATATATTTTAATTATTTTAAATATTATTTACCCGCAACGTAGCGCGGGTCCTATACTAGTTATAATTATATTCATATAGTTTTAATTTTCACAAACTAAATTAAATCAATCTAATTTTAATTAATCCATGCTCACCGAGCATGCCAGGTCTACGGCTTATGTGATGGGCCAGGTGTAGGTAAAATTTGATCTGAAACGTGGATCATGATGATTGGGTCACCACAAAGACTTCACCTGTGTGGTGAAGAAGAACACGGTTCGCTTTCTCCCTCTGCCCCGCAGCCCCGCTCTCTCTCGTTTCGTTTGCATACAGTCGAAACGTCCTTCATTCCGGAGACTTCCGATCGATCTCTCTTTTTTTCGCTCCCAATCTTTCGGTGAGTAATAAGATTCCCAAACTCCCCTAATTCCATTAAGAAAAATCGATCGAAAAAGATCGTAGGATCATTTTGTTCGATCTTTGATGATTGATCTTGCTTTCTCAATCTTTCTCTGATCCTAGCCGTCTAGTAGATCCGGCTTTATTCGGCTAAAAAGAGGTGTGTGTGGCCGTCGTATCTGCTCGCCCCCTTCTTCATTCATCCATTTAGGTCAGAATGGATCCAGGGAACCTGGCTCGGGAACAGCCGAGAAAAAACACAGTAAGAGAGTCCAATCTCTGAAATATAGCATTTGCTCTCCCTAGTAGTAAGTAGTAGTAGTAGTATCAGGCTGAGTATCTGACTTGATCCAATAGAGTCAGAACACAGAGTAGATCCAGATTCCACGTATACTTACTACGCTGTGGACTGGGGAGAGAGCAGCTCTGCGAAGCTGGGCGTTCTCTCCGATGCGTCGCAAGATCATTGATTTATGCTATTTCTTGGTGAATTTGATGGATTTTGATTTAGGGTTTTAGATCTGCAGGGATTCGAAGGGTTTGACCTTCATGGATCGCGCCGAACGGACGACGGAACAGGTTTGATCGTTTGATCGATTCATCTTTTTGTGTGTTTGTGTTTGTGGACGTAATATAGAGGCAATGCCTAGTTCTAATGCTATCTATTCAGTTTTAGTTTTGTGATTTTCTTAGGAATGTTTAATTCGTCGTTAGTGCGAATATTTTTTCGTGCTTGATTTTGGATTTGTAGATTTGGAGTTGCCATTCCGTTATGTTCTTGAATTTGGTGAGTGATTAAAATGGAAAGCAAAGGTATTTGGAGCATATATATAGCAAGTGAAATTTGGGACAGTGATTTATTTTTACCCTTCTTAATCGAAAATGCAATGAAATAGGAATTAGTAAGTTTTGACAAGGGAAAATTGAATAAGATACCTGTAAGCATTTGTCTCTTGCTCCCAATTTTCCATGTATAACGTGAAAAGGGAAAAATAGGAGTGTGCATTGATGCCAACTATCCCCTAACCTTTTTTGGACTACACTATTGGTATACTATAGAGACACTTATACTTCATTTCTTTGGTCAGCGGACATTAGATGGTTGTTTGCTGAATTTCTGATATTTTCGTTAAAGTTTGGCTGTTTTGAGTTTGAAGTTTCTCATTGTTGCTATTATTTGGTTGATTTTGGCACTATTCCTATGCCTCTAGTGTGAATTTTAAGTCATTGCGAATTGGTTGAATGCAGTGAGAAAAGGACGTGAACTTTGGCATAATATTTAAATTATCGATGCAAAAATGCATATTATACACTAACAAATGCAACAATCCTTTGGTGAAAAACGTGATTGTATCTGGTTCTTTCCCTTTTTGTATGAAGTAAATTGAAGAGTCTCACATATGAATCACTAATGGAGGAAATTGAAGAAACAATCTAGGAGTCATATAGTATCCTGTAATTGCATTAAGGCATTTGAATGAAGTGGGTGGTGCTTTTGCCCAAGTTACAGTATTTTAATGACAAGAACATGGTCATGCCATGATGGTGTTGGGTTAAATATTTGAAAATAAAGTTCTATTAGTTACTTTCTGGACAGTATTATTATCCCTTATGGACACCGAAAAAACTCAGTGGTTTGCAAGTGTTCGGTAAGTACTAATTGTTAGTCTTTCCATTAACCAACAATAGAAAAGGACAATAAGTAAAAATAATAAGGGAATGTTTTTTTAGGTGAACCATATATCACTAGGACAATATTTTCAAACTATTCTTCGACAGATTGTAGGTCATAACTAGTGTATTTTGTTGACGGTCCAAACACCAAAGTGCAAATTGTCGTACTTCAGATATTTGTTTTGATGTATATGGTAGACACAAAGTGAAAATTATTTAGCAATATGTCAAAGTCAACTAAAACTTTGTTATCTAGGCAACACAGATTAATCATGTTATTTATGTTGACAAGAAGTTGGCCTAAAACTTGTTGGGTTGGGCTAAGTGATGTAGTAGAAATTAGAAAAAATCCTAATTTGTCTTGCTAGCAATGAGCCCAAAATTTATATAAAATTGAGTTCTAGAATTTTCAAAAAATTTCAAATAATTTTTAGATTTTCAAATTATTTTTAAAATTTTTACTTTTTATGAAGAAATTAAGATTTTTTTTTTGAAAATGGCCTATAAATAGGTAAAAATTTCAGAAAATTTGTGAGAATTTTTAGAAAATTAGAGAAGGAAATTTAGAAGAAGAATAAGAGAAAAATAAAGAAAAGAAGGAGAGGTTAGGAAGAAAAGAGAAGAAGGAACTTTGAGATAGATAGATATCCGTCGGCACGCACGGTAAGAGAAAGAGGAAGAAGATACTATAACTGCAGTCGAAATACAATAAACTAAATTTTATTCTATCATAACTCATCTTTTCTAAATTACAAGCCATGGCTATATTTATAGACCTCAAGGTATAATCTTAATCTAAATATTACTCTAAATCAAATTCCAAGATTTAAGGAATTTCTAATACAAATATATCTAATACTAATTTAAAATTTTCATAATGGTATCCCTAATTTTTATTAACTTATTCTATCTAGAAAATCCTAAAAACCTAAAAAAAATCACCAAAATAAATTAACAAATATAATAATTCCGAAAATTAGAAAAATTTAAAATCTAAACAACTCAATCAAATCTATTCAAGAAATTAACTCAAATAATTGAAAGATGATTGGACGTAACCCTATCCGAATCTGACTCTGCATTAGAAAGGATGGTCAAAGCAAAGTAAGTTCTTAGGTAACCATGTCAAATTAGCTCTAGTAAGGTTGGGTTGCTCATGTTCTTGTTCAGCTGCTGTTAAGTTTAAATGTCATATTGTGCCCACATAAGTTTAAATTAGGTTAGGCATGTTAGGTATCTGTCTATGTTTGTTGAGTTGGTCCAAATGTGGTCAGGTCTGGGCATTGGTTGGTTAGCTTAGGTTGCTTTATGTTGTTTCACAGCTACTAAGATATTGATGAGAACTGAAAACTAATTACAAAGTAACAAGTACGAGTTACCAGATTTGAACTTCACTTTGATCCCTCTCAAGTGGAAGCTAAGTATGCTGCTCTTGGAGTGTTTTGCATCTGACTTTTAAAGATTGAATCAAATTGCATAAAGAAAAAGCTCTTTTTAAAAGAACTTGATTTACAACCTTAATTTTTTAAAACTGTTAAATATAAATATATAAAAACACTGTTCTCTAATAGCTTAAGCTTTTGAAGAATAACAATTATTTCACATAATTTTACATGGTATCAAAACAAGAGGTCCTGAGTTCGAATCACATCAGACTCATAACATAATTGATTTCCTCCCATTTAATTTAATTCTATGCCTTGGGCCTATCAAAAAGTCTCGAGTCCAGACATGAGCAGGAATGTTAAATATAATAATATAAAAATATTGCTCTCTAATAGCTTAAGTTTTTTGAGAATAACGGTTGTTTCAGACAATTTAACGAAAACAAATGAACTTGAGGTGGCTGTTGGATAAGTTAGATCTAGCAATCATTTATTTGAACTTGTTGCAGTAGTGACAAGAAGTAACAATAGCAGCAGTGTCAGTAGAATGGGGGGGGGTATACTTTTTACGAGTATGGTAGACTTTGGAATTATTGTTAGTTTTTATGGAAGGTCTTCTGAATTAACGGTCAATATTGGTAAACGTAATCTTGAGTATTTCATAATCTAGGAATGAAATTACGTTATTCTTAAAAGTTATATGCAAGTGCATCAAGAGGCCACAAAATGAACAGGGGGGGGGGGGGGGGGTATACTTTTTACGAGTATGGTAGACTTTGGAATTATTGTTAGTTTTTATGGAAGGTCTTCTGAATTAACGGTCAGTATTGGTAAACGTAATCTTGAGTATTTCATAATCTAGGAATGAAATTACGTTATTCTTAAAAGTTATATGCAAGTGCATCAAGAGGCCACAAAATGAACAACCTAAATTGAATAACCCTATCAAAATAGAGGATAGGGTTCTTATATTCAATATCAGGGTTGTTGATCTTGATTTGGATAGTAATGAATGAACATAATTTTCTATCAAAAATGCAACCGATTTGGATTGTTCTACACAATTCAACTAGCAAACGACTCGTATTGGTCATTAAAATTGTCAATTTTTAAGACCTTTTGATAGTAAGGTTGATGATGTCAAAAAAGTCATAAAACCTTGATACTTCAGTTGCAGTAGATCATGGTAAAAGTGTGGTTTGTTGATCCGGGAGCCCTATCATGAAATATGGCTTACAAGTATGAAGGTCTCTGAATCCATACTCATAAATAATAGTAGCATGTACTCCTTAAATTAACTACTTTGTCTTATTCAGAATGCTAGTTAATTAGGGAAATTCAAGTCTGATGCTCATCGGTGGACAACATGTGATAAAATTATACTAAAGTTTGACTTCATGTTTCTAAATGCTATAATCTTATGCAGGCTACAAAATTGTTGTGTAGTGTATATGCAGTAGGCGCATCTAGGGGTGTCAACGAGCCGAACACGAGAGAGCTGGAGCCAGCTTGAGCTCGGCTCGAAACTGATAAAGGTCGGCTCGTGTTCGGCTCGAGCTCGTGACGAGCTCGAAAAGTCCAGCTCGTGATCAGCTCGCAATGTATTCAAGCTTGCTCTTGTTCGGCTCGTTAGGTCGATTAATATATGCAACCTTATTAGTTTAGTAACTCATTAGCTCGTTAGCTCGTGACTCGGCTCGTTAGCTCGTGTTCGTGTTCGACCCGTTAGCTCGATTAGAAATTAAAATACAAATAAAATACACATTAACAACAAAGAATAGATTGAAAAAAATTAATCTGCAGCAAATCACAATAATTTACAAGTAAGTACAACAATGCAAACTCCTTTACTATATAACATATTGTCCAAATAAAAACACATTACTACAGTAACCACACAACAATTTAAAATATATTTTATAATAAAAAACATTAACAACAAATAGTAGCCAAAAAGAAACCAATCTACAGCAAATCACAATATAATAATTCAAAGTCCATCAAAATTTAACACATTGCCCAAATAGCGTTACAACAAATCAAAATCCACCATCAAAATCATAGAATTGCAAATCCCAATATAATACTAATATAAACCACAATCAAACAGTTTAAAATATGTTTTAAGTTCTTTTAGTTGGTAATGAAATGGAAAATGTGCACTCCTTGCTACATTTCATTCCTTCCATTGCTTTTCAATGATTGTTAAGATTGTCAGCATCTGGAAAAAGATTAAAAAGACAAGTTATGAATAAAAATAATTATTATTAAATTCAAATGTAGAGACTTACCATCTTGAAAAGTATACAACAAACAGAGCTCTTGATTACTTTATACTTCCAACCTTTCAAGGCACAAAATAGAGAAAAGATTTTAGAAATGTGAAAAAGTTAATATCCTTTATAGAGCTCAATAGCATAGCATACAAATAATTACTTGAAATGAAGATAGCGTGCTTCTTTCACAAATACTAACATGTAAATCTTCCAGCTCAGTAATCTTTTGCTGAAAAAATAAATTAAATTATAAATTCAGTATATAATATAAAAAATGGTAAAAAAATAAAAATTCAAAAACCGACTAGAAATTCAGTATATAATATAAAAAAAAATTCTTATATTTTCATATCTTTTCCATTGATCTTCAAAGGGATACCATCTATAACATGGATTTTTATTTGCATATTCACCAAAAACCAATTTATAATGAAAAACAACATCAAGCATTTTATATGTGAGTTCTATCTAGTAGGAACATCATTTGATAACTCTTTTTTTGTAGAGAGACCCAACTGCTTAGCAATTTCACCAAATTTCTGAAGTCGACCAGGAGACTTTTTGAAGTCCTTTACTAACTCCCTTGTGTCACAAATTATTTCAGCAATCTCTTTAAGACCATCTTGAACCATCAAGTTCAAGACATGCGCACAACATCTAATATGAAAGAATATGCCTTTGAAGTGAAGCTTGTTTCCTCTTTGGAAGTTTAATATTAAACTTCTAGCTACTAAGTCATTACTTGAAGCATTATCTACGGTGATTGTAGACACTTTATCTTGAATCCCCCAATCTAACAAGCAATCAGAAATAGCATCGGAAATAACCAAACTAGTGTGTGGTGGCTTCTAGCTCAATGAAATTATTGACACACTTTTGCAATTGCCACTCTGAATCTACGAATAAAGTGCCGCCCCATGTCGAGCGGCACGGGGCGACACGTACCGTGCCCCCAATATAGGGGCACGGTACAAGGGGGGTGCCAAGGCACCCCCCGTGCCGCGATACCCTTGAGGGTATTGCGCGAGACAGCGCGATACCCGCGAGGGTATGCGGCATCTCGTTTTTTTTCTTTTTTTTTTTTTTTTTTTTTTTTTTTTTTTTGTGCAAATCTTTCTCTCCCTCTCACACACACACACAGTTAGTTTTAATTTTTTTGTTACGGTTGTTTTTTTTTTTCTCTCTCTCACAGTTAGTTTTGATTTTTTTTGTTGTGATTGTTTTTTTTTTTTTGGGTGAGCTTTTGTACCTCTCATCCGTTGTTTTTTTTTTTTTTTAATGAATTTTTTTTTTAGTAGGTTCTTATGTCCTCCATCCAATGTGGTCACAGGATCACATGATCACTTACGGAACGATGACGGTAGGGGGTAAGTGCATAATTCCGTAATTAGTTGGGGGCAAAGTGTAGATTTTTAAAAGTCAAAGGAAAAAAGTGAAAAAACGAAATTTTATAGGTGGATTTTCTATAATTTAACCTAATAAAAATATGTATATATAATTATAATTATAATTATATATATATATATATATATATATATATATATATATATATATATATATATATATATATATATATATCGTCCGGCTACTATACTATCAATAGCACCAAGTACTTGGTGCTATCAAGTTTTCTGCAGTTAGATCTACTCCTTTGACTATTTCTATTCCTTAGATCATACTATTCCACCAACCGCCCACTAAACCCTAGGGGACTACTATCATACTAACCACACATCCCTTCATTTAAGGGCCGAAAACTTAATAGTATCAATGACTTGGTGCTATTAATAGTATAATACCCTAGTATATATATATATATATATATATATATATATATATATATATATATATATATATATATATATATATATAATTGAGCTCCTATGCTTTTAAAAGTACCAAGTCATTGGTGCTTGTAGGTTTTAGCCCTTGGATGAAAAGATGTGTGGTTAGGATGATAGTGAGCCCCTTGGGTTAAGTCAGTAGTTGGTGGAATAGAATGATCTAAGAGATGAAATTAGTCAAAGGGGTAGATCTAACGGTAGAAAACTTACAAGCATCAATTACTTGGTGCTTGTACAAGCATAGTAGCTGGACTATATATATATATATATAGTAGGACTTGTATGCTATTAGGAGCATGGATGTCTCCGTGCTTCTAAGCCGTCTCGATGATGGAACTTCCGAATTAACAATCGGCTCCATTAGACTTAATCTAGTATATTTGAAGTATTTAGAAAATAAATTTTGTGGTTTTTCGTTATCATTTACGTAATGATCTAAAGGGTTCAAAATCAACAATTTTTAATGGTTGATGTGTGCCGTTTACGTATTTAACGTTGTATAAGTATTTAAATTAGATGAAATTTTGATTGAAAATTCTTTATACTATCTACAGTAAGATCAATATCTCTGATAGAAAATTTCAGTGCTACATCATAGCTTTTTATAAGATTTTTATTTTTAGCCGTCCATTTTTAGTCATTTCGATCACTAGGTAAATGATAACAAAAAATTACAAAATTTATTTTCTAGATACTTCAAATATGCTAGATCAAGTCTAATGGAGCCGATCGTCAATTTGGAAGTTCCATCATCGAAAACGGCTTAGGACACTAGTCTCTCTCTCTCTCTCTCTCTCTCTCTCTCTCTCTCTCTCTCTCTCTATATATATATATATATATATATATATATATATATATATATATATATATATATATATATTTGAGTTGTTATCGAGCTGAACACGACCGAGTTGGGCTAGCTGAGCCCAGCTCGTGTTTGGCTCGTTTATTAAACAAGCTGAAAAATTCGGATCGTGTTTGGCTAGTTTACTAAACGAGCGATTTGATCTCGAGCTCATTGCGAGCCGAGTACGAGCTGGCTCGCGAATAGTGAGCTGGATTGCCACCCCTAGGCGCATCATAAGCAAGCTTATATCTTGATCTTGTTAAATATACTTTTCTTTTTGAAAATAATTTGTAAATACATAAGAATGAACTATATGAAAATTCAAAATTGAAAATGTCATTGATTACCAAGAACAAAAAGGAAATATAAAAAGCTTATTGATATTGTAAATAAGGAAGAATCACACCAAATTTCCAGTTGAGCTAGTGCATGAAGAAACTTAACTAACCAATTTATCATTGATAGCAAAACTAAAACTTAAAAGATGTAAATATAATGCTTATCATCGTAGTGTATGCTTGATCAGTTGGTGGTTATTGTGCTTCATGCCGAACCACTTATTTCTAAAAATACTGCTCTTGGGCATTTGAGGTTTGGTATACTCTTTTTGCAATTTAACTGAGTATGCCTAGATCTTTACTTGAAGCAGTCAAGAATCCGTGATATGCATTATGTGGTCGCATTATGTGAATGCACGACCACTATGTGGAAGATTGTAGACCTTGAATATGATTTTCCTTGGACTTTGGCTAAGAAAACTTAAGGGCTGCAATAAACTATTGTGATCAGATTTCCTGACTTGCTAGTGCTTAACATTCTTAGTTGGAAAAGTTCAACACATGCGAAGCTGTGTATATGACAGTTCCCTAAATTAATTTGAGTTAGATATAGATAATATACCTTAACCCACAGGCCTACGCAAATAGTTTGTTTCCTGAAACTCAAGCTCAATAAAAAAGAAAAATTTCAAGTGGATTTGAGGTTGATTGTGGTTGTGAGGTCCTTACAGGTATTATTTTCCTACTTGTTTTAGCTCGATAAATCAAGTTTAATTAGTAGGTTTCTACTTAAATCAATTTTTTGATTATATGAATCAGTTTTGAGTTTTGATTGTGCAAATAAAAGTTATCATTTGTTTTGATGCCTCGTGTTTCATGTTGTAAGGTTCTCAAGCTTGATATACCATGGGAGATTTACATGTCAAGTAAGCTCATTACTGGAACAGGCCTTCAGCTATTACGGCGCTATGACAAGAGAACTGAAAGCCAAAAGGCTAGTTTGCTTGATGATGTGAGTGTTGGTTAATTATTATATTCAGAATGTAAGCTATGTATTTTGCACATTTTAGCTAATTCAACAATTTATGGCTGTACTTCTGGCTCGGATAAATTAGTTTGTATTTCTTTATTACATGTTTTTTTTTTTCTCTTTCTAATAATCATACTTTGTTTTCCTTCTGTGTCTTGAAGTTTCTTTACCTTTGAATTTAGAGATTTCTAGTCATGTTAATTGCAACTTCACAAGTTGTGACAATATCAGTAGTCTAAAATTTGTTGTTGTTGATTAATAGTTCAATTTTCTTGTCATAAGCTAGATTAGGTTCTGTATTTTATTATCAAAAATTTTATTAGGTTCTCCAGAATTTTTTTTTCTGTGATTGAAGAGTCTGAAAAAGTTGAGAAGCTGAACCATTAGTCTATCAAGTTGTCAAACTTTCAGTCTTTACAGAATTTTTTGGTGGATTGATACATAATTTGTTCTTACGAGTTATAATGTTTCTATGAAAGCAGTTTTCGCAGATTATTTGGTTTATAGTGGCAATTTTGTGCTCCTATTTTATAGGATGGGCCAGCTTATGTTCGAATTTTTGTGAGCATCTTGCGTGCCATTTCTAAAGAAGAGGCAGTAGAATATGTGCTTGCTCTTATTGATGAAATGCTCACAGGTGAGAAATGATGCGGGAAAAAAGGATTATTGTTGAATCTATAGATTAATACTATAACAGTATTCTTTTTTTGTTTTGCAGCAAATCCTAAACGGGCTAGGCTCTTTCATGACAAGTCTCTATCGGGTGATGATATTTATGAACCTTTCATAAGTTGAGTTTTCTTGGGAATCCTCGAGTTCTTATTTCTTTACATTTATATTATTTGAGTAATGTAGTTAATGGAAAGATAGTCTCATCTTTAGGAATAGCTAATGATTTTCTCTCATTATATATAACTTACTTACCATATGATTGACAAAGTGTGCATACTTGGAAATGATTTACATATCAATTCACCTTCATTCAATTGCATTCCTCAAACCATAAACTCAGTTCCTATGTGCCCTTCAACAAGGGGAAAAAAAACACTCATGAAGGCCTGTTTGGATGCACAGTAAAAAATTACCATGAAATTTATAAACTGTGGTTTTGGTCTAAATGAAATAGAGAATTCTGTGACTCTAAAAAATTTCACGATTTCAAATTTTAAACTGTTTGAATGCATATTGTACAATTCCACAAAATTTCTTTGAATTTAAAATTTTAAAAAATAAAAATAAAAATATTAATTTTATATTTTAAAATTTTAAAGTTAAAAATTTCATATTTTGAAATTAAAAGTTAAAAATTTGAAATTTGAAATTAAAATTTGAAATAAAAATTTGAAATTTGAATATACATTCGTATTTTAAAATTTTAAAAATAAAATTAAAATTAAAATTTGAAAATTTTAAATTTGATTTTTAAATCCTAATTTAAAAATTTTAAATTTATATTTTTAAATTTAAATCTTTGTGTTGAAAGTTAAAATTTTAAATTTTGGAATTTAAAGTTTAAAATTTGCTATATCTTGGAGGTGATGGAGCTCAAGAATGGTGGAATTTTTTTCTTTTGGCTAGAGTGGATTTTTACTTTACCCTATTTTTTAGGGTATAGTATTTTTAGAGTATAGTATAACTATACTCTTAAAAAAAACTGTATTTTGAACCATCCAAACATTTCATAGGAAAAATTTTCCTTGGATGTAGTATAGTTTAACTATGCTACATTTTTTGGTGCATCCAAACAGGCACAATGAAAAAAATTCTATTTCTTTCAGAGTATAGTCACCTACTTGAATACATTATTTGTTCTGCATCATTATTATGGTAGAGTTTCTCTTTTCCATAACACCCACAGATGTCTTCTTAAGGAGGGCCCAGATGAGCAGCTTATTGATTGCCTTTCTCTATTGTCAAATTTTATGATCTAGTTCTAACTTCTAAAAGCAAATATGGACTTATCCTGAATTTTTTTAAGCTGTATTCAATCATACTGTTTATTGCAAGGAACGATTAGGATAGTTAAACATATATTACTATTATCTTGAGTAACTAACAGTAAAACCCAATTTACAGATTGCTTTGGAGTGGCAACTGGTTCATGCAAGAAAAATGCTGCAAATTTTTGTCTCTCATAGTGAGGTAGATGGTTTATGTGAATTTTGATATAAAAATGTAATTGATTAATAAATATCTCAACTTTTCTTTTTCTTTCAGTGTTCGACCCAAAGTTTATGATGGCATGGTTCCGAATGGAGAATCATCTGATTCAACAAGCAAGTTTACAAATATTAATGATGTGTTAAACAACCTGGCCAAATGGCTCTGCTTTCAGGTTGGAACTTTGACTTGCGTGTTTCTCATATGCATGGAACCTAAGTTGTCAATAGTTTCGCTCAGGATTTCAAATAAGAATTTCTAGGAGGATAAAATAGGTAAATTTAATTGTAGTTATGGTTGGTTTGAAATACTTTCCGGTTTGGCTAGCTATAGTCATCAAAGTCTATTGAAATCAAATAGAGAAATAACAATAAACTAATCACTAGAGTTTCTAGAGGCAAAGCCATAGATTTTGGAAAAAAAAGATTATGTATCGGAAAAGCTCCTTGTAGACCTGCAATCCTACTTTTGAAAATTACATTAGGGATGCGAAATTGGGCGGATCTGGGAGCGACAGACCCACCACCCTGTCATTACAAAATGTGCTCAGCTTGCCCCCCTCCTGAAAACCTGTCTCGTGCCAATGGCCCAAATCCACCTCACAAACCTGCTTCATTTTCTTTTTCGCACAACTTTGGCTTCAATACAACTAGAGCTTCACTATTTTAAGAAAAACAAAGATAAGAAAAAATTAAAGTATGCAAAAAGCAAGCTCAACTTCAATTAAGAAAAGTAAAGGCCTTCATATACTTAAATATCGAGGGTGGATCAATTTTCTGTCTAATTGCACTCACAATAGGAATTCTACTTTTGTTTGTATCTTCACAACCCTCTGATGGTAATAAACATAATGTTGTATTTCTGGTAGATATTCAACTGATTAAAGTGCGTGCTTTTGGGATATTTCTATGACAGCAGCAGCAAGAAAAATCTTATTTGGACTAGTTATTTTTTAGCTGAATACTTCAGCTGATTGGCAGCTATGAATACTTTAGCCAGTTGGCAGCTATCTATTTTCCATTTTCTATGTGATGGATGATTCTGGGTATATCTGAGGTGAATTGTTTTTGCCTTCTTTTACCCTTGAAGGTAGACATAAACAGCCACTGATGACCTTGCAAGAGTGGAATGATATTTTCGAGTTTGCAGTCAATTGAAGATAGTAGTACTATTAAGTTAAATTTCATCCTCTATTCCTGATAAAATCACATTATTTTGCAGTTGAAGAATCCATCTCACCCCAGTAGTTCAGTTCCGACAGCTATAAATAGCTTAGCAACATTGCTTAGAGAATCCGGTGTTCGAGTTTCATTTGTCCAAGCCGACGGCATAAAATTGCTTGTTCCTTTAATTTCTCCAGCAGCCACTCAGCAGTCTATTCAGGTCATTAATTTCACTTTGTATTTGCTTCATCCTATCATTTTACTATACGTTCAATAACATTAACATGCAGAGTCCTTCATCTGTTATGTTTTGAATGTAATTGCTTTCAGTTTTCATGCACGTGTATCATGACCTGGTGTTTGCATACCAACTTTATTGTCCTTTAGCAGCTCCTCTATGAAACATGCCTCTGTATTTGGCTCTTGTCATATTACGATAAGGCGGTCGAGTACATGGCCACTACTAGGGTCCTGCCAAGACTTGTAGAGGTTGTAAAAGGATCAACTAAAGAGAAGGTGCGTTTGTGTACATTTTTATGTTTATTCTCATGTTCTACACTAAAAGAGTATCTAACATTTGTTAATGGTTTATACATATTGAAGGTTGTTAGAGTCATCATATTGACCTTTCGCAATTTGCTATCAAAGGGTGCTTTTGGGGCTCAAATGATTGATCTTGGATTGCCACAAATAGTCCAAAGTTTAAAAGCTCAGGCATGGAGCGATGAGGTGAGTTTTTGACTTCTTTTAACATTAACGATAACAGAGGGCATGAAATTGGACTCTTGTGGTGCACGGATGCTTTAAATGCTTTAGGCATGTCCATATCTATATTGGATATATCATATGGGTGAATAAAGGATATTTTTGTCTGGCCATCCAAGGTTCAAAAAAATTTCTTAATCAAATGAAACCCAAGTTTGTTGAAATAAGCTGTCTCATATTTGTACTAGATAGATTCCTGTGTGTAATTGGTGAGTGAAGGAGGGAGGGAGCATGTGAGCAAAGTAATTAACCCTCAGATTCTCAAAGTTTGGTGGTCTTTTATTGAACTCTTATCATATTCTTGGTTTTATATTGTGTAGCTCCTTGGTTCAATTATAGCTAGATTTGGGAAATCATTTGCTCGTGGAACTGTTTTTTTCATGTATTTATTCCAAACTGCTGTCGGTAACCTCTTACCATAATAAATCTATAATATGTGATAGCTGTGATACTTAAATTAAATCTATTCTAGAAAGTTTATAATCTAACAAACCAACTACTGAACAATGGACTAAAATAGTACTCTTTTTCTCCCTTTTTTCATGTATATGGTATTTGCGAGAAACTTTTCTCTATACATGTTTCCAATTGTTTCTTGATGGAATGCAGGATTTATTGGAAGCCCTAAATCATCTAGAAGAAGGTCTCAGAGCTAACATTAAAAGGCTGAGTTCTTTTGAGAAATATAAGCAACAAGTCCTTCTGGGTAATCTTGATTGGACTCCCATGCACAAGGACCCTGGATTCTGGCGTGAGAATATTACAAACTTTGAAGAGAATGATTTCCAGGTTTTTTGTTTATCCTGACTATCTACTCAAAGTCAAATACAAACCATTTAGCATGCTCTTACGGCCATTTTAAACATTTGAAGCCTTGGGAAGGCTTTCAAGCTCCTGCGGCCCTTCGCAACATTTGAAACCATAGGTTGCAACCAGGACATTTGCAATTTAAAGTCTAGTAACTAGTTTATAGAATGTAATTGCCTATAATTTGAAGTCTAAAAGTGGGGTTTTATAAATATAATTGGAAGTCTCTGGTTTAAGTGACATTTAGATGTATAAACTCTTTTGGTTTAGTAATGCTGTGATGATGCTTTTTTGTGTCAGCCTTATTCCTAATATTTAGTACTAGTGGGCTTTCCTGGGCATTCATATGAACTTCTATTCAAGATTCTCTGTGTTTTTAATCCCATTGAGTTGGAATATGTGTTGATGGAATGCTTTTGAACTGTGAAAATCTGCTTTTCATTTTCATCTGTGAAATTATAAGTACAAATTGTCTTTCAGCAGATTCTCCCTAC
>CM054944.1:11403809-11441437 GCA_029168755.2 Tillandsia fasciculata | reverse complement strand
AACTTCACGACCATTACCGAGCCTTCCAAAAAGGTTGGGTGCGCAAAGGTGAAATTTTCCCTGTCTTGTTACTAATATTTCCTTGCATGCATATGATAATTCGTCTTGGTATCTGGATAGCGGGTGTTCCCGTCACATGACCGGTGACAAAAACTGTTTTCAAAACTTTGAGAAAATCTCCGGAGGACTTGTTGTTTTCGGAGACGGTCGGTCTTCCAAAATTGTTGGAAAGGGAACGGTAGCTATTCCAGATGGCCCGGTTCTGAAAAATGTGTTATTTGTTCATGGCCTTAAGACTAACCTCATAAGCATAAGTCAACTTTGTGATAATGGTTATTCAGTTAATTTTTCATCTGATAAATGTACTGTAACTGACAAGAACCATGCTTTCTTTTTAAAAGGGTTAGATCAGAAAACAATTGTTATGTAGTTCCTACTAAATTTCTGAAAAATGTAACCTAGCATCTTTGAAAAATGAAACTCTTTGGCATGAAAGGCTAGGTCACATAAACTTTAAGGAACTTGCTAGAATTTCAAACAAAGATGTGGTCAAGGGGGTTCCTAAACTTTCTTTTGAACAAAACATTGTGTGTGGCGGTTGCCAAAAGGGAAAACAGTCTAGGACTGCACACAAGAACTTGAACCACATAGGTACAAAACGGCCTTTGGAACTTTTGCATATGGACTTAATGGGGCCAACTCGTCAACCATCTTTGGGAGGTAAATGGTATATTTTCTTATTGGTTGATGATTTCTCTAGATATACTTGGGTAGCATTTTTAAAAGAAAAAGCTGATACTTTTGATTCTTTTCTCGAAATCTGCAATCGTATTATGATTGAAAAGAATGAAAGGATTACTCGAGTTAGGAGTGATAGAGGTGGGGAATTCATAAATTCCAAATTCATTGATTTTTGCACTTCTAATGGCATTAAACATGAATTCTCCGCACCTTACACACCTCAACAAAATGGTGTAGTCGAGCGCAAAAACAGGGTCGTACAGGAAATGGCACGTGTTATGCTTCACAGCCGGAACTTACCTTTATATTTTTGGGCTGAAGCGGTGAACACTGCTGTCTATGTTATCAATCGCGTGTATTTGCGCCCGGGGACTTTGAATACACCATATGAACTTTGGTTTTGTAGAAAACCTAACATCAAATATTTTCGTATCTTTGGGAGTCGGTGTTTTATTTTACGTGATCGCGAAAATCTTGGAAAATTTGACTCTCGAAGTGACGAAGGGATTTTCTTAGGTTATTCTACAAACAGCAGAGCATATCGAGTTTTTAACTTAGAATCTAAGACGATCGTAGAATCGATAAATGTTAAGGTAGATGAAGCTTTTCACTTTGAATCTGAAAAATCTACCCTCGATATCTCTCTTGATGATGATACACCTGCTAATGCATCTTCTTCTAACAATTCTTTCGATAATAATGTTGATGCATCTAACGGTTCTTCAAGCTTATCTGATGTGCAGGAATCATCTCGTGTACCTCCGCCTACTCCTCTACCTCAAACGTTACGCATCTCCAAGGATCACCCTGAATCGAACATCATTGGAGATCCACAAGAAGGAGTTAGAACACGGAGACAATTGGTTTGCGGATTTGCATGCTATGTATCTCAAATCGAACCAAAGAATGTTGATGAAGCTCTCCAAGATGACTACTGGATTAAAGCAATGCAGGAAGAGCTCCATCAATTTGAGCGAAACAAAGTCTGGGAATTAACGAAGCCTCCGAAGCAACACAATGTGATAGGTACCAAATGGATCTTCAAGAACAAGAAAAATGAAGAAGGTACTATCATCAGGAACAAAGCAAGGTTAGTTGCTCAAGGCTACTCTCAAGTAGAAGGTATAGACTTTGATGAAACTTTCGCCCCTGTAGCTAGACTCGAGTCCATTCGTATATTGTTTGCGATTGCTTGTCATTTTAAAATCAAATTATTTCAAATGGACGTTAAGAGCGCCTTTTTAAATGGGTTTTTAAATGAGGAAGTTTATGTGGCTCAACCGAAAGGTTTTGTGGATCATAAACTACCTAACCATGTTTTTCGTCTGAAAAAGGCTCTTTACGGTCTGAAACAAGCACCGCGAGCATGGTACGAAAGGTTGACAAAGCACCTTTTGGAAAAGGGCTACACTCGAGGGGGAGCTGACAGGACTCTCTTTGTGAAGCATTATCAAAACAATTTCATAGTTGCTCAAATCTATGTCGATGACATTGTTTTTGGCGCAACAAGAGATAATGATGCTTCTAAATTCGCGGAGACCATGGAAAGCGAATTTGAGATGTCCATGATGGGCGAATTGACTTATTTTCTTGGATTACAAGTTAAACAAAACGATGAAGGAATTCACTTGTGTCAATCCAAGTATGCTGGAGTTGGTCAAAAAGTTTGATCTAGAAAATTCTAAGGATTTTCCGACTCCAATGGGAACTAGCCATAAGGGACTTGGAAGTGAATCACATAGTGAGAATGTAGACGAGAAACTGTATCGCAGTATGATTGGAAGTCTACTATATCTCACGGCTAGTCGCCCGGATATATCCTTCAGTGTTGGGATTTGTGCGAGATATCAATCAGCACCGAAGGAGGTTCACCTGAAAGCGGTGAAACGGATCATCCGATATATCAAAGGTACAATCAATTTCGGAATTTGGTATCCTATGGGAACGAGTTTGGATATTGTTGGATACTCAGATGCCGATTGGGCTGGATCAGTGGATGACCGGAAAAGCACGAGTGGTGCATGCTTCTATCTTGGCCATTGCCTTGTTGCATGGCACAGTAAAAAGCAGAATTGCATAGCACTCTCGACTGCCGAAGCGGAGTACATTTCTGCAGGAAGTTGTTCAACCCAATTGATTTGGATGAAAAGCGTGTTGAGCGATTTCCGGATTTCAGCAACTTCGGTAACCATTTTATGTGACAACACTAGTGCTATTAACATTTCTAAAAACCCTGTGTTGCACTCTAGAACAAAACATATTGAACTTAGATATCATTTTCTTAGAGAGCTAGTTGAATCAAATATTCTTCAACTGTCATATATTTCAACTGAGGATCAATTAGCTGATATCTTAACAAAACCTTTGGATCAAAAACGTTTTATTCACTTGCGTAAAGCAATTGGCATGCTTTCCTTGAAATAACCTCTTTTTGAAACCTTTGCTTAGGTTAGGTTTTGTTTTTGTTTTGTTTTTGTTTTGTTCTTTATCTATGTTTTGTACATAGGACATTAATTGAGCATAAATCATAATTGACTTTAATTGCATCCTTTTATGCATTTAGAAATTTATTATGCTTTTGATATCATAATATTTCAATGTTGCAATGATCATTTATGTTAATTAAATTATTTTAAGTGATCAAAGTCAATTTCTCTCTCAATGATCTCTTGGTATAGTCATTATCTTATTTGATTGCTTAGTCGAGTATGAATGCGAGATCAATTTTTGGTTGAATACCTTATATATTAAATAATTGATAGCCAATTGAGGGGGAGTCAATGAAATGTAAAATGCTCAAAAGATGTGGAAAGAGTTACATCCCAATGAGGAGTGTGAAAACTACCACCACATAGAGGAAATGAAAGAAAGAAAAAGATACTCCATGAATGCAAAGCAAATTTTTGGTTTAAAAATGTTGACGAAATGCATATTGAAATACTTGACTCAGTCATATTTCATGGTTGGTATAAGGTGGGATTTTTTGATAAAAGATGCTCAAAGAGCCACTCCTTCAACAGATTGTCTAGATATATTATCTAACTTATCTGGGATTTCAAACATCTATTGATATTGGTATTTCATTTTCTTTACCAAAATTGATGATTTGATAAAGGCATTACGCATAAGATCAAGATAGATGTGATTGAAGTTATTCAACTTTAAGAGTTTTAATTTCCGTAAATTTTCGTTTAATTTTTGAGTATTTTTGATAGATTTGGTATAATCTATTTCTTGTTGTATGAAACGATGATTTCTGTTTAAAGTTGACATGGTAAAGTGCTTACATACTTTTTCTGGATTTTATGGAATTTTTCTAAATATTTTCTGGAGAAAAAGTTGAAGCAGATCCGGATCGGGATAAGTGATCCGGATCCCGAACGCAGGCTTTGTGATGACCTGGATCTCCGCAGAGCTGTTGCGGTGCTTTGAGGTGGCTACTGGAGGTCTACGCAGTGTGCGGGAGGTATTTGGGGCTTTTACAGGGTGACCAGCAGCTTCTGGAGGCCTACGGGGCATGTCGGCGGTGTTCGGGCGCCAATTTGGACACAAGTGTTGGACTCCGGGCTTCAAATGGATCACGTGGGTGATCGGGGGACCCCATCGGTTGTTTAGAGGTGTTTGCGCGCAAAACGGATATTGAGATTGGGCTCGGCGTGAGATTTGGACCAAGAATACCTTTCCGGGAGCCTTCGGCAATTTTTAGAGTGAGAATTTGGCGGAACGGACGTCAAATTCGGATTCAGCGCGCGAAAACGCTTCAGACGGAGTATTTACGGCATTTTTGGGCTTCGGGTTACTGTTCATGCCGGAACAGTATTTCCGGCAATCGCCGGCGGCGGCGGCGGCGGCGGCGGCGGCAGCGCCGGCGGCGGCGGAGGGCGGCCGGGCAGGCGGCGCGCGGCCGCGGGCAGCCGCTGCGGGCGCGGGCAGGCGCGGCGGGGGGCGCGGGCAGGCGGCCGGTCCACCGCGCGGGCGTGCACCAGGGCGGTGCCACGTGGCATGAGGCGGTTGGCCGGTCCACAGCGCGCGGTCCACGGAATTCTTTAGATGCACGGTGGACCGACAGGGTGGACACGTGGCATCATATGATTGGTCGGCTCACAGCATTTGGTCTACAGAGTTTTCAGGCTGGCTCACGGCTCACGGTGCACCGGCAGTGGACACGTGGCAGGTTTCTATTGGCTCGGTCCACAGGAATTAGTGCACCGGGTTTACGGGACAGTAGCAGGTGACACGTGGCGATCCCTTATTGGACGGTCAACTGTGCACTGGGCGGCAGACTGCGCGCGGCAGCAACGGTTGGGAGGGCCACGTGTCGAAATCCTATTGGTCCATTTTTGGTGTTTCGTGTTCTATGGGACACGATGGGAATTTTTGGAAAAGATTTTTTTGGGGTTTTCTTCATTTCCATCCGAGGCTCAATCAAAGGGGTTTTTCTCCATCATAGAGGCTTCATCTTCCTGTGGGATGAGAAGATGAAATCTTCATCATGAAGAGAGGAACACTCCTGTCAAGTTTGAGGAATTTATGAGGCACGGATCCCGAGATTTGGATTTTTCGGCGCGGCGCGGCGTTGCATTCCTGGATTCTTCTTCGGCGCAGCGACAGTGTTTTAGCTCCCCCGAGCTAACCAAGCAGTATTTTTCAGCGATTCTTGCGCCATCTTCTTCGTAACAGGTAGGGCTACATTTCTTATTTCTACTGATTTTCCCCCATTCCGAGGTTTTCATGGGTTTTTGGGATCATCTTGTGACCCCTTGTTGCTGTGATGGAGTTTTGGACAGCGGGTCGGTATTTCGGCGATATCTCCGCAACCGGACATCGGATTGAGGCGATTCAAAAGGGGATTTGTATCTACGCATCACAAGGAATCTCTCTGAATTTTTGTGGAATTTCGTGGAATTTCCCTGAAGGTGAGAACCCCTTTTTACAGAACCTTGTAGCACAGTTTTTGGGTGAAAATATTGTTCGAGGTGGTCCTCTTGTCCATTTTCGTTCTTAGCACGGAAAAATCGTGGGAAAACGTGCAGGTACTCGTTTCGACCAGTTCATCGCGTAGATCGTGATAGTATTTTTCTGGGATTTTATTGGGCACGTTTCGCAGGTGAAAATGGCTGAACTGTAAATCTGGTTTTGGGGACAGATTTTGGGATTAACTTGAATAGTAAATTTGTGTGTGTTCTTTGGGATTTATGGCACAGTATTTCGGGGACTGTTGAGGATCGAGCGCGGACTTCGCTGTCAGGACTTGGATTTAGCGCTCGAGGTGGGTACCGTTGTTTAACCTCCTACTTGTGATGTCCCCACTAGGCCTATTTGAGTGCTAATATGTTATATGGCTAAATGAACCGGTAAAATGAACATGGCATGCATAATTGGGAATTGGGCTTATAACTAGAGTTTGTGACTTCAAAAGGACTAAGTGTTGATTAATGGTTAATTCTGGTAATTAATATGTCGCTTAAAACCATGGGAAGGGCTTTGTTAAATTGGATATGTGGCATATGCATGATGGGACCTCTTTTACATATACCTATGCTATTTTGGGGCAACTTGTAAAATGGAAGGCTATTTAAACGGCATACCTCTACTTTGTGAGAACTAGAACACTTGAATCATGTTTAACAATGATAAAGGACTTTGCATGCTTGTATGGACACTTAGTTAGGCCACCTTTTTCTGCTACACTATCATGATGGCATTGACTTAGGAGAAACCATGCTTTTCTCTTCTTTTGTCTATATTTGGGGGATAGTGCGCTCGGGTTCGAGCAGGGGCTGGGATAGTGTAGTCAGACGGTTGTGGGTTTTGGGACAGGCAGGCTGTGAGGACAGGGCATTGCGGCAACCGCGGATCTTTGGCGGTTGACCGGACAGTGGTCATTGCATCAGATTGGGATAGAGGCTTTGGGCTTTCTTTTAGTGGATGGGTTTTCCACCTTGATCAGAGTCATGATCCAGTCCTGCTGATTTGGTACTTGTTACCCAGGCATTATACTCGTGTGGGTCGCTCCCCTCGAGTGCCACTCCGGAGTGTGCGTTTTACAGGCTTCGAGTCCTTGAGACTCCCTTTTCCCCCTATCGGTGTTATGCGTTGGCCAGCGTACCCGATTTGGCAGGCAGGCAGGCAGGCACAGCAGGCAGTACCAGTGTTTACTGGTGTATCGATTGGGTCTAGGCAGGCAGGCATTTACATTCTGATGCATATATTTAGCTATATTCCTAGCTGGCATTTTAGAGGCATGTAGTGGTAGCTCTATTCTTCATCGGCAGTTTTACTTACAGCTTACCACCTTTGTTCATCTTTTTCGCCTCTTGTAGTCCTAGTGGGCACATTTGAGTTGAGGTCTACCCACTAGGGGGAGGCTGCTGTTTACAGTAGTTCCCACCCCCACTGCTTTCTCTTTTCTCTTCCCCTTTGTTTCTTTTGCAGTGTCTTCTGCGGGTGCTGCTGAGTTTTCAGCGACGGGTCGAGGAGAGAGGACGGCTGAGTAGATAGACTTCGAGGCAGGTTGAGCGTGTTAGCTGGACTGTTGGTGTACCCGTGTTTCCTCAGACGGTTGTACTTTTACTTTGGGACTGGCTTTTGCCAGCAGGTTGTATTTATTTTTTGGTGAGCTGGGAGAGACAGATGTATCATTTATACAGATGTATTGTATTTTATTTCCAGCTTCAGTCTGAGATGTATTAGTTTTAGTTCAGCTCTGCTTTTATTGCTCATTTATTATTATCTCTTATATCTGAGCAGGTTTGGCGCTTCGTGTACGCGGGAAATACCGTGTGCACGGCGGATCTGTAGACGGGCCCGGGTTCTGGTTTACACCCGGGGCGTGACAGATTAAGTTGGTATCACAGCTTAGGGATAGGTCAGTTGGGACTTAGGAAACCCTAGGCTTTTGGGCGGACCCTAGGATGTTAGGGCGTGAGAGGCGTGACTTTTAGCGAAAGTCGGTGATTTGGTTTTGACTCTTCCAGTGAGTGAAGAGGGATCGGCATACCCTATTTTTGTGGGACAGTTATGTTGGCTGCAGACAACATAACGTTACAAAAATAGGGGGATGCCTTTGACTTTCGCTAGATTGGGTCGAGTGTTTGGGGTGTGCTGATTTGCGATTTTGTCGTGGTGAGCGGTGTCTCCCCGACGTTGGGGCTCTGACCCGAGTGCACCTTGGTGCGGCAGTTGGGCCTGAGCTGGTTGTTTCGGGCCGGATACCCAGATTGGAGTCTGGGGGGGGCTCCGGACCCGAAGGGTAGGAGTGTTGGAGGCAGATCAGCGGAGCAGCGTGGTGACACAGTTGTCGGATCAGCACAGTGGTGCAGTTGTCGGAGCAGCGCGGTGACACAGTTGTCGGATCAGCACAGTGGTGAAGTTGTCGGAGCAGCGCGGTGACACAGTTGTCGGATCAGCACAGTGGCGCAGTTGTCGGATCAGTGCAGTGGCACAGTTGTCGGACTAGTGAGTAGCCCCTCCGTGCCGACGTTTAGTGCTGGGGCACCGAGGAAGGGTGGACAGTTGACAGCAGGGAAAAAATTGTGGGATTGCTTTGAAAGAGTGAGCCAGTTTTGGCGGATGAGTTGCCCCGATTTGTGGGATTGTGTATGGAGCCTTTGGTGGCAGGGTCTTGTTCGGTGGGGGATTGAGAGTTCTAGGGACGCCTCATTGGAGTAGGCGCCGGGTATGGAGCGTGGCATTACAGTTCCTTTGGATTGGGACCTGCCGCCTGAGGCGAGTTCTGATTGAGGCGCTTGGCGCCGGGATGATGGAGGACAGGTCAGTCGGATGAGGCATTCCTGGTTTCTTTTCTGGATAGTGGATTTTGAGACCGTCAGAGCACATAGATTCCAGCGGCCAGTGTGGTGGTAGGTTTGAATTGTTCCAGGCTCTTGGGTTCGTATCTTTCGATACGAGAGGTTTTCCCCTTCTTGGTGGGTAGTGTTTGGCTCATTGTTTTGGGTTAGGGGTAGGACGGTTACCTGGTGTTCGGGAGGTCGTATTCCCTATCTTTTGCACCTGGGGGAGTGTCGTGGGTCCTGCCCGGTGCGGTTGAGTCCTTGGTTGTACCTGTAGGCCTGATGATCTTGACCTAGTTGTGGGGCTTGGTTTGGTACTTAGGACGGTTAGGCTGGCTCGTTTTCTTTTCTTTTCGCGGCAGCTGATTATGCTGCGAGGACGGTTTTCGTGGGAGCCAGGCCTGGAGGTGTTGGTGTACTTGGTTTGCTTGAGAGTATCTTCGCTTCTTTGGTTTTGACCTTGTGAGCGAGGCGGATGTCTCGTAGTGGGTGAGTAGCTTGTTTGCTGGTGTGTTTGAGGGATCTGCGGCGGCATCGAGACTTGGTGATACCCCTTTTTGGTGGTGAGTTTCTAGCTGTTCTCCTATCGGAGTTGTTTGGCATGACACCAGTTTGGGGTTGAGGACCCAACTCCAGGATTTGAGGTGTTGGATTTGTGTCAGGCCAAGTGTGGCACCTTCGGGGGCGCCGGTGCTATTCGAGTGTGGAAGGTTGGTTCACTTCGGCTTTGTGAGGACTCGTAAGAATTTGATAAAGTGACCGTCGGGAGCTAGCACCCTTCTGTCGAGCTTGGGGATTTGAGTTACGAGCTGCAAGGGTATTGGATCTCCGCGAAGTTGGATTTGCAATCTGGTTCTCTCGACTGCTCCTGGCTGAGTGTTGATTGCTTCTACATCCCGACGGTTTTGGTTTGGAGATCTGAGATTTTGAGACCAGTTGGGGGACTTATATCGGATACCTTGGGAGTACAGAGGTACTTGGATCGAGCTTTTGTGTCGACGGACTGGTGGTTGGATCTTCTGAGGCCCTGGGAGGGGCAGATGCATGTACCGATGCGGACTACTTGATGGCCGGGCAGTTAGCCCAGCTATACCTTGTTGAGGTGGCGTGATCCTCTGGAGTGTTCTCCTTTGTTTCGTTCTGGTTAGAGACCCAAGGATTACATCGTGTCTCTGGATGAGGTATTTGGTAGATTTGGGAGCTTGAGTGGTGGATGACTGGATATTTACCCCCCCTGTTGGTTGAGATTCCGTGTTGAGGAATGACTCCAGTTTCGAGGACGAAACTTCTTTTAGTGGGGGAGGATGTGATGACCTGGATCTCCGCAGAGCTGTTGCGGTGCTTTGAGGTGGCTACTGGAGGTCTACGCAGTGTGCGGGAGGTATTTGGGGCTTTTACAGGGTGACCAGCAGCTTCTGGAGGCCTACGGGGCATGTCGGCGGTGTTCGGGCGCCAATTTGGACACAAGTGTTGGACTCCGGGCTTCAAATGGATCACGTGGGTGATCGGGGGACCCCATCGGTTGTTTAGAGGTGTTTGCGCGCAAAACGGATATTGAGATTGGGCTCGGCGCGAGATTTGGACCAAGAATACCTTTCCGGGAGCCTTCGGCAATTTTTAGAGTGAGAATTTGGCGGAACGGACGTCAAATTCGGATTCAGCGCGCGAAAACTGTCACGCCCCGGGGTCGAAACTGCGACCCGGGCCCGCCAACAGATCCGCCACCTATGCCAAACCCGCATAGGCGAAGCGTCCTACCTGCAAGAAAAGTACTATAGCTAAACAGATATCAGAGCTAAAAATAAAACCTGCTGTATAACTAAAAACAATCACTGTACAACTGAAAATAATACAACAATGTCCGCCTCCCAAAAGAATAATAATAATACAATATCCTCAAATACAAGCTCTGAATCTAACCGGGAGGTAACTCCAATAAATACAGCAGTGTACAGTCTCTCAATACATAATATATCCTCACTACATCAGTCTCTCAAAAGAGGGAAAATAACACAACTAATCTACTGAAGATCTCCTCTGAAGGGTACCGCTACTCTCCAACGACGGGTAGGGATCTAGCACGCGACTCCCTCGCCTCGAACAACCACCGCAGAATCCGCAACACCCACTAAGACTCTGCAAAACAAGGAAGAGGAAGGAAAAAGGAGGGGGGAAGACCCCCAAAGGGTGTGAGAACTACACCAAAAAGGGAGTTCTCAGTGGGTACCACCGCCAGACCCGGCGGTCCGCCCACCAAGTCCTCAAGAGACATAAACTAACCAAAGCAGTAAAGACTGAAATAGGAAAGCTGGAGACTCTCAACAGCTACCATGCCTCTATCTAAATGCTCAAAAGGGGAGAACCAAATAATGGTATGCCACCACTAGCACATGAAGTGCACAATCGACCCAATCGAGCTGACTGCCACATCTGGTCCAGTCAAACCTGCGCCCACCTACAACCACCTCCCACTGACGGGCAGGAATTACGTAGGGTGTCCAAACGGACTAACTCGCTATCGAGTAGTGGCTCATGCAGGCTATAGTCAAAATCCACGCTCTCTCTCAGAACGGATAAACTCAAGATCACCAAGCCTCTCGCACAACGGTCAACAACTCACAAAGACCTCGGGACCACAGTCCCCAAATGGATCCCAACAACACTAGCACTGGTCTAAACATAGCTACTAGACCCCACTCGGTCCCCCTGACACGAGTTCAACAATAAGGCAAATATCTGTAATAAACCCAATCCAAAGTGCCGCCAGTAAAACTGGCATTGCCTGCTCAGCGGAATCTGCACACAAGGCTCGAAACCGCGGGATCGGCCCGCACGGCTCGCATCCCAAAAAGTATCAGACCGGCACACAAGGCTGGGTCCGAAAGGATCGGCCCGCACGGCTCGCATCCAACAAGTATCAGACCGGCACACAAGGCTGGGTCCGAAAAGATCGGCCCGCACGGCTCGCATCCAACAAGTATCAGACCGGCACACAAGGCTGGGTCCGAAAAGCCTACCTCCGGAGTGGCACTCGAGGGGAGCGACCCACACGAGTAAAGTATCTCAGTAACAAGTATCTCTGTATAGCAGGACTTGATCACAATCTGATCAAAGTGGGAAAACTCAACCACCAAAGAAAGACCCGACCTCAGTCGAATGCAACTAAACGATAAGTGGGAAACCCCATCCACTAGAGGAAACTGACATCCAATCTGATGCATAAGTAATATCCGGTCAACCGCCCAATATCCGCGGTCGCCGCGAAACCCCACAAACTAATCCAACCTGTCCCAGACACGAAGTCCCAACTACACTATCCAGACCCCTGCTCGAACCCGAGCAACACTGACCACCTGACCAACAGGAAGGAGAAAAGAAAAGCATGGTTTCTCCTAAGTCAAGTTTCAATAAATAGTGTAGCAATAAAAAGGTGGCCTAACTATATGTCCATACAAGCATGCATTTGTCCTCAAGAATGATATAGAAAGTAAACCACATGCCTACACCTGATCGTAATCCTCGATTACAATAACTCCTCAGAGTGAAAATCCGCACATAGCTACAAAATCCTATCCCAAAGCATAAACCAACCACATGAAAGGCTATGTGCTAACATGGCATGTTACATAATCTCATAGGGTAACATTATCCTAGGTAAGCTTACACTAATCATCACATAGATGTCCAAGTCATGCAAGTCCTCAGTATACCTCATAAATACTATTCTTGCAATCATTTATACAAATATCATTATTAAGCTTACCTACCTTACAAACATAAACCATGTACCCTAAACATGCATGCATCAGTCATAGAGGGGTGACATCCCCACAAGTGCACTTATATTCGCCATAACATAATCATTGCCTTATACAGTTACTGATATTAAGCTTACCCACCTGAAGCGCTTAAACCAAGGCAAACCTGAAGTCGGTGAAGAGTGTAGACGCTCACAGTCCAAAATCTGCCAAAATTGCACCCTCGGTACATGTCGCGCAAGCCGTGGCTCCAAACAACTAAAAGTTCCCCGAAATCAAAGTCTACAGATCCATCGGGTCCAGCAACACTTGGAAACACCCCTGGGTACAACAATAAGGTCCAATATTACACTTTCATTCCCAAAATTAACCACGCACAACACACAGAAAATCAGTCCCAAAGATATGCTTATTTCACCTGCCGAAAGTACCCAGAAAAATCCAATAAAAATATCACAGCAATCCTCGCGTCGATACCTTCGAAACGAGTACCTGCACGTCCAATTCCGAGCCCCGTAGGCCGAGTTACAAATTCCACAGTACAGGTGCGCAAAACCACACAGCAACATAACTGTAATTCCATTTACAGATAAGGGGAAGAACATATACCTTCGGGCAAAACTCAGAAAAATCCAAGAAAAATACTGTGATATTCCTTGCGTCGAGTAGATGAAAAAAGTGTATAAGCACGTCGCCATACGATGCCCGGTTGAGGAGATATCGCCGAAAAACCATGCCGCTGCCCAAATCTCCATCACAGAAATGGGGTCACAGTAAGCTCGAACAAACACCTCGAAAACCGCGAAACTAGGGGAAGAAGAAAATACCAAAATTGTAGCCCTGTCTGATGCGGATCCAACGGCGCAAGAATCGCCTGAAAAGGTGGTCGGAGTAGGCCGGGGGAGCTCGCGCACCGAAACGCGACGAAGGGGAACCCAAATGGACGAGCGTCGCGCCGCGCCGTAAAAATGGAAACCTCGATAAGCGTGCCACCAAAAGTCCTAGAAATCCTCCAGAGGGTGCGTAACAAGTAGGGGAGCAACTTTGCTGAAGACCTCCAGGCGGTTTGAAGCTCCGAAACGCGAAAAAAAGGGAGAAGATGAAGCTCGGGTCCCTTTTATAGGCTCCAGGAAACAATTCACAAAATACCGAACAAGTCCCCATTTCCGGGCGCAGGAGGACTTTCGGGCGCGCACAGTGTTGGGCCGGCCCAACACTGTAGCAGCCCGAAACTCCCGCGGGCCTCCACGTCGCCCGCCAAACAGGCGACAGCAAAACCGGCCTCCCGCCGTACGACACGTGGAGCGCGGAGGCGTCGACACGTGGACCGCACTCAGCCCCGGCCGCGCCCACGTGCGCGTCTGCGTCGCCGCCTGCCACCCTGCACGCACGCGCCCCGAGGCGGCCTGCACCCGCTCCGTGGACCGCGTGCACGCGGACCGGCCAACCGGTGTCCGCCACGCGTCCCCCCACCGGTCCACCGTACACCCGCCTTTCCCGTGGACCGCGCCCGCTGCGCCGGCCCAACCGGGAGCCGCCACGTGGCCCGCGACCGGTGCACGCCCCCGCGGTGGACCGCGCACCAGCCCGCGCCTGCACCGCCGCGCTCCGCCGCTGCCCGCCGCCGCACGCCGCCGCCGCCGGTGCCGGAACAGTACCCATGTCTCGAAAAACGTGCCGAATCATCCAGACTCCGAAAAATGCAAGTGAAAAGTCCATTTTCAACGTTTTCGCGCGCTGATTCCAAATCCGAAGTCCGATTTGCCAAATTCCAACTCTAAAAATTGCCGAAGGCATCCGGAAAGGTGTTCCTTGGTCCAAACTTCGCGCTGAGTCCAATTTTAATATCCATTGCGCGCGAAACCACTTCTGAAGTTCCAACGGAGTCATCAGACTACTCTCGTGATCAATTAAACACTCTGAGTCCATCAAAAGTGTCCAATTGGTGTACAAATGCCACCGACACGCCACATAGGCCTCCAGAAGCTGCTGGTCAGCCAGTAATCACCTCATGGGGATCCAGGTCCTCACATCCTCCCCCACTAAAGAAAGTTTCGTCCTCGAAACTAGCTCAATTCCACCAGGAGTCACAAACACCAAGGATAAGTACTCAATATCATCATTTCCAACTCCAAGTTGCTGCTCACTACCCGTGACCACTCCTCAACAACAACAATAGCTACAACCAGCACGGCATAGCCCGATTGCGCAACCTCTAATCTCACGAGCCAGAATTCGCAACGGGCGTCCCTCGTACTCCAAACACACACAGATCTCAAACAGAGCGAGTCAATCACGGGCGAGGGATCCAAAAGTGTAACACTCCCGAGCTGAGACGCGGAAAACCACAGGGACTCCAAAAAGCTGGGGAAAAGAGAGATCAACCATGCCACATGCACCAACACCACACCCTAGTGTCCACTCAACTAGGGCGACCAGGAACACACCCACACGATCATCCAAGAGGGAAAGAATCCAACAAACTGGGGTCCTCACTAGGTCACTCTCTGATCCAAACCACCCGAGTGGACTACTCAACCGCAGGCTACTATAAAAAGGGACCCCTAGAGATACAATCTCATGCCACTGTTGGTCACTCAACATGCTATCATAACCCAAACGGACCCACGGGTCGAAGTTGACCTCTCAACTAGCAAAGAGCACCCTGACGGTGGCCAAACCATCGATAAACGTGACTGAAAGCTGGCTCAAAAGGGCGATCATAATGCTGATGCTCAGGTTCGCGGCCAAAGTCCGAACAATCGGCGACAAGCCGAGAAAATCCCACTCGAGATGCCGAAAGCTGTAGTCTCAACTGGTGCAGTACGACTGAGACTGCATCACAGAAGCTGTATACAGAAACTGAACTCTGATTCCAACATACAGTAGAGAATAGGAATGCCGAATAAAC
The DNA here is from genome assembly GCA_029168755.2 of Tillandsia fasciculata. Taxonomy (NCBI): domain Eukaryota; kingdom Viridiplantae; phylum Streptophyta; class Magnoliopsida; order Poales; family Bromeliaceae; genus Tillandsia; species Tillandsia fasciculata. The sequence goes on along the minus strand of CM054944.1, from coordinate 11,426,234 downwards.
AGAACTGATAACCAAACAGGCATGGTCTATGCCCGGACATATCAAACAAAGCTGGAAGTAGTGAGCTTAATGAGAGGCTTATCTGTGGGATCACAACCACCAACAAAACGGGAATCTGTCCTATCACAATACCCATAGGGTTGAACTGATAAAGCGCGGACCATAGATAAACCCACGGTAACTCCACAGCCACTATGGGAGGCATCACAAACACTCAAAAGTTCATCTCCCATCTCTGGCAAAGCTATAGTCGGCACTGGTATCAACCTCATCATCCATTCGTCCAGCTCTACTGGCACTGTTCAGTCCAAGAAGCTAATCACTTCAACAATAACTGTCGGTCTCGGCCAATCTCAACTAGCATCCATTTTTGGCCGAATTTCCACCGCCGCTCCTATGGCTAACACAATGTGACCCACGAAGGTAAGCTTCAGAAGCTAAAACTTGTATCTCAATAACTTGGCATACAGCTTCATCCACACAGGCACGGTAGCATATCCCCAAGTGCCCCTCGTGCTCCAAGTCGCTCTGGGAGTAAATCAAATATCCTCGGGGAACACCACTCCCAATCTGTCCAAGTACAACTAGGACACACATTTCCTCAAATCTTGAAAACAACAGGGCATTAATTATTCCATTTGGCCTCACTATGAGCTCATAATGCCCTTACCGGATCCTGAATGCCATCTAGGCAAAATCCTCGGCTGTCTGATTCCAAGTAGGTACTCGCATCCTACAATAACTGCCGGAGTATAACTCTATCAAAAGGTCCTGGATACCACCCAGACCTGTCTACACTCGAACCATAAAAGAACCCTCACAGTCGTGTATCAACGATGTGGCATCACCACCGTGTATCAACGGCGTGGCATCACCGCCGTATACCAACGGCGTGGCATCACCACCGTATACCAACGGCGTGGCACTAGGTCAAACAGACCCCTCGATCCATCAGATCCTGCAACTGCGCCATCAGCTCTCTCAGCTCTACAGGCGATATCCAATGAGGTGCTGTCGAGGGTGGCGCGGTTCCCCGAACCACGTCCAACGCAATCTCTATCTCCCTAACCGGCGGCATTATCAACAGCTCAGGTGAAATCACACCCGGGATCTCATGAGCAACAAGGATATTCCTGAGTCCCGGTGCCGCCATAAGCACCTCTCACACTGTCACTAAAACCTGTGTGCTCGAACAATCTCAACAAGCAAGCCTTCTCTTGTCCGCCTTGCCAAAGATCAAAGTCCTCTCTCGCCGCAGTCAAACATTCTGTGGCATTGTGCAAATCAATCTCAAGCACAGGGTCGAAACACCGAATTGCCACAATTTCCAATAATTCTGCCGGTAACTCGCGGTCTCGGCCGCACTGGACATGATCCAAAAGCCTCCTCCACGTGCACAACAACAACAGGAACCTGTACCTCTAGTGCACGTGGTAACAAATCTGCCTCTAGCCCATGCAAGAGTGGAACATGCTCTAACTCCGACTACTGTGGTGAAATCCCACTTGCGACACTCGATCCACTACCGTGGCGCCCTCCAACCGGGCGGCACAGATTCATCCGCTCAAAGCAAGTGGTTGTCGCTCAATCTGCCTGAAGATCAGGACTATCCACAAGGGATCACGACCTCTGTCCCTGATCACATTGAGGCGACGAATAAGGTCCTCCGCAGATAACAAATCCACGCTACCGTTGCGCCACTCTGATATAAATACTGATGCTGCCTTCGGGGTCCACCCGATCTCCGGCATCTCGGAAACTCATTATCCTGGAGAAAGAAATCAGAAATGCCTCTGCCGGCCGATCTGTCCTCCATCACCCGGCGCCAAGCGCCAAAATTCAGAACTCGCCTCTGGCGGCAGATCACTATCCAAAGGAACTGCAGCGCCACGCTCCAAACACAACGCCTACTCCAACGAGACGTCAAAACCTAAAACGGAGGGACTGAATAAACTGAAAGGTATCCTGGCGCAATCCACTCCCAGATACACATATCCTGTGTGCCTCGTCCCTCCAACCTGGAGCGCGCAGTTCAACAACTGCATAAACTCTCTAGCACATGGAGGCTCTCGTTTAATCACACCACCACCACCAACCACGACTCTGCCTCCAAAGGCTCCAAACTCAATCTCACGAGTCGGGGTGGTTCATCTGCCGAATCTGGCTCAATAGATCGATCATGTCCCCCCAGCTCACCGGCTGTCCACTATCCACCCTGCCTCGGTGCCTCGGCACTAAACATTGGCACAGAGAGGGCTACTCACTCCATCGGTGCCACAAAAATCCCCGCCCCTGAGGGTACTACAACCGGGTGGTCTCAGAAGGAAGCACTATCAAGCTGCCCGTTGCTCCGACAACGGTGTCACTAGAACCAGCTGCTCGCTCACTCTGCCGCTGATAAACCTCAGACAATCCTGTCATCAGGGTCCGGAGTTCTCTGACCTCAACCCGGGTATCCGGCCCAAAACCAACTGCTCAAGCTCAACTGCCATGACAGGATGCACACGGGTCAAAACCCAGCGTCGGGGAGACACAGCTCGCCACGACGAAACCACAAAACAGCACACAAAAGCCACTCGACCCAATCCAGCGAAAGTCTAAAGCATGTCACCCGTTCCACAGCATTATGTTGTCTGCAGCCAACATAATCACTTAGGAGAATAAACATGCCAATCACTCCTCCCGTCCCTTGGGAGAGGTATAAAACTCAATCAGGACTCTCGCTAAAAATCACGACTCTCACGAAGTCAACCAAGGGTCAAACCATAAGCCTAGGGTTTCTAAGTCCACCATGACCTACAACCTAGGCTCTGATACCACTCTAATCTGTCACGCCCCGGGGTCGAAACTGCGACCCGGGCCCGCCAACAGATCCGCCACCTATGCCAAACCCGCATAGGCGAAGCGTCCTACCTGCAAGAAAAGTACTATAGCTAAACAGATATCAGAGCTAAAAATAAAACCTGCTGTATAACTAAAAACAATCACTGTACAACTGAAAATAATACAACAATGTCCGCCTCCCAAAAGAATAATAATAATACAATATCCTCAAATACAAGCTCTGAATCTAACCGGGAGGTAACTCCAATAAATACAGCAGTGTACAGTCTCTCAATACATAATATATCCTCACTACATCAGTCTCTCAAAAGAGGGAAAATAACACAACTAATCTACTGAAGATCTCCTCTGAAGGGTACCGCTACTCTCCAACGACGGGTAGGGATCTAGCACGCGACTCCCTCGCCTCGAACAACCACCGCAGAATCCGCAACACCCACTAAGACTCTGCAAAACAAGGAAGAGGAAGGAAAAAGGAGGGGGGAAGACCCCCAAAGGGTGTGAGAACTACACCAAAAAGGGAGTTCTCAGTGGGTACCACCGCCAGACCCGGCGGTCCGCCCACCAAGTCCTCAAGAGACATAAACTAACCAAAGCAGTAAAGACTGAAATAGGAAAGCTGGAGACTCTCAACAGCTACCATGCCTCTATCTAAATGCTCAAAAGGGGAGAACCAAATAATGGTATGCCACCACTAGCACATGAAGTGCACAATCGACCCAATCGAGCTGACTGCCACATCTGGTCCAGTCAAACCTGCGCCCACCTACAACCACCTCCCACTGACGGGCAGGAATTACGTAGGGTGTCCAAACGGACTAACTCGCTATCGAGTAGTGGCTCATGCAGGCTATAGTCAAAATCCACGCTCTCTCTCAGAACGGATAAACTCAAGATCACCAAGCCTCTCGCACAACGGTCAACAACTCACAAAGACCTCGGGACCACAGTCCCCAAATGGATCCCAACAACACTAGCACTGGTCTAAACATAGCTACTAGACCCCACTCGGTCCCCCTGACACGAGTTCAACAATAAGGCAAATATCTGTAATAAACCCAATCCAAAGTGCCGCCAGTAAAACTGGCATTGCCTGCTCAGCGGAATCTGCACACAAGGCTCGAAACCGCGGGATCGGCCCGCACGGCTCGCATCCCAAAAAGTATCAGACCGGCACACAAGGCTGGGTCCGAAAGGATCGGCCCGCACGGCTCGCATCCAACAAGTATCAGACCGGCACACAAGGCTGGGTCCGAAAAGATCGGCCCGCACGGCTCGCATCCAACAAGTATCAGACCGGCACACAAGGCTGGGTCCGAAAAGCCTACCTCCGGAGTGGCACTCGAGGGGAGCGACCCACACGAGTAAAGTATCTCAGTAACAAGTATCTCTGTATAGCAGGACTTGATCACAATCTGATCAAAGTGGGAAAACTCAACCACCAAAGAAAGACCCGACCTCAGTCGAATGCAACTAAACGATAAGTGGGAAACCCCATCCACTAGAGGAAACTGACATCCAATCTGATGCATAAGTAATATCCGGTCAACCGCCCAATATCCGCGGTCGCCGCGAAACCCCACAAACTAATCCAACCTGTCCCAGACACGAAGTCCCAACTACACTATCCAGACCCCTGCTCGAACCCGAGCAACACTGACCACCTGACCAACAGGAAGGAGAAAAGAAAAGCATGGTTTCTCCTAAGTCAAGTTTCAATAAATAGTGTAGCAATAAAAAGGTGGCCTAACTATATGTCCATACAAGCATGCATTTGTCCTCAAGAATGATATAGAAAGTAAACCACATGCCTACACCTGATCGTAATCCTCGATTACAATAACTCCTCAGAGTGAAAATCCGCACATAGCTACAAAATCCTATCCCAAAGCATAAACCAACCACATGAAAGGCTATGTGCTAACATGGCATGTTACATAATCTCATAGGGTAACATTATCCTAGGTAAGCTTACACTAATCATCACATAGATGTCCAAGTCATGCAAGTCCTCAGTATACCTCATAAATACTATTCTTGCAATCATTTATACAAATATCATTATTAAGCTTACCTACCTTACAAACATAAACCATGTACCCTAAACATGCATGCATCAGTCATAGAGGGGTGACATCCCCACAAGTGCACTTATATTCGCCATAACATAATCATTGCCTTATACAGTTACTGATATTAAGCTTACCCACCTGAAGCGCTTAAACCAAGGCAAACCTGAAGTCGGTGAAGAGTGTAGACGCTCACAGTCCAAAATCTGCCAAAATTGCACCCTCGGTACATGTCGCGCAAGCCGTGGCTCCAAACAACTAAAAGTTCCCCGAAATCAAAGTCTACAGATCCATCGGGTCCAGCAACACTTGGAAACACCCCTGGGTACAACAATAAGGTCCAATATTACACTTTCATTCCCAAAATTAACCACGCACAACACACAGAAAATCAGTCCCAAAGATATGCTTATTTCACCTGCCGAAAGTACCCAGAAAAATCCAATAAAAATATCACAGCAATCCTCGCGTCGATACCTTCGAAACGAGTACCTGCACGTCCAATTCCGAGCCCCGTAGGCCGAGTTACAAATTCCACAGTACAGGTGCGCAAAACCACACAGCAACATAACTGTAATTCCATTTACAGATAAGGGGAAGAACATATACCTTCGGGCAAAACTCAGAAAAATCCAAGAAAAATACTGTGATATTCCTTGCGTCGAGTAGATGAAAAAAGTGTATAAGCACGTCGCCATACGATGCCCGGTTGAGGAGATATCGCCGAAAAACCATGCCGCTGCCCAAATCTCCATCACAGAAATGGGGTCACAGTAAGCTCGAACAAACACCTCGAAAACCGCGAAACTAGGGGAAGAAGAAAATACCAAAATTGTAGCCCTGTCTGATGCGGATCCAACGGCGCAAGAATCGCCTGAAAAGGTGGTCGGAGTAGGCCGGGGGAGCTCGCGCACCGAAACGCGACGAAGGGGAACCCAAATGGACGAGCGTCGCGCCGCGCCGTAAAAATGGAAACCTCGATAAGCGTGCCACCAAAAGTCCTAGAAATCCTCCAGAGGGTGCGTAACAAGTAGGGGAGCAACTTTGCTGAAGACCTCCAGGCGGTTTGAAGCTCCGAAACGCGAAAAAAAAAGGGAGAAGATGAAGCTCGGGTCCCTTTTATAGGCTCCAGGAAACAATTCACAAAATACCGAACAAGTCCCCATTTCCGGGCGCAGGAGGACTTTCGGGCGCGCACAGTGTTGGGCCGGCCCAACACTGTAGCAGCCCGAAACTCCCGCGGGCCTCCACGTCGCCCGCCAAACAGGCGACAGCAAAACCGGCCTCCCGCCGTACGACACGTGGAGCGCGGAGGCGTCGACACGTGGACCGCACTCAGCCCCGGCCGCGCCCACGTGCGCGTCTGCGTCGCCGCCTGCCACCCTGCACGCACGCGCCCCGAGGCGGCCTGCACCCGCTCCGTGGACCGCGTGCACGCGGACCGGCCAACCGGTGTCCGCCACGCGTCCCCCCACCGGTCCACCGTACACCCGCCTTTCCCGTGGACCGCGCCCGCTGCGCCGGCCCAACCGGGAGCCGCCACGTGGCCCGCGACCGGTGCACGCCCCCGCGGTGGACCGCGCACCAGCCCGCGCCTGCACCGCCGCGCTCCGCCGCTGCCCGCCGCCGCACGCCGCCGCCGCCGGTGCCGGAACAGTACCCATGTCTCGAAAAACGTGCCGAATCATCCAGACTCCGAAAAATGCAAGTGAAAAGTCCATTTTCAACGTTTTCGCGCGCTGATTCCAAATCCGAAGTCCGATTTGCCAAATTCCAACTCTAAAAATTGCCGAAGGCATCCGGAAAGGTGTTCCTTGGTCCAAACTTCGCGCTGAGTCCAATTTTAATATCCATTGCGCGCGAAACCACTTCTGAAGTTCCAACGGAGTCATCAGACTACTCTCGTGATCAATTAAACACTCTGAGTCCATCAAAAGTGTCCAATTGGTGTACAAATGCCACCGACACGCCACATAGGCCTCCAGAAGCTGCTGGTCAGCCAGTAATCACCTCATGGGGATCCAGGTCCTCACAAAAACGCTTCAGACGGAGTATTTACGGCATTTTTGGGCTTCGGGTTACTGTTCATGCCGGAACAGTATTTCCGGCAATCGCCGGCGGCCGGCGGCGGCGGCGGGCAGCGCCGGCGGCGGCGGAGGGCGCCGGGCAGGCGGCGCGCGGCCGCGGGCAGCCGCTCTGCGGGCGCGGGCAGGCGCGGCGGGGGCGCGGGCAGGCGGCCGGTCCACCGCGCGGGCGTGCACCAGGGCGGTGCCACGTGGCATGAGGCGGTTGGCCGGTCCACAGCGCGCGGTCCACGGAATTCTTTAGATGCACGGTGGACCGACAGGGTGGACACGTGGCATCATATGATTGGTCGGCTCACAGCATTTGGTCTACAGAGTTTTCAGGCTGGCTCACGGCTCACGGTGCACCGGCAGTGGACACGTGGCAGGTTTCTATTGGCTCGTCCACAGGAATTAGTGCACCGGGTTTACGGGACAGTAGCAGGTGACACGTGGCGATCCCTTATTGGACGGTCAACTGTGCACTGGGCGGCAGACTGCGCGCGGCAGCAACGGTTGGGAGGGCCACGTGTCGAAATCCTATTGGTCCATTTTGGTGTTTCGTGTTCTATGGGACACGATGGGAATTTTTGGAAAAGATTTTTTGGGGTTTTCTTCATTTCCATCCGAGGCTCAATCAAAGGGGTTTTTCTCCATCATAGAGGCTTCATCTTCCTGTGGGATGAGAAGATGAAATCTTCATCATGAAGAGAGGAACACTCCTGTCAAGTTTGAGGAATTTATGAGGCACGGATCCCGATATTTGGATTTTTCGGCGCGGCGCGGCGTTGCATTCCTGGATTCTTCTTCGGCGCAGCGACAGTGTTTTAGCTCCCCCGAGCTAACCATGCAGTATTTTTCAGCGATTCTTGCGCCATCTTCTTCGTAACAGGTAGGGCTACATTTCTTATTTCTACTGATTTTCCCCCATTCCGAGGTTTTCATGGGTTTTTGGGATCATCTTGTGACCCCTTGTTGCTGTGATGGAGTTTTGGACAGCGGGTCGGTATTTCGGCGATATCTCCGCAACCGGACATCGGATTGAGGCGATTCAAAAGGGGATTTGCATCTACGCATCACAAGGAATCTCTCTGAATTTTTGTGGAATTTCGTGGAATTTCCCTGAAGGTGAGAACCCCTTTTTACAGAACCTTGTAGCACAGTTTTTGGGTGAAAATATTGTTCGAGGTGGTCCTCTTGTCCATTTTCGTTCTTAGCACGGAAAAATCGTGGGAAAACGTGCAGGTACTCGTTTCGACCGGTTCATCGCGTAGATCGTGATAGTATTTTTCTGGGATTTTATTGGGCACGTTTCGCAGGTGAAAATGGCTGAACTGTAAATCTGGTTTTGGGGACAGATTTTGGGATTAACTTGAATAGTAAATTTGTGTGTGTTCTTTGGAATTTATGGCACAGTATTTCGGGGACTGTTGAGGATCGGGCGCGGACTTCGCTGTCAGGACTTGGATTTAGCGCTCGAGGTGGGTACCGTTGTTTAACCTCCTACTTGTGATGTCCCCACTAGGCCTATTTGAGTGCTAATATGTTATATGGCTAAATGAACCGGTAAAATGAACATGGCATGCATAATTTGGGAATTGGGCTTATAACTAGAGTTTGTGACTTCAAAAGGACTAAGTGTTGATTAATGGTTAATTCTGGTAATTAATATGTCGCTTAAAACCATGGGAAGGGCTTTGTTAAATTGGATATGTGGCATATGCATGATGGGACCTCTTTTACATATACCTATGCTATTTTGGGGCAACTTGTAAAATGGAAGGCTATTTAAACGGCATACCTCTACTTTGTGAGAACTAGAACACTTGAATCATGTTTAACAATGATAAAGGACTTTGCATGCTTGTATGGACACTTAGTTAGGCCACCTTTTTCTGCTACACTATCATGATGGCATTGACTTAGGAGAAACCATGCTTTTCTCTTCTTTTGTCTATATTTGGGGGATAGTGCGCTCGGGTTCGAGCAGGGGCTGGGATAGTGTAGTCAGACGGTTGTGGGTTTTGGGACAGGCAGGCTGTGAGGACAGGGCATTGCGGCAACCGCGGATCTTTGGCGGTTGACCGGACAGTGGTCATTGCATCAGATTGGGATAGAGGCTTTGGGCTTTCTTTTAGTGGATGGGTTGTAGAATACCGGGAATTCGGATGGCGCACCGACCTCACAAGTTGGCGTGGTGTGGAGATATCGTCTCGAGCGTGTTCCATATTGGATTACAGTTGATGTCGGGTTGACGCGGATCCTTGCGGAAGCCCCAGCTTGATTCGGGGATTTTCCGGGCTTGGCGCACCGATTGTGGACCGGGATTGGGAATACCGATTTCACAGTGGAGTGCAGGAATTCGGGTACACTTGGACATGTGTATTTTCTGATTACAGCGGGGTTCGGGAGGTTTCGGACCCGTGCGGAGGACCCGAGGGCAAAAAGTGAGTTGACGGGGGGCTTTTGATGGATTAATTAATTGATTAAATTAATTAGTGGAATTAATTTGGATTTATTTCTTATGTTGTAGAGAGGGTTTGAAGGGTGTGAATTGTTGAAGTTGGGATATTTTGTGGTTGTGCATTAATGCAGCCAACTACCCCTCCCTCCTTACATTAATTAGGCACCCCCTTTAATTAGAAGCTCCTCGCCACCTCATCTTCTTCACTCCCTGCAAAACAGAGGAAGTGGGGGTGAAGCAGAGGAAATTGGAGGAAGAAAATAAATGGAGAAGAAGATGAGGAAATGAGGGGAATAAGAAGGAATGTGAGGAATGCTTGAGTTTTGTTGTGAGAACCTACTGCTGAGCCAAGCGGATGCCGAGCGGAGCGCGCGCGCACATCGAGCCTCTCGGATAGGTATGTATTGTTTTTTTTAGAGTGAGAGGGGGTGAGCTCGGTTTTGGGAGTGAGTGAGTTTGGGTGGGGGTGGTGGTCTGGTTGCCTCCGTAGGGTGGCTACAGGAGGTGGAGGTTGTGGCCGCGCGGGCGCAAGGGCGCGCAGCAGCGCGCTGCATGCGGGCGCGCATGGGGCGCCGCGCGCCGCAGGTGGGCGCGCCAGGGCACCGCGCTGCACGCGGGCGCGCCTGGGCGCCGCGCGCTGTAGGCGGGCATGCGCCTGGGCGCCGCGCGGCAGTGGCACGCGCGGCAGGCACTTGGTGCCGCGCGCTGCCGCGCGTGGGCGCCGCGCGGCAGGCGACTTGCGTGGGAGCTCGGCGAGCAGCGAGCGCGCGGCGGAGCTGGTTTTTTGCCCAATTTTTCTTGCGAATTGTGCTTTGGGCGGATCTTGATGCTTTCTCCTTATCCTCTCTGATTTTGATGCAGCAGCTACAGGGCGCGCGTGAGCTCGGTGCCGCGCGAGCTGTTGGTGCCGACGGTGACGGCACATGGAACACCAGCAGATTTTGGAGCCGCGGCAATGTGGGAGCCTTCACTTTTGAGAGTGTGCTGTGGAGTTGTGTTTGGTGTGGATTTTTGTTGAACGAAGTAATGGGATGTAACTTGGCTTTGTTTAATTGTGGGTGTACTATGAGAGCATTACAATTGAAGAGTGCTGTAGGAGCTCATGGGTATGTGTTGTGGATTATTATTTGGGCAGAGTGAGACCTTGATGGTGGATGTTTTGTGTTTTTGTGTGTTGTGGGTGCATCCAAGTATGTTGGAGCCTTGGGGGTGATTGTTGTGGCAGCTATGGTGTAAGTGGATTTATGTAATATTACTGTGAGCCCTATGTGAGTTTTGGAACACTTATTAGTGTGCTAGCAGAGTGTGGAGTGTATGCTGAGGAGCTGGAGTTTGAATAAAGCTGTGGACTTAATGTTGTATGGTGATTTGGTGAGCTTGTGGTTTTTCCTTGTGTAGGTGCTGTGAGATGTGTGTGGGTTGAGGCAGCAGTAGAGTGTGGAAGGTTCTTTGTAATTTTGATGTTTGGGCTTTTATTTTTAGTGAGTTGTTTTTAAAGGGAATTGTAGTGTGCTATTAGACTTGTATTAGGCTGGGGACCTTAGTGGTGGCCTAGTTGTGGATTGAAGCTTCCTTGTGAGTGCGAAGATAGTGTACTGTGGTTACTGCTAAGCTGATGAACGTGGAATTTATGTTGTTCTCGAACTTTTTATGTACTGAGATTTTAGCCGTGGAGTGAGCCAGATGGTGAACGGATTTTTGTAGGAACTTGGGAAATTTATTTGTTTCTTCCGAGGATTTTTCCGGGATTTGCGGCACGATTTTCGAGGTTTCGTCGGCTTGAGGACCTGGCGCTTCACCGACTTCAGCGATTGCCTGCGGAAAGCGTTCCAGGTGGGTTGAAATTTCTTCGAGATTTATGGAATGCCCTCTAATGCTTCTGTAAGCATATTGATCATGTTAGCTTATTTATTGTGTATTGATAAATCTGACAGTTGCCTAGAAAATTGTAGAAAGACTTTTATGAGCCCCTGACATTTTTAGTATGATCTAGAGGTTATTTGACACTAGACTATTATTCCTTTGAGATTCGGATTGCATCTGGCCTTCATAATATTTTAGTACCCCGTTTTAAATAAAACTCGGTTTTAAAAGGGTTTTTAATTATTGAGAACATTATGAATGGTCCAGATTGTTCGTGTTGCATGAGAACTCGTGCCAGAGGGCCGAGTATATTTTTTTAGAGCATCATGTGTCGAGTTCCTAGTGTCATGAGAGAGTGTTTCTCCCTTGTTGGGATGATTCTAGATCTTGGGTTGTGTTTTCCGGATTTAGATGTGGAGATGGTTCTCCGTCCTAGCTTTGAGAGTTTTGGGGTTCTGGCAGATCGAGTCGTGGAGGTTTCCCGACTTAGCCATGGGTTATGCATTATCAGATTGAGTCGTCGAGGTTTCTCCGACATAGCTTGAGATTGTTGGGCATTTTCTGATTTAGTCGTAGAGTCCTTCTCCGACCGAGTTATGCTAGTTGAGCATTGAGTTTCCGATCTGATTGATCGTGGATTATAGCCTGCAGGTGCCGCATATTGAGACAGTGAGACAGATGTGATACTTGAGTTCGGTGGGGTCGCTCCCCTCGAGCTACGCCCCGGGTGCGATGAGGATACCGAGCCTGACGAGGCTACGATGTGGTTATGCGCCTAGTTGATTTACTAGTGGTCGCTTGATACCCCTGGCCGAGCTACCATGGGGTCACTTTGTGTGCGCCTAGTTGATTTACTAGTGGTCGCTTGATACCCCTGGCCGAGCTACCATGGGGTCACTTTGTGTGCGCCTAGTTGATTTACTAGTGGTCGCTTGATACCCCTGGCCGAGCTACCATGGGGTCACTTTGTGTGAGATTGAGATGGTCGGTCTAGGACGCCCCACGTAAATCCCGTCCTCTTGTGGATGCGTGGTAGTGGGCAGGTGCGCTCCTAGACGACAGGCGCAGGCTGGACTGAGCCAGTTTTGGGCAGTCTTTGAGATTGAGTGTTATGAGCGGGTAGTTACATATTATGTTCTTAGATGGTTTTCCTGAGTGCATTGATACTGAGGCATTTGGCAGTAGCGAGAGTATGCATAGCATGTTTATGATAGACCTTCCTCTGAGCATTATGTTTGCGACATTTTAGCTGTAGTTTTCCTTCAGCTTATCTATCTATCTATCTGCATATCTATCTGTTTTGCCTCCGGTTGACTTAGTGGGCATACCGTAGATATTGGGACGGTACCCACTGAGATCTGCCTTCTGCAGTAGATCTCACACCCGCTGCGGTGACAGGTTTGAGCTAGCTGTTCCGGCTTGGTTCGCGCGGAGACAGCAGATCGAGGTGAGGACGTGGCCGATTTTAGTTCCTTACCAGTATTGGGAGTCTGAGGTAGATGTACCCGGTATATTTTATGTTTCCACTTTTGTACTGGACATTCTGAAAGATCTGTGAGTGTGTATTTACTCTTTTGTTGAGAGACTTGTATTGAGGACTTGTTTATATTCAGATGTTCAGTGTTTTACTTTCTGTAGCTAGTAGTTCTTTTTCAGCTCTGATACATGCTTAGCTATAGATCTTTTGCAGGGTAGACGCTTCGTCTGTGCGGCAATTTCCGCACAGACGGCGGATCTGTTGGCGAGCCCGGGTCGCAGTTCGACCCCGGGGCGTGACAGATTAGAGTGGTATCAGAGCCTAGGTGTATAGGTCGTTGAGGACTTAGAGACCCTAGGCTATTGGTTGGACAGTAGGATGACTGTCGTGAGAGACGTGACTTTAGCGAGAGTCCTGATTGAGTTTGTACCTTCCCCAGAGGATTGGGGCGAGTGATCTTACATGTTATTTCTCTAAAGATGATTATGTTGGCTGCAGACAACATAATGCTTTAGAATGGTTAACATGTTATCGACTTTCGCTTGATTGGGTCGAGAGAGTTTTGCTCCTAAAGTTTGTTATGTTGCAGTGGCTTCGATGCTTCCGAGACGCCGTACGACGGCGAGGGCGTGTTGGCCTTAGAGGAGGAGCCCGATCAGCGGGAGGCTGAATGGATAGAGCAGATTGAGGTTTGAGAGTTACAGGCCCAAGTAGCCCAGACATTTGAGGCGATGCGGCACCAGGAAGAGAACATGGAGCGCGTGAAGCGCATGTTTGGATCGAGAGCATCCCCGGGGTATCGCCAGTAGTACCTTCGGCCGGGACATCGTCGACTTCGACCCAGATCGCACTGTGGATAGTGCAGGAGAAGCAAGAGATTGCCGATCGGTTGTGTACCGCATCCAGTTCCATCCCCTGCAGATTTCGGGACCGAGTTTGGAGCCTTGGGAGGCCGAGAACTGGATCGCTGCTATGGAAGAGTTGTCCGAGGATTTGTTCATCCAGGAGAAGCATTAGGGCGCTTGGTTTTGCGCTTTTGGTTAAGGACGCCAAGAGAGTTGGTGGCGTCGAGTCCGTCTTGTTGGACCATCGGGAGCGCAGTTGATGTTCTGGGAGCGAGTTTCTACGATTGTTGAGCAGAGGACCCCATGTTGCCCAGGATGAGGCCTAGAAGGTGGATCATGTTTGAGGGGGGGACTGCATCGAGATATCTATCACTTTGTGCACTCTCGGCGAGCGCCGACTTTAGATGCAGCGATTGTACGTGATCGATGGATTGACTGAGGATCAGTGATCATGTCCGAAAGGGACGGAGAGCGAGGGACCAGCTCCAGAGAGAGACGTCCAGTATCGCCTGATTTTGGGGACAATCGAGTGGATCGAAGTTGCCATGATTCCAGTCTCAGGATCATGAGCCTCAGGGGAGTCAGAGACTAGGAGGTTCTCGATAGTAGTGGCACCAGCATCAGTGCCAGGACAAGTATGTCAGAGCCGTGATGCCGAGGCAGATGGAGCGATGACCACCAGCATCTAGTGGATGAGGTTGTGCAGCTGGTTAGAAGACGCAAAGATAGTGGATCGCGTCTTACCTGGTGTGGTATTCCTTGTGGTCATCGGAGTTAGAGCATGTTGAGGCCGACACCGCTTGTGCATGTCTCCGTTGAGCTTGAGTAGCCTTGTGTGGAACAGAGAAGGGACTGTTGGCTTGTGCACGTGAGGATCAGGTTCCAGACCACGTATAGCATGGATGAGTGCTGCTAGCCCTGCCAGTGTAGGTAGGACATTCGATTTGATTCCTTGAGTTTTTAGTCCTACATCAGTTTCGGGGAGTTGTTATGATGGTTGGATAAGGGATGTATTATCCCGTTGTTTGCTATCATGGATTGTCGAGAGAGGACAATGACCCTCCGTGGACCTGGTCAGGAGGAGTGTGTTTTTTTTGAGGAGGCTAGACCACGACAGAGGTTGAGTCGTGGTCGTATCGCTTGCTAGCGATTGTTGAGAGGTGCCAGCGGCGGCACCGGGACCAAGGATATCCTTATCGTCGTGTGATCCCGGGTGTGAGTCTACTTGAGCTGTTGTGGAAGCCGCCGTTTAGTGAGATTGAGACCGAGACGGTGATTGACGTGGTTTTGGAAACCGCGTCGACTGGGGTAGCACCTATTGGAGTATCGCCTGCGAGACAGAGAGTGAGAGCTGATAGCGCAGTTGCAGGATCTGATGGATTGAGAGGTCTATATGATCCAGTGCCACGTTGTGGGTACGCACCGGTGAGGGTTCTATGATGGTCTGAGCACATACAGGTTTGGATTGTATTTGGCAGATGGCCTTTTGTGAGAGTGATAGCATTATGGAACCATACGGCCGGGGGCCGTGCCCGGATAGTGTTCAGGAACCAGTAGGGGCATTATGAGTTACATCGCAAGGTCAAATGGATTGACTAATGCCCTGCCGCCTTTAGGATTTGAGGAATTGAGTGTTCCAGCTGTGTTTGAACGGGTTAGCAGCCGGACCCGTCATGGAAATTTTGATTTATTTCCGAAGTGGCTTAGAGCTTCAGAAGCACTTGAGGATAGCGCGGCAACTCCTAAGAGGGGAGATATTGGTTGTCTAGTCGAGAGAGCTTGCACTGGACTTCGGAAGGTTCCGTGGTTAGGCTATGTGATTTCAGCTGCAAGAGGGACAGAGAACCCAACGAAGAGTGATACCGTTTGGGAATTAGCCTAAGCCACGTTTGTGACAGAGGCCGAAGCTTTGGAATAAGTAGGCCAGTGTAGCTTCAAGGAGTTAAAGCTGAGTATGATATCAGCATTGATTTGGATGATTGCCAGAGATAGAGAGAGAGCATGGAGTTATCCAGAGACCCTTGAACCTGAAGTATTTGTTACTCAGGAAGATTCGAGCTGAGGCAACGCCGGTGGACAGAGTTTTTGGAGCTGTTTGATTGATTCAGTATATCATTATCCCGGCGATGACTTTATGGTCAGTTACGCCTGGTGTAGGCGAGCAGTGTAACCTTGGAATGAGGCGATCGATTAGTGGGTGCCACTTTTGGAACTTAGAATTTGAGAGTCGGAAATTGGGGAAATGTCCCCGAGGTTGAAAGTCTTCCCCTGTCAAGGGATGTGAGAGATGTATGTGGAACTTGAGTTTTTAGTTGCTAAGGAGCAACGAAGAGGTTATGCCAATTGGAGGCTTAGACTTTGGTTTTGGATATCTTGTTTTGTGGAAGCCACAATCTGCAGTGATTTGTAGATTTGAGTTCACGCGGGGAGTTTGATCCTTGGCATGTTTTGGATTTCACTTCTTTGGAATTGGACGAGGATTGAGTTATCAGGATCGACCGATGCAATTTTTGCTGGTGAGACAGAAGAATTTTGCAATCGGGTTATACCTTGGCGAAGGTTCAGAGGAGCCATCTTGATGAGAGAAAGGCCACTTGAGAGCCGGGGGTGAGTTGAGTGTTTCCTATCCCCATCTGATTGAGGCACCCTCCTAAGTTATGGATTTATTCTGGTTTCGAGGACGAAACCCTTTTAAAGGAGGGGAGAGTGTAGAATACCGGGAATTCGGATGGCGCACCGACCTCACAAGTTGGCGTGGTGTGGAGGTATCGTCTCGAGCGTGTTCCATATTGGATTACAGTTGATGTCGGGTTGACGCGGATCCTTGCGGAAGCCCCAGCTTGATTCGGGGATTTTCCGGGCTTGGCGCACCGATTGTGGACGGGATTGGGAATACCGATTTCACAGTGGAGTGCAGGAATTCGGGTACACTTGGACATGTGTATTTTCTGATTACAGCGGGGTTCGGGAGGTTTCGGACCCGTGCGGAGGACCCGAGGGCAAAAAGTGAGTTGACGGGGGGCTTTTGATGGATTAATTAATTGATTAAATTAATTAGTGGAATTAATTTGGATTTATTTCTTATGTTGTAGAGAGGGTTTGAAGGGTGTGAATTGTTGAAGTTGGGATATTTTGTGGTTGTGCATTTAATGCAGCCAACTACCCCTCCCTCCTTACATTAATTAGGCACCCCTTTAATTAGAAGCTCCTCGCCACCTCATCTTCTTCACTCCCTGCAAAACAGAGGAAGTGGGGGTGAAGCAGAGGAAATTGGAGGAAGAAAATAAATGGAGAAGAAGATGAGGAAATGAGGGGAATAAGAAGGAATGTGAGGAATGCTTGAGTTTTGTTGTGAGAACCTACTGCTGAGCCAAGCGGATGCCGAGCGGAGCGCGCGCGCACATCGAGCCTCTCGGATAGGTATGTATTGTTTTTTTTAGAGTGAGAGGGGGTGAGCTCGGTTTTGGGAGTGAGTGAGTTTGGGTGGGGGTGGTGGTCTGGTTGCCTCCGTAGGGTGGCTACAGGAGGTGGAGGTTGTGGCCGCGCCGGGCGCAAGGGCGCGCAGCAGCGCGCTGCATGCGCGCGCATGGGGCGCCGCGCGCCGCAGGTGGGCGCGCCAGGGCACCGCGCTGCACGCGGGCGCGCCTGGGCGCCGCGCGCTGTAGGCGGGCATGCGCCTGGGCGCCGCGCGGCAGTGGCACGCGCGGCAGGCACTTGGTGCCGCGCGCTGCCGCGCGTGGGCGCCGCGCGGCAGGCGACTTGCGCGGGAGCTCGGCGAGCAGCGAGCGCGCGGCGGAGCTGGTTTTTTGCCCAATTTTTCTTGCGAATTGTGCTTTGGGCGGATCTTGATGCTTTCTCCTTATCCTCTCTGATTTTGATGCAGCAGCTACAGGGCGCGCGTGAGCTCGGTGCCGCGCGAGCTGTTGGTGCCGACGGTGACGGCACATGGAACACCAGCAGATTTTGGAGCCGCGGCAATGTGGGAGCCTTCACTTTTGAGAGTGTGCTGTGGAGTTGTGTTTGGTGTGGATTTTTGTTGAACGAAGTAATGGGATGTAACTTGGCTTTGTTTAATTGTGGGTGTACTATGAGAGCATTACAATTGAAGAGTGCTGTAGGAGCTCATGGGTATGTGTTGTGGATTATTATTTGGGCAGAGTGAGACCTTGATGGTGGATGTTTTGTGTTTTTGTGTGTTGTGGGTGCATCCAAGTATGTGGAGCCTTGTGGGGTGATTGTTGTGGCAGCTATGGTGTAAGTGGATTTATGTAATATTACTGTGAGCCCTATGTGAGTTTTGGAACACTTATTAGTGTGCTAGCAGAGTGTGGAGTGTATGCTGAGGAGCTGGAGTTTGAATAAAGCTGGGACTTAATGTTGTATGGTGATTTGGTGAGCTTGTGGTTTTTCCTTGTGTAGGTGCTGTGAGATGTGTGTGGGTTGAGGCAGCAGTAGAGTGTGGAAGGTTCTTTGTAATTTTGATGTTTGGGCTTTTATTTTTAGTGAGTTGTTTTTAAAGGGAATTGTAGTGTGCTATTAGACTTGTATTAGGCTGGGGACCTTAGTGGTGGCCTAGTTGTGGATTGAAGCTTCCTTGTGAGTGCGAAGATAGTGTACTGTGGTTACTGCTAAGCTGATGAACGTGGAATTTATGTTGTTCTCGAACTTTTTATGTACTGAGATTTTAGCCGTGGAGTGAGCCAAATGGTGAACGGATTTTTGTAGGAACTTGGGAAATTTATTTGTTTCTTCCGAGTATTTTTCCGGAATTTGCGGCACGATTTTCGAGGTTTCGTCGGCTTGAGGACCTGGCGCTTCACCGACTTCAGCGATTGCCTGCGGAAAGCGTTCCAGGTGGGTTGAAATTTCTTCGAGATTTATGGAATGCCCTCTAATGCTTCTGTAAGCATATTGATCATGTTAGCTTATTTATTGTGTATTGATAAATCTGACAGTTGCCTAGAAAATTGTAGAAAGACTTTTATGAGCCCCTGACATTTTTAGTATGATCTAGAGGTTATTTGACACTAGACTATTATTCCTTTGAGATTCGGATTGCATCTGGGCCTTCATAATATTTTAGTACCCCGTTTTAAATAAAACTCGGTTTTAAAAGGGTTTTTAATTATTGAGAACATTATGAATGGTCCAGATTGTTCGTGTTGCATGAGAACTCGTGCCAGAGGGCCGAGTATATTTTTTTTAGAGCATCATGTGTCGAGTTCCTAGTGTCATGAGAGAGTGTTTCTCCCTTGTTGGGATGATTCTAGATCTTGGGTTGTGTTTTTCGGATTTAGATGTGGAGATGGTTCTCCGTCCTAGCTTTGAGAGTTTTGGGGTTCTGGCAGATCGAGTCGTGGAGGTTTCCCGACTTAGCCATGGGTTATGCATTATCAGATTGAGTCGTCGAGGTTTCTCCGACATAGCTTGAGATTGTTGGGCATTTTCTGATTTAGTCGTAGAGTCCTTCTCCGACCGAGTTATGCTAGTTGAGCATTGAGTTTCCGATCTGATTGATCGTGGATTATAGCCTGCAGGTGCCGCATATTGAGACAGTGAGACAGATGTGATACTTGAGTTCGGTGGGGTCGCTCCCTCGAGCTACGCCCCGGGTGCGATGAGGATACCGAGCCTGACGAGGCTACGATGTGGTTATGCGCCTAGTTGATTTACTAGTGGTCGCTTGATACCCCTGGCCGAGCTACCATGGGGTCACTTTGTGTGCGCCTAGTTGATTTACTAGTGGTCGCTTGATACCCCTGGCCGAGCTACCATGGGGTCACTTTGTGTGCGCCTAGTTGATTTACTAGTGGTCGCTTGATACCCTGGCCGAGCTACCATGGGGTCACTTTGTGTGAGATTGAGATGGTCGGTCTAGGACGCCCACGTAAATCCCGTCCTCTTGTGGATGCGTGGTAGTGGGCAGGTGCGCTCCTAGACGACAGGCGCAGGCTGGACTGAGCCAGTTTTGGGCAGTCTTTGAGATTGAGTGTTATGAGCGGGTAGTTACATATTATGTTCTTAGATGGTTTTTCCTGAGTGCATTGATACTGAGGCATTTTGGCAGTAGCGAGAGTATGCATAGCATGTTTATGATAGACCTTCCTCTGAGCATTATGTTTGCGACATTTTAGCTGTAGTTTTCCTTCAGCTTATCTATCTATCTATCTGCATATCTATCTGTTTTGCCTCCGGTTGACTTAGTGGGCATACCGTAGATATTGGGACGGTACCCACTGAGATCTGCCTTCTGCAGTAGATCTCACACCCGCTGCGGTGACAGGTTTGAGCTAGCTGTTCCGGCTTGGTTCGCGCGGAGACAGCAGATCGAGGTGAGGACGCGGCCGATTTAGTTCCTTACCAGTATGGGAGTCTGAGGTAGATGTACCCGGTATATTTTATGTTTCCACTTTGTACTGGACATTCTGAAAGATCTGTGAGTGTGTATTTACTCTTTGTTGAGAGACTTGTATTGAGGACTTGTTTATATTCAGATGTTCAGTGTTTTACTTTCTGTAGCTAGTAGTTCTTTTTCAGCTCTGAATACATGCTTAGCTATAGATCTTTGCAGGGTAGACGCTTCGTCTGTGCGGCAGTTTCCGCACAGACGGCGGATCTGTTGGCGAGCCCGGGTCGCAGTTCGACCCCGGGGCGTGACATGGGTTTTCCACCTTGATCAGAGTCATGATCCAGTCCTGCTGTGATTTGGTACTTGTTACCCAGGCATTATACTCGTGTGGGTCGTCCCCTCGAGTGCCACTCCGGAGTGTGAGTTTTACAGGCTTCGAGTCCTTGAGACTCCCTTTTCCCCCTATCGGTGTTATGCGTTGGCCAGCGTACCGATTTGGCAGGCAGGCAGGCAGGCACAGCAGGCAGTACCAGTGTTACTGGTGTTATCGATTGGGTCTAGGCAGGCAGGCATTTACATTCTGATGCATATATTTAGCTATATTCCTAGCTGGCATTTTAGAGGCATGTAGTGGTAGCTCTCTTCTTCATCGGCAGTTTTACTTACAGCTTACCACCTTTGTTCATCTTTTTCGCCTCTTGTAGTCCTAGTGGGCACATTTGAGTTGAGGTTACCCACTAGGGGGAGGCTGCTGTTTACAGTAGTTCTCACCCCCACTGCTTTCTCTTTTCTCTTCCCCTTTGTTTCTTTTGCAGGTCTTCTGCGGGTGCTGCTGAGTTTTCAGCGACGGGTCGAGGAGAGAGGACGGCTGAGTAGATAGATGTCACGCCCCGGGGGTTTGTTTAGCGGAAACGGTTCGTTTTTTTTTTTTTTTTTTCAAAAGAAGACTTCTCTTCCCCGGCGCGTGCCCAGACCCGCCGCACATACAGGATCTCTCTGCAAACGGACAGAGTCTCCCCTGTATGTGCACGGCGTAGCATTTAGTACATCCCCCAAACATTCACAACCATTCAATCACAACGGTTACTAACATACAACTAGCATTCAAGTTTGTTAAAGCGTATGGCCGATTAATTTGAAAAGGATAAATCCACAGATTAAAAGAGCACCCACCCGGCGCTTATGTTTTGAAAACGAGTTTCACAATCCGCATAAATCCACAAGGTTTTGAAAACGGTGCCCACACGACACCCAAGTTTTGAAATCCATTTCGCAATCCATAAATCCACAGGGTTTGAAACCAGTGCCCACGCGACACTTAGATTTTAAAAAACGGTTTTCGAAATCTTTTCTTGGTTTGGTTTTCTTTTCATTCGGCCAACAGAAGTGAAAGGAAAAGTAACGCATACGAAGATAGCTAAATGCAATCCATACCGACATCCATGCCGACCCCACGAGGGTATCGAGAACCTCACACATAACTACAAAGTAAATGAAATGCAAGGAATAAAAGAGAAAATACAATCCAGGGTCCCAGCGACCCAGCTGGCTGCCCCGTCCTCACCGCCGCCTACCACTCCCCGCCTGAACCCTGTCACGAAGTGGGAAGTCAGTGACTAATAATAACAGAACGGGAAAATATAATAAACAAACCGTGAAGACAACCGGAGCAACCACCCACTCAAGAGGGGAAACGGCAACCTGTACGCCTGTAACCTGTAATACCTGGCCACGTCGGACGACTAAACCGACGGCCGTACCGTACCTGCAATATCCGACCACGTCGGACAACTAAACGACGGGTCGCACCGTACCTGCAATACCCGACCACGTCGGACAACTAAACGACGGGTCGCACCGCTCGAACCTCGGCGCCTCAACCCCACAACTAATAAGGGGCCCACTACGTCACCTCGTGGGTATACACGGGTCATAGACCACTTTTCCGGAAAAAAGCGCACCCTTTGCGGTGGCCAAACCGCGGTGCGTGCGCGTGCTGCAGCCTCGAGCCAAGTAACCATAACCACCATCATGTTAGCATCATAATATATAACAAGAGTAAAACGGCAAACATGTATAATTAAGAGTAAAACAGTAACACGTGTGATCGAAGGTAACCCGCACATGTATAATCGAAAACAGGGCGATAATATGTGTGCTAGAAGTAACCCGCTAACATGCATACTCAACAATAAATACCACAAAGAACACCACGTTAGCACAATTAAATATTTATTTTAAACAAGATACAATTGCCGAAAACCCGACGCCGAATCCCAAAACAGAAACCCACAATAATGAAACCACGTACCAAACCGTAACCAACCAATTAATGAAAGCGAGTACACACACACGATATCAGACAGTAACGAAAATGCGGCATAATAAAGGCGGTTCGGGTGCCGGATGATGTCCCACCTGGAAACGCGAAGAAGGTGTGCGGAAGCCTCA
>CM054944.1:11351389-11403709 GCA_029168755.2 Tillandsia fasciculata | reverse complement strand
ACTCGCTACTCCGACAACTGTGCCACTGCGCTGCTCCGACAACTGTGTCACTGCTCCGACAACTGTGCCACTGCGCTGCTCCGACAACTGTGCCACTGCGCTGCTCCGACAACTGTGTCACTGCTCCGACAACTGTGCCACTGCGCTCCGACAACTGTGCCACTGCTCCGACAACTGTGTCACTGCGCTGCTGATCTGCCCCCCAACACTACTACCCTTCGGGTCCGGAGCTCTCAGACCCCAATCTGGGTATCCGGCCCGAAACAACCAGCCCAGACCCAACTGCCGCACCAAGGTGCACCCGGGTCAGGCCCAACGTCGGGGAGACACCGCTCACCACGACAAAACCGCAAATCAGCACACCCCAACACTCGACCCAATCTAGCGAAAGTCAAAGACATCCCCCTATTTTGTAACTTATGTTGTCTGCAGCCAACATAACTGTCCAACAAAAATAGGATATGTCGATCCCTCTTCACTCACAGGAAGAGTCAAATAAAATAAATCACCGACTTTCGCAAAATGTCGCGTCTCTCACACCCTAACATCCTAGGGCCCGCCATAAGCCTAGGGTTTCCTAAGTCCCAACTGACCTATCCCTAAGCTCTGATACCAACTTAATCTGTCACGCCCCGGGTGTAAACCAGAACCCGGGCCCGTCTACAGATCCGCCGTGCACACGGTATTTCCCGTGTACACGAAGCGCCAACAACCTGCTCAGATATAAAAGATATAATAAAAGAGCAATAAAAACAGAGCTGAACTAAAACTAATACATCTCAGACTGAAGCTGGAAATAAAATACAATACATCTGTATAAATGATACATCAGTCTCTCCCAGCTCACAATAAATAAATACAACCTGCTGGCAAAAGCCAGTCCCAAAAGTGAAAGTACAACCGTCTGAGGAAAACCTGGGTACACCAACAGTCCAGCTAACACGCTCATCCTGCCTCGAGATCTATCTACACAGCCGTCCTCTCTCCTCGACCCGCCACTGAAAGTCCAGTAGCACCCGCAGAAGACTCTGCAAAACAAGAAGAAGAAAAAAAGAGGAAAGAAGAATGGGGGTGAGAACTACTAGTAAACCAGTAGCCTCCCCTAGTGGGTAAAACCTCAAACTCTGACGCACCCACTAGGTCTACCAGAGGCGAAAAGGAAAGAAGAGTGGTAAGAAATGAAACTGCTGAAAAAGGGAGATCTACCACTACTATGCCTCTAAAATGCAGTCCTAGACTGGAATAACCGTAAGAAACAATAACCAACCGTCCCAGATGAACCCAATCTGTACCGCCCTCATCATCGGGCAAGAAAGCCGCGCCGATGTGATAGCAAAACTCCTGCTGCCGCCCTCATCATCGGGCAAATAAGCCGCGCCGATGTGATAGCAAAACCGTCAATAACTGTCTGACCCCGGCCTCCGGAGGGGAACTCGAGGGGAGCGACCCACACGAGGAAAGCACACCGGGCAATAACCGCGCCGGTAAAATAAGTACCAAAAGCAGGACTAAATCACAACTATAAAGCCCCAGTGGAACACACCCTCCACTAAAAGAAACACAGATCCCCCAAATCTGATGCACAAATGAAAATCCGGTCGATCGCCCAAAATCCGCGATCGCCGTAATACCCACAATCACAATCATGTCCCACATCCGACATCTGGTCAACCGCCCACTATCCGCGGTTGCCACAAAACCCATAATCCACATCCAGGCCCCGGCTACACTATCCCAAACCCCTGCTCAAACCCGAGCAACAAGAACCACCTGACTAACGAAAAGGAGAAAAGAAGCAAACAAGGTTTCTCCTAAGTCAAGTTCCAGCATGAAAGTGTAGCGATAAAAGATGGCCTATCTAGATGTCCATACAAGCATGCAAGTGTTCTCAAGGAAATAAAGGAAAAGGTGTCCAATAGTGGTTCCACATGTGTAACAATTAATAGCTCCGCATAGATATAACCATCATGCTAAAACATTATCCAACCACACATGTCTATAATCCATGTTCCATAATAAAGCATCACTATCCACCTATGCATGTCATAAAATCCTCAAATAGTACCAACCACTAACAGGATAATCATATAGTCCAAATAAATATTCCATTCCACATGCAAGTTTAAACGCTAACATTCTATCCATACAAACATGTACAAGTCCCAACCACCATCAGATATCCACAAGCATGCAAGTCCCAATTACAATTATCAATCATGGATGTCCAAGAAGGATCTCTCTAATACTCCTAGTGGGTAAGTCAGAAAAGAGGGATAAAGCAACCACCCACCTGAAGTGCAACTGTCCAAATCCGTACAGCTGAAAATACCAAAAACTCCAAATCCTTGCTCCCACAATTTTAGCACACCCGTAATATCCTGATACAATACAAAGCTCACTAATTACACTTAGGCTCCCAATTAATTCTCTTATAACCACATACAACCTCAGATTCGAAACTGTTAAATTATCACCTGCAGAAAGTGCCCAGAAAATTCCAAGAAAAATATCACAGCGATCCTTCCGTCGCTAGCTTCGCAACGGTACATTGCACGCCCAAATCAGAGTTCGGTAAGTCAAGATAAAAATCCGGCAAGGTGGTGATCCAAACAACAAACTGTGGAAAAAGACTGCGCACTGTACACTGAGAAAACAGTGATTTTTACCTCGAAATAAATCTCATAAAATTCCAAGAAAAATACGAGCGCGTTCCTTGCGATCTGTAGATGAAAAAGTTGTGTAAGCTCGTCTCCGTCAGACGCTCGTGCGCGAAGATACGGCCAAAATACTCTGATGCTGTCCTCACATTCCTCACAGAAAAAGGGGTCACATTAATGCCTCGGGATCCGTGCCAAGGAGTCAAAATGAGATTGCGCGATCAAAATAAAGTTGAAGCCCTACCTGTTGTGAAGCCAACGGCGCAAAAATCACAGAAGAATGATCTTGGGGTAGACCAGGAGAGCTAAAACACTGCTGCTGCGCCGAAGAAGAACACAGGAAATGCAACGTCGCGCCGCGCCGTAAAATCCAAACCTCGGGATTTGAGCCTCCTAAAATCCTGAAACTTGGCGGGTGTAATCCTCACTGAAGGAGAAGAAATCTCCTTCTCACCTCCCCTTCGAGCTGAGGTCTCGAAGGGGTCGAAAATCCCCCTTGAAGAGCCCTCGGGTTGCACTTAAGGGAAAAACCAGAAAAATCTTTTCGGAAAATACCCATCGTGTCCACAAAAAATTCCACTGCGCCCGGTTCACGTGCGCCCGCCAATGACGACGCGCCACGTGGCCACACCCACTGTGCACCGCGCCGTGGACCGCGCACGTCGCACCTGCCCGCACGTCGCGTACGACACCTGCTCCACCCATTGCGTGGACCGGGAGCACAACACCGCACCAATCACGTAACGCCCGTGTCCACTGACCGTTCCACCGTGCACCCGAAGAACTCCGTGGACCGCGCGCTGTGAGCCGCCCAACCACCATCCGCCACGTGGCACCGCCACGGTGCACGCTCGGGCCGCGTGGACCGGCCGCCTGCCCGCGCGCCGCGCGCCTGCCCGCGCCGCGCGCTGCCGCCGCGCTGTGCCGCCTGCCCGAGGCCGCGCCGCCGCCCGCCGGCGCTGCCCGCCGCCGCCGCCGGCCGCCGGCGATCGCCGGAAAGTACTGTTCCGGCCGTGAACAGTACCCGAGCACCAAAAATAAAAGTGGGTAGTCCGTTTTGACCGTTTTCGCGCGCTGAATCCAAATTTGCCGTCCGTTTTGCCAAATTCCAATCCTAAAATTTGCCGGAGGCTCCCGGAAAGGTATTTTCAATCCGAATTTCACGCCGAGTCCAAATTTGATATCCGATTTGCGCGAAAACACTTCTAAACATCCGACGGGGTCTTCCGGTTACCCAAGTGATCCAATAAAGCTCGAGGTTCAACACTTGTATCTAATCATGCCCAACACCTCCCGAAACACAGAACAGGCTCCCCCGAAGTCACCGATGACCCTACCACAACTCTGCAGAGATCCAGGTCATCACAGCTGGGATCGACGTTTGAGACTAGCAGAGTTTGCCTATAACAATAGCTTCCAGGCGAGCATTCAGATGGGCCCTACGAAGCGTGTATGGACAGAAATGTCGATCGCCATTATGTTGGTGTGACGTGGTTGAAAGGAAGACCTTGGAGCCTGACTTGCTTCTGGAGGCCGAAGAAAAGGTCAAGGTTATTCGGCGTCATTGGTGACTGCACTGAGCTGGCAGAGGAGTTATGTCGATAGGAGGCGGCGAGACTTAGAGTTCCAGGTGGAGACCATGTCTTTTGAAAGTCTCGCCATCTCGAGGGATATGCCGCTTTGGACGTGCGCGGGAAGCTGAGTCCGCGTTTTATTAGACCATTTGAGGTATTGGAGCGCATTGGACCCGTTGCCTATCGAGTTGCGCTACCGCCGCGGTTAGCAGGAACTCATGATGTGTTTCATGTATTCGTCATGAGGAAGTATGTCTTTGATCCCTCGCATGTGTTGGACTTCACTTCCTTAGAGTTGGACGAGGAGATGCGCTTTCAGGAGCGCTCGATGCGAATTCTTGCTCGAGAGACGAAAGAATTGCGCAATCGGGTTATACCTTATGTGAAGTATTTTGGAACCATCATGATGAGAGAGAGGCCACTTGGGAGCCTGAGGATAAGCTGAGGACTACCTATCCCTACCTATTTGAGACACCTTCCTGAGATTTGGGGTCATTTGGTTTCGAGGACGAAACCTTTTGAAGGAGGGGAGGAGAGTGTAGAATAACGGATTTTCGGATTGAGCACACCGACTCCACAATTGAGCTTTTGAGTGAGAAAAGCTTTGGACACGTGTATTTTCAATTACAGCGGAGTTCGGGAGGTTTCGGACTGCGACGGAGGCCCCGAAGGCGAAAAGTGAGTTGGAGTTGGCTTTAATGGATTATTTATGTTGGGTTATAAGTAATTGGATCTAAATAGGGGAAAAAACACCTAGAGGGGGGTGAATAGGTGTAAACAATAAACACTCAAAAATCGTTGCGCTATAAAACCCAATGCGGAAAAATAAATGAACACGCAAGATTTTTACGTGGAAAAACTCCAAACCGGAGTAAAAAACCACGGGACCGATAACACGGCGAAATCCACTAGAATTGAAACACGTACAAGGTGATATAACGTACTCACAGACGACTCAACCTCTTACCATACGCTCCTAGTAGATCTTCTCCGCTCGCTCCACGACGCTTCTCGAATCCACGATCCGCGCCCAACGCTGAGTCCACAGCGTCCAACGTCGAGTCCACGACGTCCGACCGAATCCACGGTCTTCACCCAATACTACGCTTCGAATCCACGAACGTAGTTGCACCTTGAATCCACAAGGCCACGCGAGTCCACGCGCCGATTTAGGGTAAATCGTTGTTTGTTTTGGGTGGTGATGATCCGCCGAATACTTAGATTAGAAATAGATCGGAAATACCATCTAAGTATTCATTGATTTGATTCTACTCAAAATGTGAGTATGGAAAACCTAGAATCAAATCAATCAATATAGATGAAGAAACATAGAATAAATTCTATTGATTTCCTTTCTTCTCTATATGTGGATTTTTTTTTTTCGGCTATCTTTTTCTATTTTGCGGATGCCCTAGAAATGAATAAAGGGCTATTTATAGGTTAGAAACCATTGGAAGAAGATAAGGATCAAAAACTGCCTTTTCTGGAGATTTTACCGACGGCGATCCGGATTGGAATTGGACGATCCGGATCGCAGAAGCAAGAAAGACGATTTCCAGAAAAATGCCAGTTCGGGATCCGGATCGAAGTCCCCGATCCGGATCGTTCATACAGTTTCACCAAACATCACGTTCGGGATCCGGATTGCAATTCCTGATCCGGATCGTGCAAGTGAAAAGGTAAAACCAGTGTTCGGGATCCGGATCATGAAATGCTGCGATCCGGATTGAAACAGTGTATGAACGAACACCCTTCGGGATCCGGATTGCCGAGCCCGATCCGGATCCTGAACATGTCCCATGTCCAGTTTTTGATGTTTATGCAATAAAACATTCTTCCAGGTGTTTCTACACTACAAGAAGTATTCGGATCACCAAAAATCTTTAGTTAAACATACCTGATCCTTTTGAATTCTTCTTTCTTGAGATTGAGGTATATGATCCAAAGTTTTTCATCTTCAATCTTCAAGACTCAATACTTTCACGAAATACGCCAACTCAAATTCCGTAACAATCTCCCCCTTTGGCGGTTTCGTGACAAAACACAAATCCACAAAAGAAAATTCAAAAAGATATTTTTGTTGCTATCACCATACAACAAAAATTTACAATGGAGATCCAAAAATTAGAAACATGAGATAAACTCCTAAAACAGACTCTAGACTTAGACATCTGTACTCTCTGCACAAATAAAGCATTCTTGACAAACAAAAGCGTTAGATACCTCAAGAATTGAAACATACAAAACCAAGTACAGAGATAGAGTTTATTCTCATCATGACATTTGAAGAATTCAGATATGTAAGAGAATCATAGTTAAAAACCAACATATCTTCTAGGCATTCAAGAACCAAATGTCACAAACTGTTAGTCCAACATCAACTTGTTAGTCATATTACATGCCCAAATAGTTAGTCGAATAGTTAGTAGGGACATGCAACCAATCAACAAAAGAAAAACCAAAGTTGAAGTTGAGATCATACTTACCTTGATATTCACAATGTTCATACATTTTCGTCATTGTTCAAGTTGCATTGTCCAAGTTCTCTCTTAAACTCTCTCCCCCTTTTTGTCACAAATAAAGCCAAAAACGTAGCAAAAGCTACAAAATATAAGGAGAGTTAAAAAGTTCTATTAATATGCACAATCTGAGAACTAAACTACAAGTTAGAACAAAAACTAAGTCCTAAAAATCCTGCACAAAAAGAAAAGAGAAAGATAAATCAGTCAAAAAGTGATCATTCATCAGAATCCGAGTCTTCAGAGCTTGTGCAACCCATTTTATAGAACATCTTCTTTACCCGCTTGGTCATTGAATTGACCCTTTTGGTTATGGTAATATGAGCTGCTGTGACGATTTCAAGCTCATTCGAAATTCTTTGCTGCTCCCTCAAAATTTGTTCTTGCTTAACAGATAGTCGCTGTTGTTCCTTGATAATTGATGTTAGTGATGCTTCATCATCTGTGCCAGGTGCTTGTCGAGATGGTGATGCAGCAGTGCTTGTACCGGGCTTCGTTCCAGATGCAGGAGCTGGAGTGACATGTGGCAACTTATGGAGGGATTTGACAATGGTAGACTCATCTATCATGCTCAGACATTGATGATAAGTTGTTGAAGTAATGTCAACCTGAAATTTCTTTAAAATCCTCATTATAATCAATGGAAATGGAATTCTCTCAGTGGGATGAGGATGCTCAACATATCGCGCCATTCTATTCCAGATAATGTACGGAATGTTGATATTCAATGCCGTTGCCTCTGATGGATGTCCTATGAGATACAAAAACAACAACCGATCCCATCTCACAACCTTCGTCTGCATATTTGGAAGTATATTGTAACATGTGATGAAGTTTAAGAAGCGATATTCAAGACGAAGTTCTTTAGATCGAACAGATTTTTCGGTTGATTGTGTTCCCTCGAGACAAATTCCCTCTATAACTTTTCGCCATAATGTGTTTGTCAAATTTACCCCCTTCAAGTAGTGAACTCCTGTCTTGCTGGCTTCCATTCCCAAAACCTCGCCAATCAATTGTGGAGTAATCTTAAACCTTGTGCCTTGGATATTCGTGTAGAACTCCATAGGACCGTTCTCAAACTCTCGAAGATGCCGTGCATTAGTATAGAAGGTCCTCACATGATGCAAACAGTAGCCAAGGGTTTCTGGGAAACGACATACTTGAATAAGGTTTGCTTGTTCAATCAAAACACCAAATTCAGGGGAGTGACCTCGTAGAGCCTCAATGTTAACGTGCCTTTCGCCAATGCATTCGCGATGTGCAAAAGCTCTAAGACGATCATTGTTAACGAATACTTCTTCAACACGTGGCGGAGAGTCAGGAGCTATTGGCGTGTCAACATTAGTGTCTTGTCTTAGTCCAAAACGTTGAGCAAGTCGTTTCCGTTTCACAGAGATAGTTGGTGCAGACATAGGAGCTTTCCCTGTGTCCAAGGGTGCCTTTCCTTTTGAACTACCAGATGCCTTTTGTTCAGGCAAAGAATCATCATCATCATCTGTCAATGCAGCCCAATCTACCTCATTACAATTCACTTCTGTGTCACTGACCTCAACAAACTCACCCTTTTGTTGTGTTTTCTTAGCTCGCTTTAATTTGTTCGTGGCTCGAGTATGTACCATAGCAACCAGGAGAATAATGATCCAAGAGAATGCCATTGAACAAGGTGCTTTGAGTTTAAAAGGTTTCCTGTGAAGGACAACTCAAGAACATGAAAAATCGTCAATTTTGAAAAATTTGAAAAATTGTACCCAAACAATCATAATCATGTAGAGAAGCTAAGAATCAAATTAGTTTTGCAAAAAGAATTTTAAAAATAGATCAATCCCATGATTTTCAAAAATTCCTCTTTTATGCCCTAAAACGAATTTTTAGAAATCGAAGCCCAAAAACTCGTTAATCTTGAGAAAACCCAGCATAAAAGCAAAACTAATTGACCCAGAGTTCTTATTTCAAAAGAAATTTGATCAAAAACCATTCACAAACGAAAAAGATCCATGATTTCTACTCACGTTTGAAGAAAAAAGAGAAAAACTGTGAAAAACCGAGATTTTGATCAATAAAACTTACTTGGATTCGAAGAACTTTGAGTTTGGAAGCT
Organism: Tillandsia fasciculata; assembly: GCA_029168755.2. Lineage (NCBI taxonomy): Eukaryota > Viridiplantae > Streptophyta > Magnoliopsida > Poales > Bromeliaceae > Tillandsia > Tillandsia fasciculata. The sequence continues at coordinate 11,394,861 of CM054944.1, read as the reverse complement.
CCAAGATGCAAGAAATCTAGAGAGAGAAGCTCTAGAGACTTGAGAACAAAAGATTAGGGTAAAAGAAATCAAATCCTCTTTGTTCTTATAAAAACCCTAGCCGTGATCCGGATCGGATCGAGAATGTGATCCGGATCGGCTACCCGCAGGAAGAATCCTGCGTTCGGGATCCGGATCACTTACTCCGATCCGGATCGGCTTCAACTTTTTCTCCAGAAAATTTTGGAAAAATTCCATAAAATCCAGAAAAAGTATGTAAGCACTTTAGCATATCAACTTTAAACAAAAATCATCGTTTCATACAACAAGAAATAGATTATGCAAAATCTATCAAAAATACTCAAAAATGAAACGAAAATTTACGAAAATTAAAACACTTAAAGTTGAACAACTTCAATCACATCTATCCTGATCTTATGTGTAATGCCTTTATCAAATCATCAATTTTGGTAAAGAAAATGAAATACCAAGATCAATAGATGTTTGAAATCCCAGATAAGTTAGATAATATATCTAGACAATCTGTTGAAGGAGTGGCTCTTTGAGCATCTTTTATCAAAAATCCCACCTTATACCAACCATGAAATACGACTGAGTCAAGTATTTCAATATGCATTTCATCAATATTTTTAAAACAAAAATTTGCTTTGCATTCATGGAGTATCTTTTTCTTTCTTTCATTTTCTCCATGTGGTGGTAGTTTTCACACTCCTCATTGGGATGTAACTCTTTCCACATCTTTTGAGCATTTTACTTTTCTTTGACTCCCCCTCAATTGGCTATCAATTATTTAATATATAAGGTATTCAACCAAAAATTGATCTCGCATTCATACTCGACTAAGCAATCAAATATGATAATGACTATACCAAGAGATCATTGAGAGAGAAATTGACTTTGATCACTTAAAAGATGGTTTAATGAACGTAAATGATCATTGCAACATTGAAATATTATGATATCAAAAGCATAATAAATTTCTAAATGCACAAAAGGATGCAATTAAAGTCAATTATGGTTTATGCTCAATTAATGTACTATGTATAAAAACATAGATAGAGAACAAAACAAAAACAAAAACAAAACCTAACCTAAGCAAAGGTTTCAAAAAGAGATTATTTCAAGGAAAGCATGCCAATTGCTTTACGCAAGTGAATAAAACGTTTTTGATCCAAAGGTTTTGTTAAGATATCAGCTAATTGATCCTCAGTTGAAATGTATGACAGTTGAAGAATATTTGATTCAACTAGCTCTCTAAGAAAATGATATCTAAGTTCAATATGTTTTGTTCTAGAGTGCAACACAGGGTTTTTTGAAATGTTAATAGCACTAGTGTTGTCACATAAAATGGTTACCGAAGTTGCTGAAATCCGGAAATCGCTCAACACGCTTTTCATCCAAATCAATTGGGTTGAACAACTTCCTGCAGAAATGTACTCCGCTTCGGCAGTCGAGAGTGCTATGCAATTCTGCTTTTTACTGTGCCATGCAACAAGGCAATGGCCAAGATAGAAGCATGCACCACTCGTGCTTTTCCGGTCATCCACTGATCCAGCCCAATCGGCATCTGAGTATCCAACAATATCCAAACTTGTTCCCATAGGATACCAAATTCCGAAACTGATTGTACCTTTGATATATCGGATGATCCGCTTCACCGCTTTCAGGTGAACCTCCTTCGGTGCTGATTGATATCTCGCGCAAATCCCAACACTGAAGGATATATCCGGGCGACTAGCCGTGAGATATAGTAGACTTCCAATCATACTGCGATACAGTTTCTCGTCTACATTCTCACTATGTGATTCACTTCCAAGTCCCTTATGGCTAGTTCCCATTGGAGTTGGAAAATCCTTAGAATTTTCTAGATCAAATTTTTGACCAACTCCATTGCATACTTGGATTGACACAAGTGAATACCTTCATCGTTTTGTTTAACTTGTAATCCAAGAAAATAAGTTAATTCGCCCATCATGGACATCTCAAATTCGCTTTCCATGGTCTCCGCGAATTTGGAAGCATCATTATCTCTTGTTGCGCCAAAAACAATGTCATCGACATAGATTTGAGCAACTATGAAATTGTTTTGATAATGCTTCACAAAGAGAGTCCTGTCAGCTCCCCCTCGAGTGTAGCCCTTTTCCAAAAGGTGCTTTGTCAACCTTTCGTACCATGCTCGCGGTGCTTGTTTCAGACCGTAAAGAGCCTTTTTCAGACGAAAAACATGGTTAGGTAGTTTATGATCCACAAAACCTTTCGGTTGAGCCACATAAACTTCCTCATTTAAAAACCCATTTAAAAAGGCGCTCTTAACGTCCATTTGAAATAATTTGATTTTAAAATGACAAGCTATCGCAAATAAGATACGAATGGACTCGAGTCTAGCTACAGGGGCGAAAGTTTCATCAAAGTCTATACCTTCTACTTGAGAGTAGCCTTGAGCAACTAACCTTGCTTTGTTCCTGATGATAGTACCATCTTCATTTTTCTTGTTCTTGAAAATCCATTTGGTTCCTATCACATTGTGTTGCTTCGGAGGCTTCGTTAATTCCCAGACTTTGTTTCGCTCGAATTGATGGAGCTCTTCCTGCATTGCTTTAATCCAGTAGTCATCTTGAAGAGCTTCATCGATGTTCTTTGGTTCGATTTGAGATACGTAGCAAGCAAATCCGCAAACCAATTGTCTCCGTGTTCTGACTCCTTCTTGTGGGTCTCCAATGATGTTCGATTCAGGATGATCCTTGGAGATGCGTAACGTTTGAGGTAGAGGAGTAGACGGAGGTACACGAGATGATTCCTGCACATCAGATGAACTTGAAGAACCGTTAGATGCATCAACATTATTATCGAAAGAATTGTTAGAAGAAGATGCATTAGCAGGTGTATCATCATCAAGAGAGATATCGAGGGTAGATTTTTCAGATTCAAAATGAAAAGCTTCATCTACCTTAACATTTATCGATTCTACGATCGTCTTAGATTCTAAGTTAAAAACTCGATATGCTCTGCTGTTTGTAGAATAACCTAAGAAAATCCCTTCGTCACTTCGAGAGTCAAATTTTCCAAGATTTTCGCGATCACGCAAAATAAAACACCGACTCCCAAAGATACGAAAATACTTGATGTTAGGTTTTCTACAAAACCAAAGTTCATATGGTGTATTCAATGTCCCCGGGCGCAAATACACGCGATTAATAACATAAACAGCAGTGTTCACCGCTTCAGCCCAAAAATAAAAAGGTAAGTTCCGGCTGTGAAGCATAACACGTGCCATTTCCTGTACGACCCTGTTTTTGCGCTCGACTACACCATTTTGTTGAGGTGTATAAGGTGCAGAGAATTCATGTTTAATGCCGTTAGAAGTGCAAAAATCAATGAATTTGGAATTTATGAATTCCCCACCTCTATCACTTCTAACTCGAGTAATCCTATCATTCTTTTCAGTCATAATACGATGGCAGATTTCGAGAAAAGAATCAAAGGTATCAGCTTTTTCTTTTAAAAATGCTACCCAAGTATATCTAGAAAAATCATCAACCAATAAGAAAATATACCATTTACCTCCCAGAGATGGTTGACGAGTTGGCCCCATTAAGTCCATATGCAAAAGTTCCAAAGGCCGTTTTGTACCTATGTGGTTCAAGTTCTTGTGTGCAGTCCTAGACTGTTTTCCTTTTTGGCAACCGCCACACACAATGTTTTGTTCAAAAGAAAGTTTCGGAACCCCCTTGACCACATCTTTGTTCGAAATTCTAGCAAGTTCCTTAAAGTTTATGTGACCTAGCCTTTCATGCCAAAGTGTTTCATTTTTCAAAGATGCTAGGTTACACTTTTCAGAAATCTTATGAGGAACTACATAACAATTGTTTTCTGATCTAACCCCTTTTAAAAAGAAAGCATGGTTCTTGTCAGTTACAGTACATTTATCAGATGAAAAATTAACTGAATAACCACTATCACAAAGTTGACTTATGCTTATGAGGTTAGTCTTAAGGCCATGAACAAATAACACATTATTTAGAACCGGGCCATCTGGAATAGCTACCGTTCCCTTTCCAACAATTTTGGAAGACCGACCATCTCCGAAAACAACAAGTCCTCCGGAGTTTTTCTCAAATGTTTGAAAACAGTTTTTGTCACCGGTCATGTGACGGGAACACCCGCTATCCAGATACCAAGACGAACTATCATATGCATGCAAGGAAACATTAGTAACAAGACAAGGGAAAATTTCACCTTTGCGCACCCAAACCTTTTTGGAGTGCGTCGGTAATGATCGTGAAGTTGATCTCCTAGGTGAGAGCGTCTTGCTTGAAGAATTGCTGCTCCTTGATGATGTCGTCTTGAGCGGTGAGCTACCAAGGCTCTTTTCCTTCAATTGAATTGCAGTTGATTTTCGAGGAATAGCCTTTTGGTAGTCATTGCAAGAGGTGCTTGAGGTGTGCGTTTGGCTTCCGTCTTGCAATTTCTCCTTATGTGCCCTGAAATGCCACAACGAAAACATACCTTAGATCTTGACGATCCCGAGGAGGATGAAGTAGGCTTGTTGTCGTTGCTTGTCGTGAATTCCGGTGTCGGAGGAGGAGATACCGACTGAGGCACAAACACTGTCCCACTCGAACTTGGAATGTCTCCAGTTTGAGTGTATCCGAGGCCGAACTTATTTGTTTGACCAAGACCAAGAAGCCTGTCCAACTTACTCCTTCCAGAAGAAAATCTCTTTAAGTCATCCTTCAGTTGGCGAATGGTCTCCGTCATTTCCAATTTTTCCTGTCGAGCCTCGCCGTTGAGCTTCAAGAAGTAATTCGCTTTGTTCACCATATCCATATAATTCTTCTCGAGTTGCTCATTGGACTCTTGAAGGGAAACATTTGTTTTAATCAGATTATCCCTTTCCACTTCAAGATCGGTTGAGAGAGAGGTTACCCTTTTTACTTCTTCTTCGAGATCCTGCAATCTCCCTTTCAACCCCTTGTTTTGCTTAGCCAGTTTCTTTGAATCCCTCAAAAGTCTGTGGTAGGCTAGAGCAAAATCTTCACCTTCCGAATCATCTGATTCATCGTCCGTTGCAATCTTTTCAACAGTGGAGTTGGACAGTGAGTCGGATGTACTTGCCATTAAGCACATGAAGGGTGAAGAGGTGGACGCGTGGAATGCTGTCGCGTTGTCTTCTTCATCACTTGACGATGACTCATTTGACGTTGAGTTGTCATCCCAAGTGACGACTTGCATCGCCTTCTTCTTTGCCGGATTCTTGTTGGGACACTCCGTTGAAATGTGGCCGTAGCCTCGACATTTGAAGCACTGTACTTGTCCCTCTGAACTTTTCTTATCCTTTGAGAAGTTCTCTTGCTTCCTTGACTTGTAAGTTGAAGAACCCTTGCCTTTCTTCGACTTTCCGAAGGATGGAGTTTTGCTTGGATTGCCCCTTCGAAAGTTGCGGCGAAACTTCCTTGTCAAGAGAGCGAGCTGCTTCTCAAAGTCCTCCATAGATAGGTTCTCGTCATCGTCCGAGGAGGATGAATCCGCGTCTTCTTCCTTCGTAGTTTTCAATGCGTAACCTGAAGACTTAGAAGAGGATGCTTTTCCAGAAGAATAGTTAGTAGGAAATGTCATTTCATAAGTTTGTAATGCACCAACTAATTCTTCTACACGCATTTCGTCCGGGTGTTTAATTGTTTCAATGGCTGCGACCTTCGGGCGAAATCGTTCAGGAAGAGTTCTAAGAATTTTTCTTACAACTTTAAATTCTGGAATCTTCTCTCCCAAGTTAGCACATGAGTTTACGATGTCTTGCAATCGTGTGTAATAGTCAGTGAAAGATTCATTCTCTGCCATAGAGATAGAGTCAAATTTGCTCGTAAGCATTTGCAGTTTCTGAATCTTCACAAGGTTAGTTCCCTCATGCGTAACTTGAAGAACATCCCAGATTTCTTTCGCAGTCTCACATGCCGAGACGCGAGAGAACTCTGTTTGTGACAAAGCATTAAATAGAGCATTAATTCCTTTGCCATTGTAAGAAGAAGAATCTATCTCTTCCTTGGTCCATTTCGACCTAGGTTTTAAGGTGCGAACATCAGAGATAATTTCAGTTGGATTAGACCATCCTAATTCAATTGATTGCCACACCCTTTCGTCGATGGAAATTAAAAAGGCTTTCATCCGCACTTTCCAGTACGCATAATTTGTTCCATCAAAGAAAGGGGGTCGATTGATGTTTCCACCTTCAACCATTGTTTACAACCCTATTCCCGCTCTGATACCACTTGTTGGGTTATAAGTAATTGGATCTAAATAGGGGAAAAAATACCTAGAGGGGGGTGAATAGGTGTAAACAATAAACACTCAAAAATCGTTGCGCTATAAAACCCAATGCGGAAAAATAAATGAACACGCAAGATTTTTACGTGGAAAAACTCCAAACCGGAGTAAAAAACCACGGGACCGATAACACGGCGAAATCCACTAGAATTAAACACGTACAAGGTGATATAACGTACTCACAGACGACTCAACCTTTTACCATACGCTCCTAGTAGATCTTCTCCGCTCGCTCCACGACGCTTCTCGAATCCACGATCCGCGCCCAACGCTGAATCCACAGCGTCCAACGTCGAGTCCACGACGTCCGACCGAATCCACGGTCTTCACCCAATACTACGCTTCGAATCCACGAACGTAGTTGCACCTTGAATCCACAAGGCCACGCGAGTCCACGCGCCGATTTAGGGTAAATCGTTGTTTGTTTTGGGTGGTGATGATCCGCCGAATACTTAGATTAGAAATAGATCGGAAATACCATCTAAGTATTCATTGATTTGATTCTACTCAAAATGTGAGTATGGAAAACCTAGAATCAAATCAATCAATATAGATGAAGAAACATAGAATAAATCTATTGATTTCCTTTCTTCTCTATATGTGGATTTTTTCTTTTCGGCTATCTTTTTCTATTTTGCGGATGCCCTAGAAATGAATAAAGGGCTATTTATAGGTTAGAAACCATTGGAAGAAGATAAGGATCAAAAACTGCCTTTTCTGGAGATTTTACCGACGGCGATCCGGATTGGAATTGGACGATCCGGATCGCAGAAGCAAGAAAGACGATTTCCAGAAAAATGCCAGTTCGGGATCCGGATCGAAGTCCCCGATCCGGATCGTTCATACAGTTTCACCAAACATCACGTTCGGGATCCGGATTGCAATTCCTGATCCGGATCGTGCAAGTGAAAAGGCAAAACCAGTGTTCGGGATCCGGATCATGAAATGCTGCGATCCGGATTGAAACATTATATGAACGAACACCCTTCGGGATCCGGATTGCCGAGCCCGATCCGGATCCTGAACATGTCCCATGTCCAGTTTTTGATGTTTATGCAATAAAACATTCTTCCAGGTGTTTCTACACTACAAGAAGTATTCGGATCACCAAAAAATCTTTAGTTAAACATACCTGATCCTTTTGAATTCTTCTTTCTTAAGATTGAGGTATATGATCCAAAGTTTTTCCATCTTCAATCTTCAAGACTCAATACTTTCACGAAATACGCCAACTCAAATTCCGTAACAATTTAATTAATTAATTTATTTTGATTATTGCTTAGCCTTTAGCTGTGTTGCAGGAAAGAAAAGAAAAGGGAAAAGAAAAGAAAAGGAATGAAGGGAAGGTAAGTTGTCTGTTAATTAATATCACGCCCCGGAGGTTCTAAAAGAGCGGAAAACGTATCCAAATTTTTTTTCAAAGGAACCTCGCCTCCGATACACGTCATATCGGCCACATGTACAAATTCACTCCCCACATGGGCAGAGCCTCCTTTGTACACGTACGGCGTTTCTAGCACGACAAGTACTTTAACCATGCCACCCATGACTATTAACAAGAAGAGACTACATTTAGTCATACAATCACATTTCTCATATTGAAACTACACATAAACCCATAAGTTTGAAAGGTGGTGTCCACACGACACCCGGTTTTCTAAAACGTTTTCGAAATCTCTTTTAAGCGGCCACAATACTTGAAAGGATAAATCCACGGGTTTTGAAATCAGTGCCCACACGACACTTGGTTTGAAAATACTTTTGAAACTATATTTGCGTTTGAAAACGAGCCGCAATCATACATCTAACAATCACAGATAAGAGAGAATAGTCCTACACGCAGTCCGCATTCCAACATCCACAGGAAACCACATAAGTCTATCACAGTTAAACTAACCAAACATTTAAAGAAAGTAACCAGGAAAAGTATTGTTTACTAGCCACCATGGCTACGGTCCTCTAACCGATGCCTCACCGTCCTCCCGGTTCCCACCCCTGCTCGGACCTGTCATAGTGTGGGCAGTCAGTGATTGATAATGTGATGACCTGGATCTCCGCAGAGCTGCTACAGTGCGTTAGGGTGGCTATTGGAGGCCCACATGGTGTGTTGGAGGTGTTTGGGGCATAATTGGGCACAAGTGTTGGACTTCGGGCTTAAATAGATCATGTGAGTGATCGGAGGACCCCGTGGAGGGTTTAGAAGTGGTTTCGCGCGAAACGGATATTAAAATTGGGCTAAGAACACATTTCCGGGTGCCTTCGATAATTTTTAGAGTTGGAATTTGGCAAAACGGACGTCAAATTCGGATTCAACGCGCGAAAACGGTCAAAATGGACTACCCACTTATCATTTTTGAGCAGAGGTTACTGTTCACTGCCGGAACAGTGTTTCCGGCGATCGCCGGCGGCGGGCAGCGGCGGAGGGCGGCAGCGCTGGCTCGGGCAGGCGGCGCAGGGCCGCGGGCTGGCGCGCAGGGCCGCGGGGAGGCGCACTTGGGCGCGGGCAGGTGCGCGGTCCACGCGGGCGGCGTGCACAAGAGGGATGCCACGTGGCGTTTCCTTATTGGATGGCTTGCAAGGCGCGGTTCATGGAATTTCTCGGGGTGCACAGTGGACCGGTGGAAGACATGTGGCAGCACGTCATTGGTTCGGTGTTTGGGGTATCGTGCACCGGGTGCAGCGAGCACGTGGCTAGGACACGTGGCGTTCGGGGATTGGGCGCGTCACTGCCACGTGGCGGCCCGCCATTGGCGGGTGCCAACTGCAGCGTTGACCGGGTTTGGGCCACGCGGCGCGAGAGGATTGGCTGGATAGGCTGTTCCGTGTCAGGGACACGTGTCGTGAGGAGGAGCGGGTTGTACGGCCGCGCGGTCCGGCCGGATCCGGTGCGCGGTTGGGCTTTCTTTGGGCCGGGCCACTGTTTGGGCCCGGTTTCGGGGCCCGAAACTTTCGAGCGCCCGAAACTGGGGACCCATTGGTAATTATTCCAATTGTTTAGTTTGGGCCTTTAAATACCCCCTCTTCTCCCTCTTTCTTCCCCTTTTCCGAGCCTTAGAGTGAGAATGGGAGAGAGAGCTCAATACAAAGTTTGTTCCCCTTGATGTCCTTGATCTCGTGGTGGATCCCCGGAATTTTTGGAAGCTCAACAACGGCGATATCGATTTTACAGTTCGCCTCGGTTTTCTCCCCATTTCGGCCCATTACCGTCACAGTTCGGTCGGAAATTCGCTGTGAGCAAACCAGGAGGAGTTTTTGGACGATTTCTTCGGCAGCGTGTTCCTAAGAGGTAAGGCTTCGATTTTCATGTTGATCGCTTCGCTCCGTTTTGTTACGGCATTTTGGTGTTGGCATATTTCGTGAGTCAAGTCAGTTGAGTCGGAGTCTTAAAGGGATCAAATTGTCAATCAGCAATCAAAGACTTAGAGAAGATTCAACAAGAGCTCAAGTTGACACTCAGTGTCTTGAGTCTTGAAGATTGAAGATGAAGAATTGTGGATCAGTTACATCAATCTCAAGAAGAAAGTATTCAAAAGGATCAGGTATGTTTAACTAAATAAATTTGGTGATCCGAATACTTTCTTATAGTGTAGAAACACTTGGATGAATTTTTAATTGCATAAAAATCAAAAACTGGACATGGGACATGTTCAGGATCCGGATCAGACAATCCAATCCGGATCCCGAAGGGTGATTGTTCATTGGCAATTTCAATCCGGATCCTAGGCCATTCCGATCCGGATCCCGAACATGGGACTTTGCTGAATTGCATGAACGATCCGGATCGGACCTTGCAATCCGGATCCCGAACCCTTGGTTTTCTGGAAACTGTCTATCACGTTACGACGATCCGGATCACAGTAATCCCGATCCGGATCGCCGTCCTGAAAATTTCCAGATAAGGTATGTTTTGATTCTTATCTCTTTCCAAAGGTTTCTAACCTATAAATAGACACTTAGGGTTTCTCAAGAACGACTGACCAATACCGAAAACACTTGAGAGCAACCCTAGAGGCTAGGTTTTTATCGTTCTTCTTTATAGCCTCTTTTAGGTCAATTCGACGGTTCTTCCAAGATCTATCTTTTGTCGAATTGATCTAGTCTTTGCTTAGAGATTTCTTCTACGGTTCCTCAATGATAATCTAAGCAAAGGATCACCATCGAAGCCAATATTTCTATCGGCTGAGTTTGCGTCGTGGATTCGACGTGGCATCGTGGATTCGGTGTGCTAAAGGCGTTTCGTGGATTCGAAACGTGTGCTCGTGGATTCGAGTGGCGTTCGTGGATTCGAACGTGTGCAGTGGACGTGCAATCGGTGAGCGCAAGGTCCGAAGAACTTGAAGGAGGGGTTTGAGTCCGTGGAGTCGGTAATCACCTTGTTATTCTTCTTTTTCTTAGTGGATTGTTATTGCGTGTTGGTCCCGTGGTTTTTCTCCTGGATTGGAGTTTCCACGTAAATCTCGGTGTGCTATTTTTATTTTCCGCATTGGTTTTTATTTTGCACTGAGATTGAGTTTTTTAAGTATTACACCTATTCACCCCCCTCTAGTTGTTTGATAGTACCTATTTAGATCCTTGTGGATCCTTAAAAACCAACAATTGGTATCAGAGCGGGTTTTAGGTTTATCTATCATGTCGGGTGAAAGTGGTAATATTTTTAGACCTCCTCTTTTTGATGGGACCAATTATGCATATTGGAAAGTGCGGATGAGAGCTTTTCTCATCTCTATTGATGAGCGTGTTTGGCAAACCGTTGAATACGGTTGGGTGCATCCTGTTGAGGAAGTAGGAAATTCTACTACCCCAAAACCTCGCTCTAGATGGTCCAAAGAGGAAATCGAAAGATCTTCTTACAATGGGAAAGGTATGAACGCTTTATATAATTCTCTTTCCTCGACTGAGTTTACAAGAATTTCCGCGTGTGAAACCGCGAAGGAAATTTGGGATATTCTCAAAATTACACATGAGGGTACTAATCTTGTAAAAATTCAAAAGCTCCAGATGCTTACAAGTCAATTTGACTCTATTCATATGGAAGAGCATGAATTGTTTACAGATTATTACACTAGACTTCAAGATGTAATTAATACATGTGCTAATTTAGGAGAAAAGATCCCGGAGTCGAAAATTGTAAGAAAGATACTTCGGACTCTTCCGGAACGGTTTAGGGCAAAGGTTACCGCCATTGAAACCGTTAGTCATCCGGATGAGATGAGTGTAGAGGAATTAGTAGGTGCTTTACAAACTTATGAGATGACTTTTCCTACTAATCAAATTTCTTCCAAGTCTTCTTCTAAGCTTACAGGTATTGCATTCAAATCAACAAAGGAAGAAGATGACGAATCAAGTTCCGACGATGAAATCTCTTTAGCCGATTTTGAAGAACAATTGGCGCGGATCACAAAGAAATTTCGTCGGAAGTTTTGGAAGAATCGAACCGATGGATCTTCATCCACGAAACCATCTAAAGGATCATCGGGTTCTAAATCCTCTAAACTCAAGGGCGTTGCAAAACCTTCTAAAGAAAAAGAAAAAGATGATTTCGAAGGGGAAATCCGATGTTATCGATGCAAAGGCTACGGCCATATTTCAACGGATTGTCCTTCTAAGAAATCATACAAAAAGAAGGCTTTGCAAGCAAAAACTTGGGACGATTCTAGTTTCGATGAATCGACCTCAAGTGAAGAGGAAAAAGAAAAAATTGTTGCTTTTCATGCCTCTCAAATTCCCTCTTCTAATTTGTGCTTATCATCTTTAGTCACTGACTCTATTCCTTTGATTTTGCATGAAACATCAACATCCGGCGGAGAGTCATCAAGTGAGGGGGAGTCGGATGAAGAAGAACTCGTTGAGGCATACCAACAACTTCTTGCGGAATCGAAGAAGATGGCCAAGCATATCAAGAAGTTGAGGAAGCAACGAATTGAGGTTCAAGACGAGAATCAAGCTTTAAAGATCAAACTTCATGATCTCGAGGAGGAACAAGGACGGTTATTGGATAACAATAAAATCCTCCAAGAAAAGTTAAACCAATCGGAGACGAACGCAAAATCATATATGGACAAGATTGGTTTTCTTGAAAAACAGTTTGAAGAAATTCATGTCACCAACCAAGCTTTGACCAAGCAAGTTCATGAACTTAAATCCGACATACAAAGGCTTTCAACCGGTTCCAAGAAACTAGAAAGTATGTCCGGATTAGGTCAAACAAGCAAGGTTGGTTTGGGATTTAAAAAGAACCAAACTGTGAAGGCTTCAAGTTCCACAACTAAATTGAAAGGAAGAACTTGTCACCTATGTGGACTTGAAGGACACTTGGTGAAGAATTGCCCGAAAAAGAGAAAGAAAAATCCTTCGGCAACTTCATCTACGGAGCGAACTCAACGGAATCAAAAGACACATCAAGTCAAAGGAGTTCACTCAACCCACCAAAGGTCCGAGCCACAACATCAATCATTCAAGTGGATCATTGCGAGGCAAAGACCTAAGGTGGACCAACAGTCAAAGCTACCAACCCCCGGGCACAATGAATCAAGACAACCCAAGATCCGACGATTTTGGATTCGGAAAGGTGATATCTTTCCTTGTCTTAAGTTCTAAATAGCTTATGACTGTATGTAATGCTTTGATTGGTTTTCCCTTCATATTTTTCTTAATCTTTCCATTACATGTTTTTCAATGCTCTTTGTTTTTATACTTTGTTTTTGAACAAAAGGGTTTTTATTGAACAAGTGCATTGAATAAAAAGGGCTTCACGTTCATTCACTCCAATCTAATTTTATATGGATTATCAACTTTACTCCATAATCATAATCTTGAAGATACTTCATTATAGGAGTTTTTGATAGTTATAAGCATCAAATTTTAGAAATCATGTGTGATCTTTAGATGCTTAATCTATCTCGGTTGTGTGAATTCTTTGTGACAACACAAGTGCTATAAACATTTTTGAGCATTGGTTATATTGACTTTAATTGCATCTTTTCACGCATTTAGAAATCTATTATGCTTTTGACATCATAATATTTCGATGTTGCAATGATCATTTATGTTAATTAATTCATCTTTTAAGTGATCAAAGTCAATTTCTCTCTCAATGATCTCTTGGTATAGTCATTATCTTATTTGACTATTTAGTCGAGTATGAATGCGGGATCAATTTTTGGTTGAATACCTTATATATTAAATAATTGATAGCCAATTGAGGGGGAGTCAAAGAAAAGTAAAATGCTCAAAAGATGTGGAAAGAGTTACATCCCAATGAGGAGTGTGAAAACTACCACCACATGGAGGAAAGAGCTACCACCTCGGTCGTCCGAGTACTGTGTGCAGCTACCACATGTATACCAAGCATGGTTTTTCAATTTTTGATTAAATAAAATGCATGTTGAAATACTTGACTCTGTCAAATTTCAAGGTTGGTATAAGGTGGATTTTTAACGAAAGATGCTCAAAGAGCCACTCTCTTCAACAGATTGTCTAGATACATTATCTAACTTATTTGGGATTTCAAACATCTATTGATCTTGGTATTTCATTTTCTTTACCAAAGTGATGATTTGATAAAGGCATTACGCATAAGATCATGTTAGATGTGATTGAAGTTGTTCAACTTTAAGGGTTTTAATTTTCATAAATTTTCGTTTCATTTTTGAGTATTTTTGATAGATTTGGTATAATCTATTTCTTGTTGTATGAAACGATGACTTCTGTTTAAAGTTGATGCGCTAAAGTGCTTACATACTTTTTCTGGTTATTATGGAATTTTTCTAAATTATTCTGATGAAAGGGTAGAATTCAAGATTGATGTCATTTGGAACTCTCCGTAAGTCATCTTTGTAAATTCGTTACATCTTGATAGAGTTTGGATCTCAAGATTATTGTTGATGACTTGTGTTTGATGAATATAACATGAAAAACTGTTTATAATGTTTTATCTTTGTTTTTCATGATTTAGGAGTAAATCTTTTTAATTTTGTGAAATTAATTGGATTGAATGACATCTTGTTAATTCATTGGTTAAAGCACTTAAATTGATTTCTTGATGGAATACAAATCGGTATTTGAAAAAATTCTAAAATCTGGATTTGTTTCAAGGAATTATTTGATTTTTGCCTTCTGGTACCGGTACGCAATCTGCATTTTTGTTATATACCCGAACTGAGCTTTTATCTCTCTTTCTCTATGAACTAATGTTGTTAGTGATTTCCTTTTGTCTAGTATGTTCACTGTTTGACAATTTGTGACAAAAAGGTGGAGAAGAGAAATGAGGACGGAGATGAGATCATCAAGAGAGGACAAACGAAAATGGAAAAATGGGGGAGAACGAAAAATGATGATCGTATCACAAAGGGGGAGAACATAGATGCTCAAAAACATGGAGAATATGGAAAACATGTTAGAGATGCTCAAGATAGGGGGAGACAAAGAAAAAATTGAAAGAGCAGAAAAACAAAAGAACCAAAAGGAAGACGGATCAAATGTAGGATTTTAATTTCTAACGACTAACGTTTGATTTTATTTGGAGTTTTGTTTTGCAGGAATTACATCACTTTAAGACTCCAAATCCTAAGTCATAGAGTATGTTCTAGGACTGTTTGGTTCAAATGTAATTTTGTATTTGTGAGGACCCAAAATTCCCACGTAAGGATTACTGTTGGATCAATAGCTTCTGGAGGCTTATGTTGAGTATTGGGAGTGTTTGTGCACAAATTGGACCCAAGAATTAGACTCAGCCAGAAATCTGGATCAAGATTACTTATATGGATGCCTTCGACAAATTTTAGAAATGGAATTTGGCAAAACAGACAGCGGATTTGGATTCAGCGCGCGAAAACGATGGAAATTGACTATTTACATGTATTTTTCGGAGTCCGGATGAGCGAACACGGGCAACCGAAAGTTTTGGAGGACTTTCGGGTGCGTGGTTAGCCGTGGACCGGGGGTGCCACGTGGCGGCACCCCATTGGACCGGTGCGGTCCATGGAGTGTGCCAGGCTGCCACATGGCTTGCCATGATGGGCCAGCCGTACAAGGCACGTGGGCCTGTTGGAGTGTGGGAGAGGAGTGAGAGGATTGTTTTTAAATTTTTCCTTTCTTCTTCTTCTTCCTCTTCTCCTTCTTCTACTTCTTCTTCTTCCTCCTTCTTCCTCCATGAACCATGGATTGTTGGAGGATTTTGTACAGAGCATCAACAACATGTCTTCTTCAAATTCATCATCTTGGGTGGGCCATTGGAGCTCCTTGATCATCTTCTTCCCCATGATGAAGCACAAACACCATTGCTGGATTTTCGGAGCTCCACCATCGCAGTTTAGTGAAAAAATTTCCCAGGCTTCGTTTCTTGGAATTTCGAGCTGAAATTTGGAGGGGATCTCCACGACAGGTAAATCTACAACTTTGATATTCAGTGTTCTACTTGGATCATGAGATTTCTTGGAGAATATTTGGGTTTTCTACAACCTTCACGCACAGATTTTTGTATTGGACACCTTGGAGTAATTTTGGATTTTCTCTCTCATACGAGCTCGGAATTAGGTGTTCTTTAGCTCGATCTTTATCTACTCTCGACAAGGAATCCATTGCCACCTTCCTCACTGTATTTGAAGCTCGTTTGGACAGGTAAAACTCCCAATCTTTCCAGCCATGTAGTGCTGGTTTTTACAGAGCAGATTTTTGTTGGAATAGCATGTTTGTATGGTGATATCTTTGAGTTCAGCATGTTTTTCGGGGATTTCTTTGTATGGATCTGTTAACAGGGTTAAGAGGAACATTTCTCATGTTGATACTTAAGTGTAATTCCTGCTAGATTAATTCCTAAAAATCTGTGATCATTATGCCGGAATTTTGGATGTTACCGTGTTGTTTCGGGTGTATCTCCGCACCCAGGCATCGGATCGGGACGTGCCTATACACTTTTTACATCTACACGTCGCAAGGATTCTCGTCGTATTTTTCTGGGATTTTTCTGAGATTTTCCCGAAGGTACACTTTTCCCTTTCTTCTGTGCAATGTGATACAGTTGTGTATGTTGTGGAGTTTCGCGTTCACCGCGTTGCGGAATTTGTAACTTGGTCTCTGGGACTCAGATTTTGACATGCAGGTACTCATTTCGAAGGGCTCGACGCGACGATCGCGACAGTATTTTTGTTGGATTTTTATGAGTTCTTACTGCAGGTGAAAAATCCTTATCTTTGGGACTGTTCCAACAGATTTGTATTTACTGGATATTTTGGAATAAAAGTGTACCCTTGGACCTTATTGTTATACCCAGGAAGGTTCGCGAGGGTTTCTAAACCTGTGGGAACTGGAGAGAATGGTTTCCGGATATTTCCAGCTGCTTGGAGCCGAGGCGTGCGCGACATGTACCGAGGGTGCAATTTTGGCAGGTTTCGGATTGTGAGAGTCTGCACACTTCACCGACCCCAGGTTTGCCTTGGATTTAGCATTTCAGGTGGGTAAGCTTAATTTGGTAACTGTATAAGGTTTTTATGTTATGGTGAATGTAAGTGCACTTGTGGGAATGTCACCCCTCTATGACTGGTAGCATGCATGTTTAATGTACAACCGATATGAGCGAGAGGTAAGCAGAGAATGGCCTAGACCATGTGGATTGATGCCTACCTGATGATTGTACATGTTTGGTGAATTGGAGGCTTAGCATATGGTAGACGGTTATATTTATCCCACACTAGATGACATAGAGATCATACATGTTGATTCATTGGCCTATTTATGCGAGATTGGTATAACATAGTAGGAATACTTTAGCATGCCTTGTTATTATATGGTTCATTCCCTTTTTATCGTTTCTGAGGACAAAAGCATGCTTGTATGGACATATAGTTAGGCTACCTTTTCCTGCTACACTACTTATTGGAACTTGACTTAGGAGAAACCATGCTTTTTCTTTCTCCTTCTTTGTTAGTCAGGTGGTCAGTGTTGCTCGGGTTCGAGCAGGGGTCTGGATAGTGTAGTCGGGACTTTGTGTCTGGGACAGGTTGGATTAGTTGTGGGGTTTGCGGCGACCGCGGATATTGGGCGGTTGACCGGATATTTACTTATGCATCAGATTGGGTATCAGTTTTCTCTAGTGGATGGAGCTACCCACTTATCGTTTAGTTTGTATCCGATTGAGATCGGGTCTTTCTTTAGTGGATGAGTTTTTCCACTTTGATCAGAGTCGTGATCCAGTCCTGCTATATTGAGACACTTGACAGAGATACTTGTTACTGAGAGATACTTTACTCGTGTGGGTCGCTCCCCTCGAGTGCCACTCCGGAGGTAGGCTTGACCGAGCCGTGTGCCGGTCTGTTACTTATATTTTGACCGAGCCGTGTGCCGGTCCGTTACTTATATTGAGATCGAGCCGTGTGCCGATCAGTTACTGAGTTCGACAGCAGAGCAGGCAGTACCGGGTGTTATACCGGTTCATTTGATTGGGTTTATTTCGGTCAGATACTTTTATTGTTGCACTCGTGCCTGGGGGCCGAGTGCAGTCTGGTAGCTGAGTTTAGATCAGTGCTAGTATTGTTGAGAGCCGTTTGGTTGACGGTGGTCCCGTGTCGTTGAGAGTACTTTGACCGCTGTGTGAGAGGTTGAGCATCATGATTCTATCCGTTCTGAGAGAGAGCGTGGATTTTGACTATAGCCTGCATGAGCCACTACTCGATAGCGAGTTAGTCTGTTTGGACGCCCTACGTAATTTCTGCCCGTCAGCGGGAGGTGGTTGTAGGTGGGCGCAGGTTTGACTGGACCAGGTGTGGCAGTCAGCTCGATTGGGTCGATTGTGCACTTCATGTGCTGGTGGTTGCATACCATTCTTTGGTTCTCCCCTTTTGAGCATTTAGATAGAGGCATGGTAGCTGTTGAGAGTCTCCAGCTTCCTTATTTCAGTCTTTATGACTTGGGTTAGTTTATGTCTCTTGAGGACTTAGTGGGCAGACCGTCGGGTCTGGCGGTGGTACCCACTGAGAACTCCCTTTTTGGTGTAGTTCTCACACCCTTCGGGGGTTTTCCCCCTCCTTTTCCTTCCTCTCCTTTGTTTTGCAGAGTCTTAGCGGGTGTTGCCGATTCTGCGGTTGTCGATCGAGGCGAGGGAGTCGCGAGCTAGATCCCTATCCGTCGTTGGAGAGTAGCGGTACCCCTTCAGAGGAGATCTTCAGTAGATTAGTCATTTTATTTCCTCTTTTGAGAGATTGATGTAGCGAGGACATGATATGTATTGAGAGACTGTACACTGATGTATTTATTGGAGATACCTCCCTGTTGAGTGCTGATTTTGTATATGAGGATATTGTATGATTATTATTTTTGGGAAATGGACATTGTTGTACTATTTCCAGTTGTACAGTAGTTGATTTTAGTTATACAGCAGATTTTTATTTATAGCTCTGATATCTGTTAGCTGTAGTACTTTTCTTGCAGGTAGGACGCTTCGCCAATGCGGAGTTTGGCATAGGTGGCGGATCTGTTGGCGAGCCCGGGTCGCAGTTTCGACCCCGGGGCGTGACAGTATTTATTGGATCTTTCACGCAAAGAAAATCAATGTTTTGGTGATGACATTGAATTTCGATTTTTTGGTTTAAGATGAGTGACTTGAGCGTTTTTATGTATTTTTGGGTTTTGTCACGAAATTGCCAAAGGGGGAGATTGTTACGGCATTTTGGTGTTGGCATATTTCGTGAGTCAAGTCAGTTGAGTCGGAGTCTTAAAGGGATCAAATTGTCAATCAGCAATCAAAGACTTAGAGAAGATCCAACAAGAGCTCAAGTTGACACTCAGTGTCTTGAGTCTTGAAGATTGAAGATGAAGAATTGTGGATCAGTTACATCAATCTCAAGAAGAAAGTATTCAAAAGGATCAGGTATGTTTAACTAAATAAATTTGGTGATCCGAATACTTTCTTATAGTGTAGAAACACTTGGATGAATTTTTAATTGCATAAAAATCAAAAACTGGACATGGGACATGTTCAGGATCCGGATCAGACAATCCAATCCGGATCCCGAAGGGTGATTGTTCATTGGCAATTTCAATCCGGATCCTAGGCCATTCCGATCCGGATCCCGAACATGGGACTTTGCTGAATTGCATGAACGATCCGGATCGGACCTTGCAATCCGGATCCCGAACCCTTGGTTTTCTGGAAACTGTCTATCACGTTACGACGATCCGGATCACAGTAATCCCGATCCGGATCGCCGTCCTGAAAATTTCCAGATAAGGTATGTTTTGATTCTTATCTCTTTCCAAAGGTTTCTAACCTATAAATAGACACTTAGGGTTTCTCAAGAACGACTGACCAATACCGAAAACACTTGAGAGCAACCCTAGAGGCTAGGTTTTTATCGTTCTTCTTTATAGCCTCTTTTAGGTCAATTCGACGGTTCTTCCAAGATCTATCTTTTGTCGAATTGATCTAGTCTTTGCTTAGAGATTTCTTCTACGGTTCCTCAATGATAATCTAAGCAAAGGATCACCATCAAAGCCAATATTTCTATCGGCCAAGTTTGCGTCGTGGATTCGACGTGGCATCGTGGATTCGGTGTGCTAAAGGCGTTTCGTGGATTCGAAACGTGTGCTCGTGGATTCGAGTGGCGTTCGTGGATTCGAACGTGTGCAGTGGACGTGCAATCGGTGAGCGCAAGGTCCGAAGAACTTGAAGGAGGGGTTTGAGTCCGTGGAGTCGGTAATCACCTTGTTATTCTTCTTTTTCTTAGTGGATTGTTATTGCGTGTTGGTCCCGTGGTTTTTCTCCTGGATTGGAGTTTCCACGTATATCTCGGTGTGCTATTTTTATTTTCCGCATTGGTTTTTATTTTGCACTGAGATTGAGTTTTTTAAGTATTACACCTATTCACCCCCCCTCTAGTTGTTTGATAGTACCTATTTAGATCCTTGTGGATCCTTAAAAACCAACACGTTTCACACTTTGGCACGTTTCCCGAGGCATATTTGACCCCCATTTCTCTGTGATGGATTTTGGACAGCACCGGCTTGTCGATTTTATATCTCAGCCTAGGAGCATCGGATCAAGGCGTTTCAGTACTCGATTTTGATCTAATCGTCGCGAAGAACACAGTGGTGATTTTTTGGGATTTTTGAAAATTGTTTTGAAGGTGATAATTAAGCTTTTCTTGGGCAGATTGCTACAGGAATTTTGTTGTGGAGATTTTGAGTATGCAGCGGTGTTTTATTTTTATCTTGGCCTACAGGTATCGGATCTGGGCGTATAAATAGTCGTTTTGGGGCTACTCTTCGCGAGGAACGCGACCGTGAATTTTCTGGATTTTTTTGAGGACTGGACAGAGGTGATATTTAGCCATTTTTGGGGCTGATTTTGGACAGTAGGTAATTGTGCAGTTTTGGGATTAATTGTGCGCAATGTTCTGTGCAGTGGGACACAGTTTTGGTGGATACAGGTGCTTGCGGACAGCGGGCAGCGAGAGGTCTCTTTTGGTGTTGTGCGCGCTTTTCAAGGTGGGTGGTTGTTGCATGCCTCTACTTCTGACTTGCTCACTAAGTTTATTAGAGAAACCCACTATTTAATATATTGTTTGATTATCATGCATGATTGACTGATTTAAATGTGAGCCTATCATCTGAGATTAATTTTGTGGATATAGCATGTTGGGGATATTATTGGGATAATATTACTGTTGGAACAAGATCATTGGAATAATTTAATAGTGATAGTTAACATGCCGTATTAGCACATAAATCTTATGTAAATTGGTTAAATGGACTAATTATCGGGACATGATGACTTATCTATGTGCGGGTTCCACCTTGGGATTTATTATGGATCAAGGATCATATACATGTGTAGTTGACTGATGATTTTAGCATGATGGGTATATCTATGTGGATTTATTACTTGTTACACATGTGAAACTGTTATTTGATATATTCCCTCTTTCATCTTGCATGAGGACTTTTGCATGCTTATTTGGACATCTAGATAGGCCACTATTTTACTGCTACACTATCATATTGGGATATGACTTAGGAGAAACCATGATTGCTTTCTTTCTCCTTCTTATTTAGACTTTTGAGTCATGTTGCTCGGGTTCGAGTAGGGGTTTGGGATAGTGTAGCCGGGACCTTAGGGTCAGAGATAGGGTGTACTTGATGTTGGATTGTGGGTTATTGCGGCAACCGCGGACAGTAGGCGGTTGACCGGATCTTGATTATTTTACCCAATTGTGGGTTGTGGGTTATTGCGGTGACCGCGGACTTTGGGCGGTTGACCGGATGTTTACTATTGCATCAGATTGGGTATCAGATTTCTCTAGAGGATGGTGTTTCCCATTTTTTTGAGTACTTTTGCATCAGATTGGGTATCAGATTTCTCTAATGGATGGTGTTTCCCACTTTTGAGTACTATTGCATCAAATCGGGGTTTCATTAGTGGACGGAGTTTTCCACTTTGATCATAGTCATGATCCAGTCCTGCTATTGTGAGTGTCACGCCCCAGGCCCCAGCGGAAGCCTACCCGGCACGTGCACAGACCCGCCGTGTGCACAAGGTACCCCCCGGTACACACAAGGCGTCTACAACAACAAAGCGGAAAGGAAGCAATAAACACATCCTACTAGTAATCAGAGCACAACACAACTAAACTTTACATCAAAGAGGAAAGTAGATAACAACTATCATACAAGAAGTTAAAATCCAATATACACATGTAGTTTCCTTAAATACAACTCATCAAAATACATGGGTGGTTTCTACGCCAAAATACACCAACACCTCTCTAACAAAAACAAAAGAAAAGGTGTCCTGTAACCACCTCGAGTGGTGCGACGGGGATTAGCTAGCTATGCGATAACCCCTTGCCACGGTCCCGAGCCCCTCCCGCTGCGGACGGCTCTGAAAACAACATCCCAAATGGGGTGAGAACTATTAAACAATAGTTCCCAGTGGGTAAGCCGCCGAGAGAAGCGAAATACACCACTAGGTCAACTGAGGCATAAGATAGTAAACTGCTGAAATGAAATGCAGAAAATAAACAACTGAAGTAAAGTAAAGTACTCTACTACTATCATGCCTCTATGCTCATGTACAAGGTGATGATGATATGAATCTATCATGCTATCATAATGTCCAACTACAAGGAGTAGTATTACTTATGTGGTGTCCAATGTCAAGTTTGCTATCATGTATGTCCAACTACCATTAATATATCATCTATGTGATATTCAATGTCAAGTTTGGTTAACTTAATCTTTTTCTCTTGAAGACTTTCTTTGAGTCTAAGCTTGAGCCACGCCTCATGGTCCCGTGGTGGCACCCCCCAAGGAGCTATGCCAATCCAACGGCGTCCCAATCGGCACCCAATCCCGCACGGCGATCATAATGTCGCAAATGGCCAACTCCGGAGTGCCGGCTTGGAGGGAGCGACCCTACCAAGCTTGTGCGAATGAACACAAACGGCAAGCAAGCAAGTCTCGATCATCGTGTCTGAAACACGGAATAGCAAGTCATCGTGTCTAAAACACGGAAAAGCATCATCGACCTTTAGGTCGGGGTATAGTATCTCAAGTGTCAATGTTTCATATACAATATTAACATTATTTCGCATAATGAAGAAATAAAACATTTACAAGTTATCCTCATGTCTCAAACATGGAATCTATCTATTTCATCTTGATTGTACAAGTTTAGAAGTTTTCTACTTGTATCTTCCTACACTAGATGGCATTAATGTCATAATGTCCATTTCCTTCATGATCATATGCATAACATATCTCAATAATTCTATAACATGTATAGTTATTCTCTATTCATATCCAAAAGCTTAAGTTCACGAAAATTCCTATTCAATCCCCCCTCCAAGTGCCCATGCACCTACAATGTTTACCTCTACTAAATAGAGTATGAATTTTTCTACGCATGAAGGGGTTCAAATGCATGATCATAAATCATGATAAATCAAACGATGCATGTTTAATATAACAATGATACCCTAAAAGTCTATAGAAGACATAGGGGGAGTTCACCCATTTCGGTGAGGTCAGACCCACCGGATAGTTGCCAAATCCTTGTGAAGGATCCCAACCAAGAAGCCCACACTTCCTCTTATGCCCTAAGAGAAGTTTCCAAAGGGTTAAAACATCACAAAAACCCTAATCACAAAATCCCTTAAAATCATAAGGAAAATAGGTGGAAAAATACCTAAGGTTGAGAAATCTTGCTAAATCTTGAAATCCAAACAAGAAAAGCTTCAAAACCAACCTACAAGAGTGTTCTACACCCATCAATTCCACCCCAAAAGCTATAAATCAAAAAGCCCCAAAAATAAACCCTAGTTTTCCAAAACCTAGGTTTTTTCTTCAAAAATCCCAAAAGAAAGGAAAAAGAAGTGTTCCAAACCTCTTTTAGCTCAAATCCCACCTTGGAAAAGCAAAGGATAGGCACAAGAGCTCCAAACTTCCTTCTTCTTCAAATTCAAGCCTTCCTCCAAGCTCTTGTAGCAAGCTTCAATGGTGGAGAAGAGGAGGTTGAAGAAGAATCCAAGTAGAGGGATGGGTTGGAGAAGAAAATCCAAGATTTCTCTCTCCCTCTCTCTCTCTCTCTAACCCTTTCTCTTGCTCTCTCCAAATGAGAGGAAAAGAGGAGTGAAGGGGTTAAAAACCCTAAAGTAACAAAATCCTAAAAGACCCTTGCAAGAAATGTTATTACATTTCTTACTGTGCTGTCCAGACCCGCACGATCCGGATTGCCCCTATCCGATCCGGATCCCGAACGTGGAATTTCCAATTTCGCGCGGACGATCCGGATCGCCCCTATCCGATCCGGATCCCGAACGTGGAATTTCCAGTTTCGCGCGGACGATCCGGATCGCCCCTATCCGATCCGGATCCCGAAGCCAAAACCCCAAAAATTCAAAATTTTCGAAAATTTCCGATTTGCGCCCAAACTCTCCGGAAACCTTCTAGAACCTTCCGGAAGCTTACTAACACATTCTAAGGGTATCATTCAACCCTCCACACACTCGAACTTTGCAATTTGCTAAAGTTCAGTGTACTACATTCACCCCTCCTAAAAAGGAGTTTCGTCCGCGAAACTAGAAGTCAAGTACCTCAAGTCTCCAGCTGAAAAAGATGAGGGAAACGCTCCTGCAGCGCGCTCTCAAGCTCCCACGTGGCCTCGCGATCCTCGTGATTGCTCCAAAGTACCTTCACATAAGGTATCTCGCGATTCCGAAGTTTCTTCACCTCACGAGCCAAAATCTTCACCGGTTGTTCCTCAAAGCTCAAGTCCTCGTGTAGTTCCAACGGGGCGAAGTCCACCACATGAGATGGGTCAAAAACATACTTCCGGAGCGTCGATACATGGAACACATTGTGCACTCCCGATAGGTTAGGCGGTAGAGCAAGCCGATAAGCCACCGGGCCGATACGCTCCAAAATCTCAAAAGGTCCAATAAATCGGGGACTTAGCTTCCCTCGGATGCCAAATCTCTTGACTCCTCTAGTCGGCGATACTTTTAGGAAGACATGGTCTCCAACTTGAAATTCCAAATCGCGCCGACGCTTATCCGCGTAACTCTTTTGTCGACTTTGAGCTGAAATCAAACGTTCCCGAGCTAGTCGAACCTTGTCTTCGGCCTCTTGAAGTACATCGGGGCCTAAAATCAATCGTTCTCCCACCTCGCTCCAATGAAGAGGTGATCGGCACTTTCTTCCATAAAGAGCCCCGAATGGCGCCATCTTGATACTTGCTTGATAACTATTGTTATAAGCAAACTCGGCCATCGGTAGATATTGATGCCAACCACTCTGATAATCCAAAACACATGCTCTGAGCATGTCCTCCAAGATTTGTATGGTTCGCTCTGACTGCCCATCACTCTGGGGGTGGAAAGCTGTACTGAAATCCAACTGCGTGCCTAGGGCCTCGTGAAGGCTCCTCCAAAAATGAGATGCAAATCTTGGATCTCGGTCGGAAACTATAGAAACAGGCACTCCATGTAATCGCACAATCTCATCAAGATACTTTTGTGCAAGCTTCTCTCTAGACCAAGTAGTATGGATAGGGATAAAATGAGCAGATTTGGTTAACCTATCCACGATCACCCAAATAGCATCATGCCCAGCCTGAGAGCGAGGCAATCCAACAACAAAATCCATGGTGATCCTCTCCCACTTCCACACGGGGATGGGTAAACTCTGCAACTTGCCTGCGGGAAGTCGGTGCTCGGCTTTCACTTGTTGACATGTCAAGCATTGAGCCACAAATTTTCCAACATCTTTCTTCATGCCGGGCCACCAATAAAGTAACCTTAAGTCCTTGTACATTTTGGTGCCGCCTGGGTGAAGAGAATAAGGTGCTCGGTGCGCTTCCTTCAGGATCTCTTCTTTGATCTCCAAATCTGCCGGTACGCAAAGTCGACTTCGAAAACGAAGCATGCCATGATCATCCACATGAAACTCACCGGCTCGGCCATCTACAAGTGTAGCCCGAATCTTTTCCAAACTAGGATCTTGGACTTGTTTCATCTTGATCCTTTCCATAAGAGTCGGTTGTAACACCAATGCCATCAATCTTATGGGTGTCTCGGGTGCCACAACTTCCAACTCCAACCGTCTCATATCTTGAAGTAATGGTTGTTGGTAAGTGATCATCATCGCTAAGTTCTCCATCGATTTGCGACTTAGAGCATCTGCCACTACATTTGCTTTCCCAGGATGGTAGAGAATAGTCAAATCATAATCCTTAAGCAGCTCCAACCATCTGCGCTGCCTAAGATTCAACTCCTTCTGAGTAAAGAGGTACTTTAGGCTCTTATGATCAGTATATACCTCACACTGCTCACCATATAAGTAGTGTCGCCACAGCTTCAATGCAAATACCACGGCGGCTAACTCCAAATCATGAGTGGGATAGTTTTTCTCGTAGTCCTTTAATTGACGAGAGGCATAAGCAATAACCTTCTCGTTTTGCATCAAAACACACCCTAACCCACTCAAGGAAGCATCACTGTAGATCACGTATCCCGCTCCTGCAGTAGGCAAAGCCAAGACCGGGGCGGTCGTCAACCGTTCCTTCAATTCCCTGAAGCTTCCCTCGCACGCATCATTCCAAATAAACTTGGTGCCTTTATGTGTTAGTCGCGTGAGGGGAGTAGATAACCTGGCGAATCCCTCAACAAAACGCCGATAGTAGCCGGCTAGACCGATGAAGCTCCGGATCTCGGTGATGTTCGTCGGTCTGGGCCAATCCTTGATCGCCTCAATTTTCTTGGGGTCCACAGCTATTCCTTTATCCGATATTACATGACCCAAGAACGCTACTTCTCGTAGCCAAAACTCACATTTCTTCAACTTGGCGTAGAGCTCTTTCTCCCGAAGTAATTGCAACACTTGCCGCAAGTGATCCTCATGCTCTTCATCACTTCGAGAGTACACCAAAATGTCGTCGATGAACACCACGACGAATCTATCTAAAAAGGGCTTGAAGACATGGTTCATCAAATCCATAAAAGCTGCCGGGCATTAGTGAGCCCAAACGGCATAACCGTAAACTCATAGTGTCCATACCGTGTCCTAAAAGCCGTCCTAGGAACATCCTCTGGCTTGATCTTAAGTTGGTGGTATCCAGACTGAAGGTCAATCTTCGAATACACTCTTGATCCTTGGAGTTGATCAAACAAATCATCAATCCTCGGCAATGGATACTTATTCTTAATTGTGACCTTGTTTAGCTCACGATAGTCCACGCAAAGGCGAAGCGATCCATCCTTTTTCTTGACGAGCAAAACTGGTGCTCCCCATGTCACGCCCCGGGTGTAAACCAGAACCCGGGCCCGCCAACAGATCCGCCGTGCACACAGAATTTTCTATGTACACGAAGCGCTGGTAACCTGCTCAGATATAAGAAATACAATAAAAGAGCAATAAAAACAGAGCTGAACTAAAATGTAATACATCTCAGACTGAAGCTGGAAATAAAATACAATACATCTGTAAAAATGATACATCAGTCTCTCCCAGCTCACCAAAATAAATACAACCTGCTGGCAAAAGCCAGTCCCAAATGTAAAAGTACAACCGTCTGAGGAAACATAGGTACATCAACAGTCCAGCTAACCCGCTCATCCTGCCTCGAGATCTATCTACTCAGTCGTCATCTCTCCTCGACCCGCCGCTGAAAACCCAGCAGCACCCGCAGAAGACACTGCAAAACAAGGAAGAAGAAAAAGAAGAAGGAAGAATGGGGGTGAGAACTACTAGTAAACCAGTAGCCTCCCCTAGTGGGTAAAACCTCAAACTCTGACACACCCACTAGGTCTACCAGAGGCAAAAGGGGAAAGAAGAGTGGTAAGAAATGAAACTGCTGAAAAAGGGAAATCTACCACTACTATGCCTCAAAATACAGTCCTAGACTGGAATAACCGTATGCAACCATGACCAACCATCCCAGATGGACCCAAACTGTACCGCCCTCATCATCGGGCAAATAAGCCGCGCCGATGTGACAGCAAACCTCCTGCTGCCGTCCTCACCATCGGGCAATAACCGCGCCGATGTGATATCAACCCTGTCCATAACTGTCTGGCCCCGGCCTCCGGAGGGGAACTCGAGGGGAGCGACCCACTCGAGGAAAGCACTACCGGGCAATAACCGCGCCGGTAAAATAAGTATCAAAAGCAGGACTGGTTCACAACTATAAAGCCCCAGTGGAACACAACCCTCCACTAAAAGAAAACTGATTCCCAATCAGATGCAAAATGAACATCCGGTCGATCGCCCAAAATCCGCGATCGCCGCAATACCCACAATCACAATCATGTCCCACATCCGACATCCGGTCAACCGCCTACTGTCCGCGGTAGCCGCTATAATCCCGCAACCCATAATCAAACACAACCTGTCACTAACCCTCAGGTCCTCGCTACACTATCCCAAACCCCTGCTCGAACCCGAGCAACCAGACTCAAAGGTCTAAATAAGAAGGAGAAAAGAAATCAAACATGGTTTCTCCTATGTCAATTCCAGCATGATAGTGTAGCAGAAAAAGGTGGCCTATCTAGGTGTCCAAACAAGCATGCAAGTGTTCTCAAGGAAATAAAGGAAAAGGTGTTCAATAGTGGTTCCACATGTGTAACAATTAATAACTCCGCATAGATATAACCATCATGCTAAAACATTATCCAACCACACAAGTCTATAATCCATGTTCCATGATAAAGCATCACTATCCACCTATGCATGTCATAAAATCCTCAAATAGTACCAACCACTAACAGGATAATCATATAGTCCAAAATAAATAATCCAATCCACATGCAAGGTTAAACGCTAACATTCCATCCATACCAACATGTATAAGTCCCAACCACTATCAAATATCCACAATAGTAATTTCCATATGAAGGGCTCACAATTTTATATTACTTTAAGCATGCATGTCCAGATAATGGGATCACTCTAATATTCCTAGTGAGCATGTCAAAATAGAGGTAAACAACAACCACCCACCTGAAGTGCAACTATCCAAGTCCGTACAGCTAGAAAATACCAAAACTTCAAATCCTTGCTCCCACAATATTAGCACATCCGCAATATTCCTGATACAATACAAAGCTCACTAATTACACTTAGGCTCCCAATTAATGCTCTTATAACCACATACAACCTCGGATTCGAAACTGTTAAATTATCACCTACAGAAAGTGCCCAGAAAATTCCAAGAAAAATATCACAGCGATTCTTGCGTCGCTAGCTTCGCAACGGTACCTTGCACGCCCAAATCAGAGTTCGGTAAGTCAAGATAAAAATCCGGCAAGGTGGTGATCCAAACAACAAACTGTGGAAAAAGACTGCGCACTGTACACAGAGAAGACAGTGATTTTCACCTCGAAATAAATCTCATAAAATTCCAATAAAAATACGAGCGCGTTCCTTGCGATCCGTAGATAAAAAAGTTGTACAAGCTTGTTTCCGTCAGACGCTCGTGCGCAAAGATATGGCAGAAATACTCCGCTGCTATCAAGTAAATCCACACAGAAAATGGGGTCACTGTTTGCCTCGGGATCCGTGCCAAAACCTCAAAACGGGAAAGCGCGACCAAAACGAAAGATGAAGCCCTACCTCTTAGGAGTCTGCTGGTGCAAGAATCACAGGAAAATGATGTCGGGGTAGCCCAGGGGAGCAAAAAGACTATCGCTGCGCCGAAGAAGAACACAGGAAAGCAACGTCGCGCCGCACCGTAAAATCCAAAACCTCGGGATTTGAGCCTCCTAAAATCATGAAACTTGGCGGGTGTAATCCTCACTTGAAGGAGAAGAAAACTCCTTCTCACCTCCCCTTCGAGCTGAGGTCTCGAAGGGGTCGAAAATCCCCCTTGAAGAGTCCTCGGGTTGCAACTTAAGGGAAATCCAAAACAAAAGTCCCCAGAAAATTCGCTGCGCCCGGTGCACGTGAGCCCGCCAATGGCGACGCGCCACGTGGCCCCAACCACCGTGCACCGCCCGTGCACCGCGCACCCGCACGTCGCGTACGGCACCTGCTCCACCCATTGCATGGACCGCGCGCACAACACCGCACCAATAAAAAGCCGCCACGTGTCCTACCGTCGGTCCACCGTGCACCTGAAGAACTCCGTGGACCGCGCGCTGTGAGCCGCCCAACCACCATCCGCCACGTGGCACCGCCACGGTGCACGCCCGGGCCGTGGACCGCGCGCCTGCCCGCGCCCTCCGCCGCGCCTGCCCGCGCCCTCAGCGCCTGCCCGCGGCCGCGCGCCGCCTGCCCGAGCGCCCTCCGCCGCCGTCCGCCGCTGCCCGCCGCCGCCGGCGATCGCCGGAAACACTGTTCCGGCAGTGAACAGTAACCCGAGCCCGAAAAATCAAGTAAATAGTCCATCTGAAGCGTTTTCGCGCGCTGATTCCAAATCCGGCGTCCGTTTTGCCAAATTCCAATCCTAAAATTTGCCGGAGGCTCCCGGAAAGGTATTTTCAATCCGAATTTCACGCCGAGTCCAAATTTGATATCCGATTTGCGCGAAAACACTTCTAAACATCCGACGGGGTCTCCCGGTTATCCAAGTGATCCAATAAAGCTCGAGGTTCAACACTTGTATCTAATCATGCACCAACACCTCCCGAAACACAGAACAGGCTCCCCCGAAGTCACCGATGACCCTACCACAACTCTGCAGAGGTCCAGGTCATCACATCCTCCCCCACTAAAAGAAAGTTTCGTCCTCGAAACTAAAGTCGTTCCTCAACACGGAATCTCAACCAGATAGAGGGGGTAATTATCCGATCATCCGCCACTCAAGCTCCCCAAGCTGTCAAATACCTCCTCCAGGGACACGATACAATCCTCGGGTCTCTAACAAGAACAAAATAAGGGTGGGCACTCCAGGAATCCGTACTACCTCAACCAAGTACAGCTGGACTAACCGCTCGAGCTACCAAGTAGTCCACATCGGTATACGCATCCGCTCCTCCTCAGCCTCAGATAAACCAACCACAAGTCCATCGGCACACTAGCTCGATCCAAGTACCTCTTTACTTCCCGTGATATCCAATGCAAGTCCCTCAACCACACCAGCCAAAAAGGCCACTCAACCACTGCGAAACATCCACCTCACGCACAAAATCAAAACCATAGAGGCGAAGATAACCCTCAAGCAACCCAAGTACACCAATACCTCCGGGCCTGGCTTCCGACGAAAACCGTCCTCGCGGCATAATCAACCGCCGCGAAAAGAAGAAAACCGAGCCAGCCCAACCCGTCCTAAGTGCCAAACCAAGTCCCGCCACTAGGTTAAGACCATCAGGTCTACCGGTACTATCGAGGACTCAACTGCACCGGGCAGGACCAACCACACACCCCTACGTGCCAAAGATCGGGAATATGAACCTCCCGAAACACTAGGTAACCGTCCTACCCCTAACCCAAGCAGAGAAGTACAAGCACTACCCTCCAAGAGGGAAAACTCCCGTATCAAAAAGATACGAACCCAAAAGCCCGGAACAACTCAAACCTACCACCACACCGACCGCTGTAACCTATGCGCTCTGACAGTCTCAGAAATCCACTATCCTGGAAAAGAAATCGAGAATGCCTCATCTGACTGATCTGTCCTCCATCACCCGGCGCCAAGCGCCTCAATCAGAACTCGCCTCAGGCGGCAGATCCCAATCCAAAGGAACTACAATGCCACGCTCCATACCCGGCGCCTACTCCACGAGGCGTCCTTAATCCGTACTGGAGGGACCCAACAAGTTAAAAGGTATCCTGGCGCTATCCACTCTCAGACACTCATATCCTACGCGCCCCGTCCCTCTATACATGGAGCGTGCAGTTCAGCAACTGCGTTAACTCTTGCCATAAAAGGCCTCCAAGGGCTCCATACTCAATCCCACGAATCGGAATGACTCATCCAAAACTGGCTCACTCGATCGTCGCAATCCCACAGCTTACCCGCTGTCAACTATCCACCCTGCCTCGGTGCCCCAACACTAGACGTCGGCACGGAGGGGGCTACTCGCTACTCCGACAACTGTGCCACTGCGCTGATCCGACAACTGTGCCACTGCGCTGCTCCGACAACTGTGTCACTGCGCTGCTCTGACAACTGTGCCACTGCGCTGCTCCGACAACTGTGTCACTGCGCTGCTCCGACAACTGTGTCACTGCATGCTGATCTGCACCCACACACTACTACCCTTCGGGTCCGGAGCTCTCAGACCCCAATCTGGGTATCCGGCCCGAAACAACCAGCCCAGACCCAACTGCCGCACCAAGGTGCACCCGGGTCAGGGCCCAACGTCGGGGAGACACCGCTCACCACGACAAAACCGCAAATCAGCACACCCCAAACACTCGACCCAATCTAGCGAAAGTCAAAGACATCCCTCTATTTTTGTAACTTTATGTTGTCTGCAGCCACATAACTGTCCCACAAAAATAGGATATGTCGATCCCTCTTCACTCACAGGAAGAGTCAAACAAGTAAATCACCGACTTTCGTAACATGTTGCGTCTCTCACGCACTAACATCCTAGGGTCCACCGAAAAGCCTAGGGTTTCCTATGTCCCAATGTCACGCCCCGGGGGTTATATTTTAGCGGAAACGGTACACAGAGGTAAGCGTAAGGTGCGTACAAAATTTTTTCTTTAAAACCTCCTTCCCCGGCGCGTGCCCAGACCCGCCACATATACAGATTCACTCGAAAGTCGGGCAGAGTCTCCTCTGTATATGCACGGCGTCGCGGCTATTACAACCGTCAAACACAAGCAATCACTTCCAATTAATCACAACAGTTCGAAGTAGTATGGTGCATGAAGACAAACAATACCCGTGGCCAGTCAAGTTGAAAGTATAAACTCACTGTTTTGAAAACAGACCCACACGGTCTGAGGTTTTGAAAACCGATTTGGAAAACGGCATAAATCCACAAGGTTTGGGAAAACGGGCCCACCCGACCCTAGACTTTTGAAAACAGTTTACGAAGTCCTTTTTCTTTTGTTTTCTAGTTGATTTGTTTAGAAAACGGCCAACCGGGAATGATAAGGAAACAGTAGTGCGTAACCAGAATGAAAGTACTCAACATCCACACGACCCCACGAGGGTATCGAGAACCACACAATAACCTACAAATCCGAATGAAATGCAGAGAAAGTAAGTACAACAGCATACTAGGGCCGCCTCGGCCCGACTGCTACCGCCTCGGCCTCACCGTCGCCTACCTCTACCCCCTGGAGGTACCTGTCACAGAGTGGGTAGTCAGCGACACTATCACAAAAATAGTACTAAAGCAGTAAAGTAGTACCAAACCATAAAGTAAGACTAGCCGAAATAACCGCTCTACTCGTAACGGTAACTCGCAACCACCTGTACCACCTGTAACATCTGCAACCCCGGTAACACCTGTAACACCTGACCGCGTCGGGATCCAATCCCGGCGGTCCCACACCTGACCTTATCGGGATCCAATCCCTATAGGTCCCACCGCTCGCACCTTCGTGCCTCAAACCCCACACCTACGGGGGCCCCACTACGTCACCTCGTGGGTAAACACGGGTCAAAGACCGCCTTTCCGGAAAAGAGCACCCTTTGCGGTGGCCAAACCGCGGATGCGCGTGTCGCACTCGAGCATAGTAACAAAACACGGGGTAATATAGTAAACCATAGAGCCATCAGTGTTAGTACAGGTTAACATAATATTTAATATCCTCCCCGGAACACTAACATTACTAAACCTCGGGAGAAAAACCCACCTTGTTGTCGCGCTCCTGACCGATGTTAGGTTCTCTCGCGTCTCGGGTACCCGCCCGGGCCTACACGAATCTCGATTTCGTTGGCTAGGGTTGAACGAGGGAAGACTCGCCCCGTCTGGTGTGCCCGGTCCCAAGGCAAAGGATGTACGGTGTTCCTCCTCCTCCTTGATTGCTCCACCGGTTACTCCACGCCGATTGACAGCGGTAAGGAAGGTTTGGGGAATCGAAAGTTTGGGAAATGGTTTTCCCTTTTTTTTGGGGTTTCGTACGCAGGGGGTTTAAGGGGAGTTGTGGGGAAGTGGCCGGTAGTTGGGGGAAGTGGTGGGAAGTGGGGCGGTTAGTGGGTAGTTGTGGGGAAGTGGTGGGAAGTTGGGGCGGTTAGTGGGTAGTTGTGGGGAAGTGGTGGGAAGTTGGGCGGTTAGTGGGTAGTTGTGGGAAGTGGTGGGAAGTTGGGGCGGTTAGTGGGTAGTTGTGGGGAAGTGGTGGGAAGTTGGGGCGGTTAGTGGGTAGTTGTGGGGAAGTGGTGGGAAGTTGGGGCGGGAGTTGTACGACGGAAATAAAAAAAAAACGCGGAATTGATTAAAACGGGTGCGAACCGGGGTCCGACCCGCCTCAAAACCGTGCTGGTTGCCTGAATCGTTAGCCAACTTCCGGAATTTATTCTGGAAGCACCCGACGTCGGAATTCAAATCCGATTGCACCGCCATTCTCCGTTTCGCGAGCTTTATTAACTAGAAATACCCGCGAGTCCCGACGGTCTGACCGGGAACAAAAAATTATGGATCACCCTCCGAGTCTAATTGAACAATAAATAAAACCAAAAGCGGACTCAAGCAATTATTTTAAACCAGTGGTTACTACATCACTCACCTCTTAAAACGAGTTTCGTCCTCGAAACTCATTCCTGGTTCTCGGTGAAGAGATGGGGGTAACCCTCCCTCATCTTCGATTCCAGCTCCCACGTCGCCTCCCGCTCCTCGTGGTTGTTCCAGAGCACTTTCACGTAGGGGATGACTCGGTTTCGAAGTGTCTTGCTTTCTCTTGCTAGGATCCGCACCGGGGTTTCCTCGAAGCTTAGGTCCTCCTTTAGTTCGAGCGTCGAGACGTCCAGGACATGCGACGGGTCGGGAAGGTATTTCTTAAGCATCGAAACGTGGAACACATCGTGAATCCGATCGAGGTTCGGTGGTAGGGCAAGGCGATAGGCTACTGGGCCAATCCGTTCCAGGATCTCGAATGGCCCCACAAACCGCGGGCTCAGTTTGCCTTTTAACCCGAATCGCCTGATTCCCTTCGACGGCGAGACCCGCAAAAACACGTGTTCCCCCACCTGGAATTCTAAGTCGCGGCGTCTCCGATCCGCATAGCTCTTTTGTCGACTCTGGGCGGTTAGTAAGCGCTGTTTGATGAGGCGCACCTTCCCTTCCATTTCCTCCACCAAATCGGGTCCCAAAATTTTTCGTTCTCCCAAGTCGTCCCAACAGATCGGGGATCGGCAGCGTCTCCCGTATAAGGCTTCGTAGGGTGCCATCTGAATGCTGGCCTGGTAACTATTGTTGTACGCAAATTCTACAAGTGGCAGGTAACGCTCCCAACCGATTCCCCAATCAAGTACACAGGCCCGAAGCAGGTCCTCTAACGTCTGTATCACTCGCTCTGACTGCCCGTCTGTTTGAGGGTGGAAGGCTGTGCTGAACTGCAACTTAGTCCCTAAGGCTTGTTGCAGACTCTGCCAAAACTTTGATACGAAACGCGTGTCTCTGTCTGATGTGATCGATGCCGGTACTCCATGTAATCTCACAATCTCGCTGAGGTAGACTTGGGCCAACCGCTCTCTGGTCCAAGTTGTGTGAATCGGCAGGAAGTGCGCTGACTTGGTTAGCCGGTCCAC
Source organism: Tillandsia fasciculata (assembly GCA_029168755.2). Taxonomy (NCBI): domain Eukaryota; kingdom Viridiplantae; phylum Streptophyta; class Magnoliopsida; order Poales; family Bromeliaceae; genus Tillandsia; species Tillandsia fasciculata. The sequence goes on along the minus strand of CM054944.1, from coordinate 11,359,409 downwards.
CACGACCCATATGGTGTCATGTCCTTGTTGTGAGCGCGGAAATCCGGTGACAAAATCCATGGTGATATGATCCCATTTCCCCTCCGGTATCGCTAAGGGTTGTAACTTTCCCGCCGGCCGTTGATGTTCCGCCTTTATCTGCTGGCATACCAAGCAATGAGCTACATATCGAGTCACATCTCCCTTCATCTTGGGCCACCAGAAGGTCTGTTTGAGATCCTTGTACATCTTTGTGCCTCCTGGATGCGCTGCGTAAGGGGCGCTGTGTGCCTCATATAGAATTTCCTTCTTCAATTCTGGGGTATCCGGCACGCAGATCCGTCCGCGAAACCGTAGAGTGCCGTCGCCTTCTACCGAAAAATCTCCTTCCCGATCCAGTGAGATTTTATCTCTTACGAGCTGTAAATACGAGTCCGCCTGCTGCCCCTCTCGTATCCTCTCGAGTAGGGTTGGCTTGACCACCAAAGTTAAAAGTTGCGCAACCGTGCCGGCTGGCACTACTTCCAACCCTAGTCGTGAGAATTCTGCGATCAAACTGTTCTGCTCAGTTATCGCACCTGCTGATTCCCCTTCCGGTCGTCCCTTCCTACTCAAAGCGTCCGCTACCACGTTCGCTTTCCCAGGGTGGTATTGAATTGTTAGGTCATAATCCTTCAGTAATTCAAGCCACCGCCTCTGCCGCAGGTTTAGTTCCTTTTGGGTGAATAGGTATTTAAGACTCTGGTGATCTGAGAAAATGTTACAATGGACACCAAAGAGGTAGTGTCTCCATAACTTCAGGACGAAGACCACCGCAGCCAGCTCTAAATCGTGTATTGGGTAGTTTCTTTCGTAGTCCTTTAGTAGCCTCGACGCATAGGCTATTACCTTCCCCTGCTGCATTAAAACTCCCCCAAGGCCGATTTTTGAAGCGTCGCAATACACCTCATAGTCCTCACCGGGTGTTGGTAGTACAAGAATCGGTGCCTCGGTTAGCCTTCTTTTCATTCTTCAAAACTTTCCTGGCACTTGGCCGTCCATACAAACTTTTCTCCTTTCTTGGTCAACCGGTTTAGAGGGGCCGCAATCTTCGAGAAACCCTCGACAAAGCGTCTATAATACCCCGCCAGCCCCAAGAAACTGCGGACCTCTGTCACCGTCGTGGGCGGCTGCCAATCTATCACTGATTCCACCTTCTTGGGGTCCACGGCGATTCCCTTTGCCGAGATCACATGCCCCAGGAATCCCACTTCGCGTAGCCAGAACTCACACTTTTTGAGCTTAGCGAACAGCTTCTGCTCCCTAAGGGTTTGGAGAATCGTTCGTAAGTGACCCTCGTGCTCCTCGTCGGTGGAAGAGTAGATTAGTATATCGTCGATGAAGACCACCACGAAACGGTCTAAGAATGGTCTGAAGACCCGGTTCATCATGTCCATAAAGACTGCGGGGGCGTTCGTAAGTCCGAACGGCATGACCGTAAACTCGTAATGACCATACCGGGTCCGGAAAGCGGTCTTCGGAATGTCCTCGTTCCGAACCCGAAGCTGGTGGTAGCCTGACTGTAGATCAATCTTTGAGAAGACCGTCGCTCCGCGTAATTGGTCGAAAAGGTCGTCGATTCTGGGCAGGGGGTACTTGTTTTTCACCGTGACTTTGTTTATTCCTCTGTAGTCGATGCAAAGTCGCAGGCTTCCATCCTTCTTCCGTACAAAAAGCACTGGTGCGCCCCAGGGTGACACACTCGGCCTGATAAACCCTTTGTCCAAGAGGTCTTCCAGTTGCGCCTTTAACTCCTTCAACTCCGCGAAGGCCATTCGGTAAGGTGCCTTCGTTATGGGTTGAGTACCTGGCAAGAGTTCAATAGGGAACACCACCTCCCTTTCAGGGGGTATCCCAGGCAGCTCCGTCGGAAAGACATCGGGAAAGTCCCTCACCACCGGGATGTCTGAAGGTGTCGTCGAGGGTCGGGTAACCAGATCTACCGATGCCAAAAAGGCCACACACCCACCCTCTATCAGACTCCTGGCTCGAACCGCCGAGATGACTGCCGGGAAGGAGGTGCTCTTGCATGCTAGGTACGCATTCTTAGGGAAACTTGGTTCTTGTAGTTGTACCATCCGCTTATCGCAGTCGATAAGCACTTGGTACCTTGAGAGCCAGTCCATGCCCAAAACAACGTCGTACTCCTTCAAGGGAATTACTATTAAATCCCAAGGGCAACATAGCCGCCCTAACTTAATCGGGCAAGTGGCTACCAAGCTAGTCGCCTCTAGTGTTCCACCCGCGGTCTGGACCGTCAACTTACTTTGGAGAGGTGTTTCCTCGAGGTCATGCGAAAACACGTACTCGCGTGAAATGAACGAGTGTGTTGCCCCAGTATCAAAGAGGGTTCTAGCGCGTGAATTTGAAATCGAAGTTATACCTGCAAGTACGTGCTCCGGCGGGTCCGCTTCCTGGCGGGTCATGGAATAAATTCGCCCGCCCGGTTGAGGCTGCCTATCCTCTTCGTGCCGCGTAGCCGGGGGCCTAGAGGTCGACCCCATAGGAGCTTTCCCCCGCCCCGCGAGTTGTGGTGAAGGCGTGGAAGCGGCGGAGGAGGCTGATCCCACGACAAGGGGGCAGCTGCGGCGGAAGTGCCCCTGCTTGCCGCAACGGAAGCAATGATCGCCTCTCTGGGGACACTCCAACACTCGGTGCGCTCCCCCGCAGATTACACAAGGCCTGTCTCTTGGCCTCGGCTCTCCCGTAGGTGCGCTCCGTGCTCCCGACGGTGTCCTCCACCGTTTGGGGGGTCGGCTCCCTGCAGTTGTTCCCCCCCCGTAGCTCTGCGGCAGCCGCTTCCTATCTTCATGATGTGCCGAGACCTCCCTCCTAGCACGGGTAACGGCGAACCCACGCTCTACAACAGTGGCCCGGTCGACCACTTTCTGGAACGTATGCAAGTCAGCGGCCTGAACCACCTGGAATATATCACTTCGCAACCCATCCACGAACAGTTGCGCCTTGTGGGGTTCGTCCCTTATGACAAAAGGAACGCAATTTGCCAAGCGCACGAATTCGCGCTGATACTCCATAACCGTCTTGTTCCCTTGCTGAATGTGGTTTAGGTCGTCTTCCAGTTTCTTCTTGACGCTATTGGTGAAGAAGGCCCCAAACAATTCCTTTTTGAACGTCGTCCATGATGGAAGCACGGTGCCCGTGGTGGGATCAGGGCGCACCGTCTTCCACCATAGACGAGCGTTACCCTCCAAAAAGTGAACTGCCAGGGGAACGCGCTCGGGGTCCTCGATGAGTAAGTCCTCGAACAACTTTTCCATCGATCCTACCCATTTTTCGACGACCCAGGGATCAGTCGTCTCCCCCTCGAACGTGGGCGGTTCGAATTTCATAAAATCCGCCAGGTTGGCCCTCACTCGTTCGTCGTTCCGCTCGCGTAACCATCCCCTCCCCGGCGGTGGCGGCGGCCGCGGAGGTACTCCCGCCGAGGGCCCCCGGCGCCGGCCCGCGGGCGCTGTTGCAGGTGCTGCCGTTGGCGCCGTGGTCTGGGTAGGTGCCAACGGCGCCAACGGCAGCTAGAAAGACACCACCGTAATATCGAGAAGGTAAGGAAAACGTTATCTACAAATCCCCTCCCCGATCTCTCACGTCCTAATTCTTAAACCCTGCATATTTCATTTATTTGTAGTTAAGTGTGATGTCTCGGTGGATGTTGGGCCGCCACTGTTGTGATTAAAGTGAAGGCTCTGATACCATCTTAATCTGTCACGCCCCGGGGGTTATATTTTAGCGGAAACGGTACACAGAGGTAAGCGTAAGGTGCGTACAAAATTTTTTCTTTAAAACCTCCTTCCCCGGCGCGTGCCCAGACCCGCCACATATACAGATTCACTCGAAAGTCGGGCAGAGTCTCCTCTGTATATGCACGGCGTCGCGGCTATTACAACCGTCAAACACAAGCAATCACTTCCAATTAATCACAACAGTTCGAAGTAGTATGGTGCATGAAGACAAACAATACCCGTGGCCAGTCAAGTTGAAAGTATAAACTCACTGTTTTGAAAACAGACCCACACGGTCTGAGGTTTAAAACCGATTTGGAAAACGGCATAAATCCACAAGGTTTGGGAAAACGGGCCCACCCGACCCTAGACTTTTGAAAACAGTTTACGAAGTCCTTTTTCTTTTGTTTTCTAGTTGATTTGTTTAGAAAACGGCCAACCGGGAATGATAAGGAAACAGTAGTGCGTAACCAGAATGAAAGTACTCAACATCCACACGACCCCACGAGGGTATCGAGAACCACACAATAACCTACAAATCCGAATGAAATGCAGAGAAAGTAAGTACAACAGCATACTAGGGCCGCCTCGGCCCGACTGCTACCGCCTCGGCCTCACCGTCGCCTACCTCTACCCCCTGGAGGTACCTGTCACAGAGTGGGTAGTCAGCGACACTATCACAAAAATAGTACTAAAGCAGTAAAGTAGTACCAAACCATAAAGTAAGACTAGCCGAAATAACCGCTCTACTCGTAACGGTAACTCGCAACCACCTGTACCACCTGTAACATCTGCAACCCCGGTAACACCTGTAACACCTGACCGCGTCGGGATCCAATCCCGGCGGTCCCACACCTGACCTTATCGGGATCCAATCCCTATAGGTCCCACCGCTCGCACCTTCGTGCCTCAAACCCACACCTACGGGGGCCCCACTACGTCACCTCGTGGGTAAACACGGGTCAAAGACCGCCTTTCCGGAAAAGAGCACCCTTTGCGGTGGCCAAACCGCGGATGCGCGTGTCGCACTCGAGCATAGTAACAAAACACGGGGTAATATAGTAAACCATAGAGCCATCAGTGTTAGTACAGGTTAACATAATATTTAATATCCTCCCCGGAACACTAACATTACTAAACCTCGGGAGAAAAACCCACCTTGTTGTCGCGCTCCTGACCGATGTTAGGTTCTCTCGCGTCTCGGGTACCCGCCCGGGCCTACACGAATCTCGATTTCGTTGGCTAGGGTTGAACGAGGGAAGACTCGCCCCGTCTGGTGTGCCCGGTCCCAAGGCAAAGGATGTACGGTGTTCCTCCTCCTCCTTGATTGCTCCACCGGTTACTCCACGCCGATTGACAGCGGTAAGGAAGGTTTGGGGAATCGAAAGTTTGGGAAATGGTTTTCCCTTTTTTTTTGGGGTTTCGTACGCAGGGGGTTTAAGGGGAGTTGTGGGGAAGTGGCCGGTAGTTGGGGGAAGTGGTGGGAAGTGGGGCGGTTAGTGGGTAGTTGTGGGGAAGTGGTGGGAAGTTGGGGCGGTTAGTGGGTAGTTGTGGGGAAGTGGTGGGAAGTTGGGGCGGTTAGTGGGTAGTTGTGGGGAAGTGGTGGGAAGTTGGGGCGGTTAGTGGGTAGTTGTGGGGAAGTGGTGGGAAGTTGGGGCGGTTAGTGGGTAGTTGTGGGGAAGTGGTGGGAAGTTGGGGCGGGAGTTGTACGACGGAAATAAAAAAAAACGCGCGGATTGATTAAAACGGGTGCGAACCGGGGTCCGACCCGCCTCAAAAACCGTGCTGGTTGCCTGAATCGTTAGCCAACTTCCGGAATTTATTCTGGAAGCACCCGACGTCGGAATTCAAATCCGATTGCACCGCCATTCTCCGTTTCGCGAGCTTTATTAACTAGAAATACCCGCGAGTCCCGACGGTCTGACCGGGAACAAAAAATTATGGATCACCCTCCGAGTCTAATTGAACAATAAATAAACCCAAAAGCGGACTCAAGCAATTATTTAAACCAGTGGTTACTACATCACTCACCTCTTAAAACGAGTTTCGTCCTCGAAACTCATTCCTGGTTCTCGGTGAAGAGATGGGGTAACCCTCCCTCATCTTCGATTCCAGCTCCCACGTCGCCTCCCGCTCCTCGTGGTTGTTCCAGAGCACTTTCACGTAGGGGATGACTCGGTTTCGAAGTGTCTTGCTTTCTCTTGCTAGGATCCGCACCGGGGTTTCCTCGAAGCTTAGGTCCTCCTTTAGTGGGAGCGTCGAGAGGCGTCCAGGACATGCGACGGGTCGGGAAGTATTTCTTAAGCATCGAAACGTGGAACACATCGTGAATCCGATCGAGGTTCGGTGGTAGGGCAAGGCGATAGGCTACTGGGCCAATCCGTTCCAGGATCTCGAATGGCCCCACAAACCGCGGGCTCAGTTTGCCTTTTAACCCGAATCCCCTGATTCCCTTCGACGGCGAGACCCGCAAAAACACGTGTTCCCCCACCTGGAATTCTAAGTCGCGGCGTCTCCGATCCGCATAGCTCTTTTGTCGACTCTGGGCGGTTAGTAAGCGCTGTTTGATGAGGCGCACCTTCCCTTCCATTTCCTCCACCAAATCGGGTCCCAAAATTTTTCGTTCTCCCAAGTCGTCCCAACAGATCGGGGATCGGCAGCGTCTCCCGTATAAGGCTTCGTAGGGTGCCATCTGAATGCTGGCCTGGTAACTATTGTTGTACGCAAATTCTACAAGTGGCAGGTAACGCTCCCAACCGATTCCCCAATCAAGTACACAGGCCCGAAGCAGGTCCTCTAACGTCTGTATCACTCGCTCTGACTGCCCGTCTGTTTGAGGGTGGAAGGCTGTGCTGAACTGCAACTTAGTCCCTAAGGCTTGTTGCAGACTCTGCCAAAACTTTGATACGAAACGCGTGTCTCTGTCTGATGTGATCTCACAATCTCGCTGAGGTAGACTTGGGCCAACCGCTCTCTGGTCCAAGTTGTGTGAATCGGCAGGAAGTGCGCTGACTTGGTTAGCCGGTCCACCACGACCCATATGGTGTCATGTCCTTGTTGTGAGCGCGGAAATCCGTGACAAAATCCATGGTGATATGATCCCATTTCCCTCCGGTATCGCTAAGGGTTGTAACTTTCCCGCCGGCCGTTGATGTTCCGCTTTATCTGCTGGCATACCAAGCAATGAGCTACATATCGGTCACATCTCCCTTCATCTTGGGCCACCAGAAGGTCTGTTTGAGATCCTTGTACATCTTTGTGCCTCCTGGATCGCGCTGCGTAAGGGGCGCTGTGTGCCTCATATAGAATTTCCTTCTTCAATTCTGGGGTATCCGCACCAGATCCGTCCGCGAAACCGTAGAGTGCCGTCGCCTTCTACCGAAAAATCTCCTTCCCGATCCAGTGAGATTTTATCTCTTACGAGCTGTAAATACGAGTCCGCCTGCTGCCCCTCTCGTATCTCTCGAGTAGGGTTGGCTTGACCACCAAAGTTAAAAGTTGCGCAACCGTGCCGGCTGGCACTACTTCCAACCCTAGTCGTGAGAATTCTGCGATCAAACTGTTCTGCTCAGTTATCGCACCTGCTGATTCCCCTTCCGGTCCCCCTTCCGTACTGCAAGGCGTCCGCTACCACATTTGGCTTTCCCATGTGGTATTGAATTGTTAGGTCGTAATCCTTCAGTAACTCGAGCCACCTACGCCTCTGCCGCAGATTTAGTTCCTTTTGGTGTGAATAGGTAGTTAAGACTCTGGTGATCTGGGAAGATGTTACAATGAACACCAAAGAGATAGTGTGTCCATAACTACCAATCAACCTCACTTGAATCATCCACCTACACACCTGCCCAAGAATCCTCAATGATGTTCTCTCCACAAAACTTCTCAAACATCGCACTATGACGGTACACCCCCCCCATTAAGCAAGGTTAAATGCTAAAACAACGTCCATGGAGCATGTAAAAGTTTCAACATGGCATGTTTTTCAATTAAATGTTTTCCCCACTTATAGTCTCATAATTGATCTGTTAAGCATCACTCCCATTAAGGCGCCATTCGAACGGGGAGTGTCCCACAAAGGGCTCACCTCGAATATTCCCTAGTGGTTATAACATAAAAGAGGAGTAACTACCCATAAGAGACCATCCCCTAACCCCAGATCCGATATCCGATCATCCTGCCGGCCTGCTATCCCACCCTGGTCGTGATTCCGCATCACTGCTGTCCCGGGTGCGGCTGGGGAGATCCGTTCACAAACCTCTGGG